>JAHLJT010008446.1:29571000-29672687 GCA_031308135.1 Acheta domesticus
AAGTTGTGGCAATGTTTCACCCCTGGTAATATTACCCTGCACCTTATTTTCCTTGCAAGCAAAATTAGTTGCCTGTGTATTAAGTACAGTGCATATATACCACATATTTCATTTTTCTTACAGATTCTTGGCAACTGGAGACTCCATTCCCTCGCTTGCATGGAATTACCGCATTGGAAAATCTACATGCTGCAATGTATTAAACGAAACCACAAGTGCAATATGGAATGCTTTGCATAAGAAATACCTGCCAGTTCCAACGCAGGAAGACTACATTAGAATTGCAGAAAATTTTAGTAGACCGTGGAACCTACCGAACTGTATTGGTGCGATCGATGGGAGGCATCATTCAATCCCCAGCCAATAGCGGATCCCAATTTTTTAATTATAAGAAAAGTTTTTGTATAGTGTTGATGGCCGTTTGTGATGCCAATTATTGTTTTACCCATGTTGATATTGGCTCATATGGTTCACAAAGTGACAGTGGTATTTTCATTCAATCTGAATTTGGCCAAAAACTAAATAATAACTTACTTCCAGTCCCTCCACCTGCTTTGTTTCCAAACACAGCAGACATTATTCATCCTCATTATTTTGTAGGTGATGCAGCCTTTCCTCTAAAATGCAATTTAATGAAACCGTTTTCTAAAGCTTCGTTGACTAATGTAAGGAACAAAATTTACAATTATCGCCTATCACGTGCTCGGCGTGTAATAGAAAACACCTTTGGGATAATGGTTTCTCGGTGGAGAATTTTTCACAGAATTATAAATGCTAAGCCGGAGAATGTCGATAATATTATCAAATCAACAGTGTGCCTCCACAATTTTCTCCAAAACTCTGAAAACAATGCGAGAAATAAAACATATTGCCCATTTTCATATGTGGACAGAGAGGTGGATGGGCAGCTAGTTGAAGGAAACTGGAGAAGGGATGTGCCACTGGATGGTGGAGCATTTCAGAACATAACTATTAGAATTGGTGCTCGTAATGCAACTCAGCATGCAACTCAAGTGCGCGAGCAACTTGCTAATTATTTAATTTCACCTGCTGGGACCTTGGAGGGTCAGTTAAATTATGAATTAAGAGGTAACCAAGATTAAAAAAATTTGAAAGAATATTTCAAGTTGTAATTTTATTTACATTGATTACACATTTCCTGGCTGCGTGCCTTCCTTTTTGCCCTCATTATTAATTGTGTCATTTCCACCGTAACCTCATCCTTAATATCTTCAGGCAACAATGCCAAGTTCTCGCAAATAAACTGAGCAAATGGCTCCTCTCCTCTAGAGTCTGTTCTTTTTTGGAAGTTTGGAGTTTCAGACACCTTCTTGCTGACTTCTGCAACAGCCTGCAGTGACTGAAGAATTGCATCATCGTCTATTGAAGAACTCCTATGTTTTCTCTTGCGCACAGGTGGTGAGGAAATTACCTCCGGAATGAGAGAGGCCTGTTCACCACTGCTGTTGCTGGCCTCTCCTACACTAGAAAAGTCTACTTCACTGTCTGGCACAATCATTTCAATTTCACGATCCTTTGCATTAAAATTATTAAAAGTCTTTCTCGGTTTAATGTGATCATCCAGAAAAGACATGACCTCCATCAAATGCCATTCTTTCTTTTGAGATGATCCAGCTCCACTTCTTGAACCCATTTCCTTACTTTTTTCTTTCCCGTACCTTTCTCTAAGAGTTTTCCTGGTCTGGCAATTCGATACTGGTTGGTTCAAAATTTGCGAAATGTTTGTCCACGTGTTTTCTTTCAATACAATATCTTTATAACTCGCATGTCCCTTGTCGTATAAAAATTTATTCTCTTGCACTAAACTGATTAGTAATTCGTCGAACGTAACGAATTTGTTCGCCATGTCGTCAATCAAAACGAAAATGGCCCAAATTTTAATTTCGAGTTCCAATTCGCACCAAAACTCTGCAAACTACTTCACTATTCACTTTCAACCACAACCTCAACACAACACAAGACCACATGGAATAGATCACAGAAAACACACAATCGACAATCGTTTTTTTCTTTTCATGCTGCTCTCTGATTGGTCTTCGGTAGAATTCCGACGTAAACTTACACGTAAAAGCTTGGAGCTTGCGAACTCCAAGCTTTTACGTGTGCTTCCAAGTTTACGGTCTTACGTCTACTGTTACGTCAAGCCATTGTGAATGGTCTCGCTTAATAACACATTTCTAGGTTTAGCGGCTACACGGTGTAAGATACATAGGTGTGTCAACTAGCCGCCTTTTGGACAAAACTTTTGAAGCCAGTTTGAGGCTAGTTCCTCGCTTATCCGTAAGATGCGCACGATCGAGTTGGGCATTCATGATGGCGTCTCGCGATTTAGTGGCTTCCACCAGAGGTTACAAAGCTATTAAATGGATTACCATCTTGTCCCAAAAATGCCCAAGTCGTTCGCAGCGCTTACATAGCGAGAACTGTGAGAACTAGCCTCACATTAGCTTCAGTTTTAGACCGGGAGTGAACCCACCTATAGCTCTTACACCGTGGCGGCTATGGTACGTTTACGTTTAAGTTTGCATTGTGAATGAGGCCTTACGGAGGACGAGGCGTGGTGGGGGAAGTGAGCGCAAGGTGGGGGGTACATTGGAAGGATGCTTTGGTGGCGGCAGAGTCCGAAGAGATTTTCCGCAAACGTAATGTTGTGGTGGGCAGAGTGCGTTAGCATAAGCGATTCAAGTCATTGCGAGCAATCACGCCAAATTCACGTGTTCTGTGTTGAGTTGAATAGTTGTGAATATGAGGCAGCGTGAACACTCTTAACTGATAGCAGTCAGAATCTCAGTATTGAAAGAAAAATTGAATTAAAGAAATTAGGACCGCCAAGACTTCACTTAAAAATTACGCAGATTCAAAATGCCTGCAAAAGCAAAAGTGAATGCACGAGAAAATTTGATTCCTCTCTGCACAAAGCAGACTGGCTATGTGGTTGTGATATAAGATCTTTTTTGTTATACGTGCCTTGTTATGAATGTTAGTAATTGTGCGTGGACAAAGGATGGTATAGCAGACATTAAACACCTTGCCCAAAAAGAGAAGAAGCACAAAATGAGTGAACAACACATAAACAGTAGAATAAAATTCACCATGCTAGGCAAAATTGATATAAGGTGTCAGTTAGATTTAGCTTACAGAATGAGAATCAGAAAATGAATGAAGGTGTTTCCAAGAATCGTTACAATTTTAGTAAACTGATAGAATATATTAAATTTTGCGGGAAATTTGAACTTGCACTAAGGAGGTATGACACAGGTGGATCAGACAACCCTGGTATTTTTCGTGGTTTAGTTAATTTGATGGCAAAGTTGGACTCCACGTTTAAGCAACATATTGAGAAAACAAATAATCAAGTGTTTTTGAGGCCGCCCCCTACCTCGCAAACCACCGGCCGTCACTGTCGCGAATTAATTAAAAAGCATTTAATGAGGCAGCAGACACAACAATAACCTATAGAAACTCGGCCACTATAGAAAAATCGAAAGTGTGTGTGTGTGTAGACACACACACACACACACACACACACACACACTTTATGTATATTTTTATATTTTGTTGTATATATTTTTTCTCCATCATTCTAAAGATCTTCCAAAATGCAATGTAATGATATAAATATTGTTAATATTTGAAAAGTATTTGTTGCAAAAACAGTGCAATTAGAACTTGGTAAATGACATGCTGGAGCGCGCATTAGGCCCGCAACAGACTACACCGAGGAATGCGTTGCGAGAAATGTGCGACGAGAAATGAGGAAAGAGGCCGGCGAGGCTGCGTCCACACACTACAAAGAGGTTATTCGATGTCTCGAAATGGCTTAATGTCCCACAAACCGAGAGTGGTGGCAGCAGTTTTAGCTATGAGATCATCTGCGCGTCCCATTTCTTGTTTTATTAAATGCTCTTATGTAACTTTAACTCGTGAAATCGAATTACATTGAATAAATGACATATGTCAATTTGTAATTAATATATCTGGTGAATTTAACCAAATAATTAGTAATATATAATTAAATACATTAACATATTTGTACATAAGAACTGATTGTAATAAATATAAACAAGGTTATTTTCATGAACAGACAAGATGAAGAGGATGAAGTTGAGAGGAAAACACATGATCACTATTTTACGTCCAAAAATAATCTTTAATGATTAACATTTTTCAGATAATCGTTAATATAAACGATGAAGGGATTCATATTAATTATCAATTTGAGAAATATTGTAAAACAAACTATTTTCAATTTCTAAACACTTCTTTTGAAACTTGCTAATAGTTCGTATGAAAATTCTTCGATACAAGCCATATACAACGATGGTCATATTTTGAAAAGTAATATTAAAAACTTCCCATAGTTGCTCTTTTGATGTTAGGCCAAAACGCGTCTCGCGTGTAAGTGCAATCCTTGTCAGTACTCCAAGATTTTTCGGAAACTCAAACATTTTCTGTGAAAAAGAGCTTCAAATTTCGCATTTACAGTAGCGCTTTAACCCTTTTTCTTAAAAACGGCTTCACACTTTTCAAAGAAATTGCCATTTACGATACGGTTTTACTGTTCTTTAGTATTCTTAAAATAATATTTTTGTTCTACAATTAGGAAACTCAAAATTTAAGAAAATGCCAAAAAAATATTTTGGACGGCGATAGATGGCGGCTGTCAAGAGGAGTGTCAAGTCCGCATAGCTAGTCGAGACCAAACGAAAAAGAAAATTAATACGGGAAAATCTGTGCCATTCTGTAACACAACTAGTTTCACTACTGGCCGCCATGTTTTCTGAAGTCAAAACAAACTAAGAGTAATTTGAGTGTTGTACGGATTGTTGTTTAAAAGTACACGTTTTCGTCGCATTTTGGGGAAGTGGTTGTGGATTTGCGACATCAAAATGCCGTCCTGTTGTTCGGCGTACAATTGCACGAATAGAAACGACAAAACTATTTTACGTATTTTCTCAAACACTCCAATGAACCTATAACTGGTGTTGTTAACGTTTTTACTTATTTATTTGGTCAAAAACACAGTGACGTATGGGGGAAGAGATTATATGCGCACATTTTCTTGAGGCCCAAAATTTAAAAAATAAAATTAAAAAAAACACACGAAATTATACTTCGGTTTTTCTTTCTTGGCGCACGGGGATGTGTCAATAAAATGGAATATCTCACGGTATTTGGCGTCGCTCTCCGTTGTGCCGCCAGGAATCGCATGATCGCCAGCTCTGCTCGATACAGTCGCGATCATGCAGTTCCTAGCGGCACAACCGAAAACGACGCGAAATACCATGAGATATTCTATTTTATTGACACCCCCCCGTCCGCCAAGAAAGAAAAACCGAAGTATAGAAAAATTTGAAAAACTAGAAAAATAATTTAGAGAAATTATTCTTTTAGAAAAATAGAAATTAGAAAAAATTTGTTCCCGAGTTATACAAAATCAATTTCAACGGTAAATGAACTGCTGATTTGATTTTTCTGCATTGCTCACAAAATAGTAATGAACATCAGTTCTTCTCCTACCACTACAAGCAAAAGGAGTGCTCAACAAAACGTGCGCACAGTGAAACTACATTTACGTCCAGAAGCAAAAGAAGGGGCCATCTCAGCACTTGCTCAATGGATCAGGGAAACTGGACAAAACCTGATCGAGATGGAGGTCATTGACCCGGAAGCTGAAGTGCATTACTTGTTACAGGCGTATTAAATCTTTTTTTAAATGTATACAATACAAATGTAAACTAATTCATTATATATCATTGTTTTGTTAAAATAAACATTATTCTTTTTGACGATCAGTGTAGTCTCTAATTGTATAGAAACCGTTATGCAGCAGAAAATATTTTACTTTCAGCTTAAATTTGTGTATCGACTTTAATTGTTTAATGTCATCTGGCAATGCGTTGTAAAGTACTTGTTGCAGGTTAGCTGGAAATATAATTTTGGCTGGTATTTTGCTCTAACCAAGACGAACCAACAGCTAACGAATTTTAAATATTACTGAACCTTAACGAACTTCAGAATTACGAGTTGGTGATCAAGGGTCAACATCTATAAACAGAGCAGTTTATTTTCGATTTTATATCACTGTTTTAACTTAATTACTGAAATACTTATTCTATTTTTGTGACGAGTGACTATTCAGTTTAGTTTATTTTTGTGGCGAGTGATTATTCAGTTAATTTCAACGTTACGAGGAGGGTGTATCGTGTAGTTTTGAATTTGTTTCAAATCTTATTCAATATTTTGAAGACAAATTTCAGCTAATATCTTTATCTATTTACGGTAAAGTATAGTCGACATTGTATTAAACAGTTGCAGCTTAAGTGAACGAAAATACGTAACAGCATTGCCAAATTTCGTAAGTACTAGCTTTCAATAGATGTTGTAGTTAGCATACCTTCTCTTTCTTGTATCGAATCTTAATTTTTAATTTATCGAATACACATAAATATTACACTTTTAAAATATTAAGCTAGGTGACTGTTGCTTTTATCTGAGTTTTCTTGTATTTATTCCAATTTTATCACATACTTTAACACGCATTCGTGACATGGCTACTGTTCGTTCTACTCTTTTACTCTCTACACCCTCAAAGCCGACCTTCTGAAAGCCTTCACACACGTAAACAGTAATTTAGATAAACATATCCGAAGGCTGGAAGAGGTCGTTCTCTACAATGACGATTGGGCACAAGTAGGCAACACTGCGAATTTTCCCAACCGTGCACCCGTGACTGCACATAAGACACAGACACCACATCCAGTCGCAATTCAAAACAGATTTAGTGTTTTAGATTATGAAACAGATTTTCCTCGCCTTCCTGATCCTCACAACCCTTCCCTTCCATCGACAAATACATGCACAAACCAACGCAAACAGGCTAGAAAGCGTGTCAAAACCAAAACACGTAAAGCTTCGCATCCTAGCCCACTTGAAAACAAAGCCATTCCTACTGAGCCTAAAAAACATGTACTTATTTTAGCTGACAGCCATGGTCGCCATCTTTCCTCCATTCTCAGTAGGAAGTTACCCCCCAACTACTCAGTCTCGTCTATTTTTAAACCTAACGGGAGGTTTGCAGACGTGACTGCAGAGTTGGACACTCACACGAAAACAATGACCAATCAGGACACAGTCTTTATCATCGGAGGGCAGAATGACATTAATTTGGGCGGTAACTTTACACCTGAACAACATGTAAACAAATTACAATGTGCCGCCCAAAATACTAACATTGTAGTCTCGACTCTGCCCTTCTGGTACAACAGGCCAACACTCTGCAGCGAGATTAAGCACGCAAACCAACAACTAAAACTGCAACTGAGAGAAACAGATGTAACACTTTTTGAAATGAATTTCCACTCAGTAAAACACTTTACCCGGCACGGTCTCCACATGAACCTTGCTGGAAAACATGCAGTCGGTGAAAAGCTTGCACAATACATCATCAACTCTAGTCCTACGCAGCCTCCTGCCAAAAATCCATCCCTTTCACCTTCCTTACGTTCCCCACCCCCCACCCTTATTCTGAACCCTCTTACCCCCTCCTGTGAACCTACTCCCGCTTCTTCCATTCCCACTACCAATGACGCCTCTATTTCCTCACAACCTGTGATTGCTGGGACACATTACAACCTTCGACCATGCACTCGAGGTAAAAATGGAGTAAATATATAGCAACTACAGTCAGATGCAGCAGAAAAACATTCGTGTAGGTACTTGCAAAAAATAAAGATATTGCACCATAATGTTCAATCCCTTTCAAATAAAACTGAGTTTATCGAGGCAGCTCTACAGAGCGATTTAAATCAAATGGATGTTCTTTGCTTTACAGAACATTGGTTATCTCCTAATGAACTTAGCATTTTCCAAATTCCAAACTTTTACCTCGCAGGCTATTATTGTAGAAAAAGAGAATCTCATAAAAGTCCTGCATATGGAGGTTTTTGTATTTACGTTAATAATAATATTGATTCTATCTCCTTGACGGAATTCAATGAGTATTCCGTTGAAAATGTTTTTGAAATTTCTGTTGTACATCTTTCTGTGCTAAAAATGATATTGCTTTGCATCTACAGGCCTCCAACAAAGAGAGCTGCAGATTACATTTTGTTCTTAGAAAAACTAGAGATAACACTAATCAAAGTCATCAATCGCTCTTGTGAATCCATTGTTGTATGTGGAGATTTTAACATTGATTTTCTGATCGAATCTTGCGAGAAAGAGCAGTTTCTTAACTTAATTAATTCCTTCAATTTAGATATTACAATAAAAGTACCTACACGGATCATAGTAAATTCAAAGAAGGCAATCGATCAAATTATAATTAACAAAACCACTACTCGACATGAAATTGAAACAAAAGATTTAGGATACAGTGACCACGATGCACAAATTCTTACCATTATACGAAATGCGAACAATGACACAATAAATAATACACGTATGAGTAGAGTGTTTTCTAAAAGTAAAATAAAATTATTCATTGATTACTTGCTGCAGGAGTCATGGGACGCGGTTTATAATACTATTGATACAAACGATAAATATTATTCTTTTTTTTCAACGCTTTCATTTCATTTTAACACTTGCTTTCCTCTTCAGAAAAGAAAATTAAATATTTCACGCAAAAACAATTCTCGGATAACACAAGGGATTAGAACATCTTGTAAAAACAAACGAGTTCTTTCTTTCATTTCTAAGCATCATAACGTATCTCAATATTTCCTCCTGTACTTTAAAAAATACAAATCATTGTTAAGAAAAGTCATAAGGCAGGCTAAAATCATGAAACACGATCAGGATATTTTGAACTCATATAACAAAACAAAATCAATGTGGGATATAGTACAAAATGCGACCAAACCAACTAGAAACCTTGTAGAGAATGTTGTTTTAAAAGATAACGATAGAGATGTGAACGATCCGGCAACAGTGGCTAGTCTCTTTAACCAATACTTTCGAGAATTGCTGTCGATCTCACTAAGGGTTTTCAGCCACAAAATTCAACATCTGACGTTTCCCTAAAAATCTTAGACACTATGTTCGTTTCCGAAACCTCTTCCTATGAAATTCTCAAAATAATCGGTAAATTAAAAAAATAAATATTCGGCCGGTTTAGATGAATTTCCGGATTGTTTGTTAAAGACGTGCGCGCCAGCCATTATACACCCGTTAACTCACATATTTAATGCATCCTTATGCACCGGAATTTTTCCAGATATTTTTAAAACAGCTAAGATTAAGCCGCTCTTCAAAAAAGGCAACAAAAATGAAGTTCAAAATTATCGGCCAATTTCTCTTTTGTCAGTTTTTTCAAAAATATTAGAGAGACTTTTTTATGTGCGAATGGAAACCTTTCTCAATAAACACGACGCGTTTTCAAATTGCCAACATGGATTCCGGAAATCAAAATCTACGGAAACAGCCATTTTTTTCTTTTCTTAAGGATGTTGCCTCATCATTGGATCAAAACGAAGCAACTATTGGAATATTTTTAGATCTTTCAAAAGCTTTTGACGTCATTGATCATAACATTTTACTTTCAAAATTACCTTCGTATGGAATCCGTGGTATTGCTCTAGATTGGCTATGTTCGTACCTAAACAACGATCTCGGAGAGTAGAAATACCTTACTGGAATGATGGAACTTTATGTACACACCTTTCCGGTTCTTTGCCAATTGTACGTGGAGTCCCGCAAGGATCGATTTTAGGCCATATTCTCTTCCTATTATACGTAAATGACATGCCCTTAGCGATTCGAAACGGAAGAACAGTTCTCTTTGCGGATGATACAAATATTCTTTGCAACAAAGAAACCGTAAATAGTACAATATCAGACGTTTCAAATTGGTTCCGTAATAACAAATTAAAAGTAAATGAAAATAAAACAGTTTCAATGCAGTTTTCCATATCAAATAAAAAATTCTGTACTCCATTGAAAATGAACGGTGTGCCATTGACTGATGTTAATGTAACAAAATTTTTAGGTCTATCAATTCAGTCAAACCTCAAATGGAATGCCCACTTAAATGAATTGAACACAAAATTAAGTTCATTATGCTACGCGTTCAGAATTCTTTCTGTTGTATCTCAGAAACACATGATTTCTTAAAAGAAGATTTATTATACAAAAAATCTTGGCCCACTCGGCCGCCATGTACAGAAGCAACAAGACTCTAGTAAAACATTCTGCCGTCTGGCTTAAACTACGCAGCGCGCACTCTGTCTGATGAGATCTGCCGCCGGCGCCTTTTTATGTCGGCCAGCTCCCGCGTATGGCTTCTCGCGGCTCCTCCTAATTGGCTCGCTTGATGGTGCTTGAAGTCCAAGGAGTAGTCATTGCTGTTCTGAGCGCGCTTTTTGGCGCGTTCGGCGAAACTCGGCGCTCCTGCTGCCGACGTTCTGTGCACGCCGCCGGCGCTCTTTGCGGCGGCAATTTCGAATTGCCGGCCATATACTACACTTTCAAATTCCGTCGGCCTTCATACAGCTCGTTGTGTATATTTTGCCAATGTTCACTCCCGCCTGAGATATGGCATAATATTTTGGGGAAACACATCTTATAGCTCACAGACTTTCAGATTACAAAAAAAAATTGTACGAATAACAAGCAAATCCAACCCACGTGATTCTTGTAAGTCACTCTTTATTAATACAGGAAATTTACCATTACCTTGTCTCCTGATTTACGAATCAGTAGTTTTTGTCAAAAATGACTTACTTAAGGGCGGGAATATATTTTCAGCAAACGCCGATGTCTATAAGTATAACACACGACGTAGTAATCATATTCACCAAGTGGCAGTATCAACAGCTCACTACAAAAAATTCACATACAATTCATGTACATTACTCTACAACACTTTGCCAGAAGACATTAAACGATTAAATTCAATAGAAAAGTTTAAGTCCCAAGTAAAATCTTTTCTGCTGCATAACTGTTTCTATACAATTCGAAACTATACCGAGCATCAAAAAGGAAAGTAGAATTAATTTTAACAATGATAGTTAATGTAATTATTTATCATTTGGACTGTATAATTCTAAAGAACCTGTAACAAGTATTGTACCACAGTTTCTGGGTTGATGGCCCCCATCTCGATCAGGTTTTTCGTCCAGTTTCCCTGATCCTTGAGCAAATGCTGAGATGGTCCCTTGTTTTGCTTCTGGACATAAATGTAACTTCATTATTTGTGCACGTCTTCTGAATTTCAGTGGGAAATATAGTTATTCAAATTATCGTTTTTCATATTATCGCGGCAAAAATTATTATTCTTTCATGAAGAACATGAGGGTTCAGGGCAGGAATTTATAGCTAATTTACCTTTGAAAATATATTTTATTATATAGGAGCGAATATTTTGTCAACAGAACTCGAAAAAAAAACTCTCTTTTCTGTATTCAAAATTCGACTAAAATTCGAGACCACAGAATTATGAAAACGTGCACCAAATTCACTTCTCCCCATAGCTCGTCATACGCAGTTTTTAACTGTTTTTTGACGTAAATAAATAAAAAAAATAAAAAGTAACGTACATGTATGTGGATTTCTTGTAATGAGCTGTTGATACTGACACTTGATGCACGTGATTTCTACGACGTGTGTTGTAATTATAAATATCAATATTGCATGACATATGTTCCCTCCGTTAAGTAGGCCATTTTTGACAAATATTACAGATTCGTAAATAAATAGACAAGGCAATGGTAATATTCCAAGCACAATCAAAAGAGGCTTGCAGGGAAGGCATTTTTCTTTATTCGAATAATTTTCTTTTGCAATCTGAAGATCAGAGTACTACAGGATGAGCTTCCCTAGAATATTATGCCATATCTCAGGCGGGACTGTACATTTGCAAAGTAAACGCAACGAGCTGCATGAAGGCTGACAGAATTTGAAAGAATTCTGAATGCGTAACATTATGAACTTAATTTATTGTTTAATTCTGTTATATATACATTCCATTTGAGGTTTGATTGAATTGAGGGACCTAGAAATTTTGTTACCTCGACTTCAGCTAAATGCATATTGTTCATTTTCAATGGAACTGGTTCAATCAATGGAATTGAATGGATTGCCGATTTGAAATGCAAAAATGCATTAAAACAGTTTTTCTTTCTTAAACAATTAATTTGTTATTATTAAACCAATTTGAAACTTCTGTAGTCGTATTATTTACTGCTTCTTTTTTGCAAAGAACATTCGTGTCATCGGCAAATAGAACCGTTCTTCCATTTTTAGTAGTCGAGAGCATATCGTTTATAGGATACATAAGTATATAATGTCCTTTCGTGCCAGTACGGTATTTCTACTCTTTGAGTCCGATGTTTAAGGTACGAAGTTATCCAATCTAGGGTAATGCCACAAATTCCATACGAAGGTAATTTTGAGAGCAAGATGTTATGATCAACAACTTCAAAAGCTTTCGGAAGATCTAAGAATATTCCAATGGGTGCTTCATTTTGGTCTATTGATGAAGCAACACCTTTGAGAAAAGAAAAAATGGGCAGTTTCCTTAGATTTGGATTTTCTAAAACCGTTGTTAACGCTGCGAATATAGCTTCTTATTCAGATTCAGATTTAGGTTAATATTCAGGCTGGGAGAACGCATCGGTTTGAGTTATTGGCGAGACGAACGTATGGAATGCTCGCTCGCTCCATCTCTCATTCTCACATGAAAAGCAAAGCCTTCTTTTAACACTAGAACGACGGCCTTTTCTACATACCTAGAACGACGGGAGCGGTCATTTTGACCGCAATCATTTATTCGTGTTTTAATGTGACTAAAGACACAATGTTTATGTTTTTGTAGTTTTATTACGTTAAATTACCAATTGCAAAATAATGATCACCAACAATACAGTGCAACAATAATACAGCCTATTACAATAATACTACTTCTACTAGGACAATACACTGCCAGAAAATGGACAAACAATACTTATTTTGTTTTCTGGGTTAACCTCCACAGTTTGATGCAAATTTTTATCATACTTTTGGTGCATTTTCCACGTACAGGTTTCTGGCAATGAGCACATTCATCTCCAGTTTTATTGTCGCATTTTTTAGTGGAATATTGGCGACGGGGTTTCTTCGCCAACTGCGTTGTTCCGACTGTTTTGTTTCTTACTGTCACTCTTTTTGCACAGTTCTATGGACCCATGTTAAATAATTTTTTTCTACTTACTTTCTTTCCTGTGACTTCTATATATACTACCCAGCTATTTATTTCGCTGAAATCTAACATATTACAAAATATGTGCACTAGCCATCTTCTTGACCCTGGCTTTACGGAATATTTTCGAGCCATTTGATCTAATATGTCAACATTACACTTGGTGTAATTGTAGTAGATCACAGTGCCAGGTTTCTTATTTGTACCTGAACCAACCTTCACCTCACGACGAAGAGAGCTCAATATCATTATATATTTGTTTCATTTACCTTGGTAAACAGTGAGAGTAATGTCGCTGTCCTTCAGAACTTGCGTTGAATCAAGTATTCCTTTACTAGTTTTTGATGCAAGTGGTATTTATCGCCTTTATTCAATGTGCCCACAATACTGTTTTTCTTTGCTAGTTTCAGATTTATAAAACAGTTGTCTGTTGGGACATTTCCCCTTTGTTTAGGAAAGGCTCTAATAATGTAAGAACCATATGTTCCAATAAAGTTTCTTTTTTTGGGTGTTTATCGTCTTTCCCAAGATATTGAATTTTTTTTAGAAGGTATTTGGTCTCAAAATCGACTACAACCCAAAACGTATTATTAAATATATCTGGCTAATTTGCCATATACTGGGTAAAACGACATCGTGCTTTTGTTGTAAACAATTGTTAATCAAACACACATTTTCTCACCAGGTACAGAACATGAAACAATTTTCAGTAAATTTCTCCCAAAGTTCTTATATGTGAGCAAACTTGTCTTCTTTCTTTTCGACGTGATCTGGTTTCTTTCAAGTCAGATCGTAAAAATCTGAGAAAACGCTTGAACTGATCTCTTGATATGTTTTTTCTGGGAGGAATAGAAAAAAAATCCTCAGGCTATTCAAGTCAACACCTTTAGCACAAAAAAACATACATACCATAAACGTATAAAACTAGTTAGCTCTACACTAATATTCCAATCTGTTGTTGAACCCAACTGTGTAGCAGCTTCAGCGTCTATGGACCTCTTTAGCATTTTTTGATTTATCGTAAGTTTCAATGCACTAGCAGGATTTTTTCACATAAATTGCATTTGGAGTGTAGTGTAGTAACAGTTTTTTCTAGCAAAATATTGTGCTGAGAACTTTTTTGCGCTCAATACTACAAGTAGAATTGTTTCCAGTCCACTTTGATCCATCTGGCCGTTAGCATCTGAACATTAGAATCTGATTTCATATGCACGTCTCGAGTAGGCCTATCTGAAGGAGATGGATCTTGTAATACACTAATATAAGAACACGAAGATTGATGAGAAATGTCTCCTTCCACTTCGTTTTCTTCATTGTCACTATCCGCATCTTCAGGATTGTATTCATCTTCACTATGTGTATCGAAATCCTGTTCGTCTGTGTCTCTTCCAGATTCGTCACTTGGTAGACCTTTCAAATATTGAACAATATCTTCATTACTTATAACTCATAAACTCGAGAGCGAGACATTGCTGCAGCTACACGTGCAAATAACGCTATCCCAGCTACAGAAAAACAACGGCCATATAATGGTTGACATCAACTGGGAGTTCAAAGTAGAAATTTTACGCAAAAGTAATATAAAAATTAACAACAATACAAGCAATTTTAAAAAAATATGTTAATAACAGTGCAAATAATTAATAATTATTAATATAATTTATCGTACAATAGTGATTTGAGTGTATTTTTATCACTGCGGTCATTTTGACCGCAGCCGTCGTTCTAGGTATATAACAAGAAAATGACCAGATACAAAAGAATTTCTAGTATGTATAATTCGCATAGCAAATTCACTCAATTTCTGACACATTCTCAGAAGCATAGTTATTTAAACTGATATTATGGGCTTAATGCGGGTATCGCAATTTCGCTAACGGTCAATTTGACCGCTACCGTCGTTCTAGTGTTAATCTGTATTCCACAAAATTTCACTCTTGCCTTTGGCGTGTTTCCCGCGGAAAAGCGGTTGTTCCTTGAAACGTTTTGGAGCGACGGTAGTGGTGCCAACTCTGATAGCTTAACCTGTTCTCATGGATTGTTAGTGCGAGCTCACTGAAGCTCGTTCCCTGGGCGGAGCATACTACTTTGAATTACCTGTTTCGACGTTTGAATTTAGCTACAATGCTGTCATAGGTTAAAAACGGAGATCTGGTGCGTCTAAATAATTTTCTCTGCACCAGAGTGCTTGGCAGCGGAATCCGGCAGGTGCTGCTCCCTGGCGAAGGGAGATGAAACTATTGCAAGCAGTCCGCTAGGTCGAATGCAACACGACGAAAACAAAGAAACTTTATATACCCGCTCTTTTCGCAGCCAGCACGCGGTTTTGGAGGGAATTTTTATTTTAAGTCCGACGCGGTACGTTTAAAATGCAAATTCTGAGTAATATTGGCCAAAGATTATTATTAAAAACCAATCTCCCACCACGGCGCCAAATATCAATCATTTTTGAAATATGAATCATTTTTTACGCCAATGTGCCAACAACCGTGTTTTGAGTCTGAAAACGCTTTGTTTTCCCTGAGAAAAGTTTCCATTCGTGAGTAGAAAAGCCTCTCTAATATTTTTGAGGAAGCTGACAAAAGAGAAACTGGCTGGTAATTTTGAATTTCATTTTTGTTCCCTTTTTTAAAAAGTGGCTTAATTTTTGCTGTTTTGAAAATATCTGGAAATATTCCTGTACATAAAGAAGGATTGAAAATGTGAGTTAATGGGTGTATAAAGGCAGGTGCACAAGTTTTTAACAAAACAATCCCGAAATTCATCTAAACCAGATGAATATTTATTTTTTAGTTTACTGACTATTCTGAGGATTTCGTTGGGAGAAGTTTCGGAAATAAACATCGTATCAGAAATTTTTGAGAAGCCTAAGATGTTGAATTTTGGAGTTTTAGTCCCTTCTTGAGATCAGACGCAATTTTAGAAAAGTGTTTGTTGAAGAGATTGGCAACTTTTTCCGGATTACTCGTTTCTCTTTCATTATCCTTTAAAATAACATTCTCTACAAGGTATCGAGATGATGTGGTTGTATTTTTTACTATATCCCACATTGCTTTAGATTTGTTACTAGCGTTCAAAATGTTCTGACTATTTTTCATTATTTTTGTCTGAACTATTCCTTTTCTTAAAATTCTTCTGTATTCTCGAAAGTATACATGGAAACCGGGTGATACGTTATGATGTTTAGAAATAAAGTAGAGAAGCGTACGTTTGTTTTTACACGATGTTCTAATCTCTTGTGTGATACAAGTATTACTTTTGCTTGAAATGTTTAATTTTCTCTTTTTAACAGGAAAGCACGCGTTAAAATGAATTGAAAATTTGGAGAAAAATAAATTTTATTTTTCATTTGTGTCAAAAGCGTTTTTAAACTGCGTCCCATGATTCCTTCACCAAGTATTCCGTAAATAATTTTACACTAACTTTAGTGAATGCTCTGCACATGCGTGTAATATTTAGTGTGTCAGTGTTTATGTTCTTAGTAATTGTAAGAATTTGTGCATCGTGGTCACTGTAACCTAGATTATTTGTTATTATTTCATACGTAGTTGTGGTTTTGTTAATTATAATTTGATCTAATGCTTTTTCTGATTTAATGTATTCCGTGTAGGTACATTCACTGTAATATCTAAATTAACAGAATTAAGTAAATTGAGAAACTGCTCTTTTTCGTGGTATTCGCTCAGAAAAATCAATATTGAAACCTCTACATACAACAATGGATTTAAAAGAGAGTTTATTAATTTTGTTCAGAATTATCTCTAGATTTTCCAAGAAAGTGAAATAATCTTAAGCTCGCTTTGTTTGAGGTCTGTAAATGCAAAGTAAGATAATTTTGAACGTAGTAAGATGTACTTCTGTTGTTTCAAAAAACTTTTTCAAGTGGATATAAATTGAATTCTGACAAGAAGGTAGGATCAATAACATTTCTTACGTAAATACACGAACCTCCGTAAGCTGAGCCCTTATTTGATTCCCTCGCTCTACAATACAATACTGCAAGGTACAAACTACGAATTTGGAGTGTGATTATATCATTATAAGACAACCAATGTTCTGTAAAGCAAAAAAAATCTACTTGTCTTAGATCACATTGTAATGCTGCCTCGATAAATTCAATTTCATTTGAAAAGGATTGCACATTATGATGTATTATTCGAATCTTTTGCATGTACTGACACGGATGTTTTTTCTGCTGCATCTGACTGCAGGTGTTATTTATTTATTTCATTTTTACCTCGAGTGCGTGATCGAAGGAAGTATCGTGTCCCAGCAGTGACAAGAGGTGAGAAAGGAGGGGCGACAGATGTAGAGGAATTAATAGTGGGAGAGGTAGTACATGGATTAGGATCAGGGGATAGGGTAATTTGGGTCCAAAGGGGTCCCGGAGGATGGAAGAAAAATAGATGTGGGTGGGGATGGGTCTTGGGCTGGACACTGCCGAGGTTGTGAAATGAAGTGTTTTGCAAGCTCACTACCGAGTGCATGTTTTCCGACAACGTTCAGGTGAAGACCATGGCCGGGTGAAGTGTTTTTCTGAGAGAAAGTTTATCTCAAATAATTTAACACGTGTGCCTCTCAAATGCAGTTTCAATTGGTTGTTTGCGTCTAATGTCTTTGCGCAGTGTTGGTTTGTTGTACCAGAAGGGCAAAGTCCAGACTGCAATGTTCGTGTTTTGGGCGGCACGTTGTAATTTGTCAACATGTTGTTCAGGGGTAAAGTGACCACCCGAATTAATGTCATTCTGCCCTCTTATGATGATGACTGTACCGCGTTTGGTCAGAGTTTTGTGCGCGTGTCCAACTCACTGGTCACGTCGGCAAACCTCCCGTTACACGCACATGACAGAGAAAATTGGTTGGGAGTTTCCCTCTGAGCAGGGAGGAGATTTGTCGCCCATGGCTATCTGCTAAAATTAGTACCTTTTTGATGGGCTTAGTGGGAACGTCCTTGTTTACTTGTGGGCCAGGTTACGCAACTCTACATGTCTTTATTTCTTTGCGCTTGCTGGCCTGTTTGCGTTTGTTTGTGGATGGACGTGTCGATGATGGGTGGGTTGGTGAGGACTGGGAAGGCAAGGAAACTCATTGTAATAATCTAATACAGAAAATCTGTTTTGAGTCGTGATTGGTGGTGGTGATTGTGTTTTTGCTTCCGCGAATGGGCGGTTGGAGGTTTTTGCGGTGTTGCCTATTGTTGTCCAACCGTCTGTGTTTTGAACGACCTCTTTGAGCCTTCGGATATGTTCATCTAAATTATTGTTAACATGTGTAGACTTTCAGAAGGTCGGCTTTGAGAGAGTAGAGAGTAGAAAGTGTACAGCGAATAGTAGTCATGTCGCGAATGCGTGTCAAGTGCGTGGTAAATAAGAATATAAATAAATAGATTAGAATTGCAAATAATATAAAAAACAACTCCTTAAACTATCTTATTAATTTAATTGTATTAACTTATTTAAATTAAAGTTACGTATTTATTTAAAAATAACGGTAATTTGATTCTAATCAAGATTTAAACGTGATTAATTAAATCCGAAAAGAGTTCAATGTGTTTGATGTAATAGATTGAAGCTGCAAGCTAATAAATACAATTAGATTACTATACTTTACCTATTGAAAGGCCACGAAATACACCACTTCAACAATTTGAAATATAAAATTCAAGTCTTTCCGTTACTGTTATAAACGAAACTTTTAGAATTTTGATGTTTTTCACAATTATCACAACACTTTCACTAATAGTTTAAAGCTTTAGGCAAATTTAAATTAATTTACAAAGCAAAATATATAGTCTTCACACTGGTTCAAATAAACGTTTGTCTGTTACGCCGTCTTTTGAACAAAATATTTGTATTACTTCTTTTCCACTGTTTCGGACAATATAAATCTCTTTCAGCTTATCTGTAACAAGTAAACACGTAAAGAAGACAGCTTAACAGCAAAAGGTACCTGAAATATGTAGAGAAGTAGTTGCAAATTCAAAGCGTTCAACAGTTTAGGAAATTAATTTTGGGTATTATTAAGTAAATAAGGGAGAATAGTGGGTTATAAAGCGATGCATAAGTGTTCTATTGTGAAGTGAGGTGTAGTGCAGTGTATAGCAAAGAAATAAAGAAGGAAATGTTTTCAGGTCTTAGTGAAGTGAAGTGCAGTGTGATCCTAGTGCAGTGTGTGTGTGTGTGTGTGTGTGTGTGTGTGTGTGTGTGTGTGTGTGTGTGTGTGTTTCTCTTAATGTAATTTGATGTTTTATGAATCAGTCAGTTTTTATACTATTATCATTATTTTACCATTATTTTTATTATTTTACCATTATTATTATTAATATAATTAGTATATAATTTGCTAATGATATTATCTTATTCTTATTGTTGTTATTATTATTGTTATTATTATTATTATTATTCCATTACATCACGAATAAAGATGTTATGAGTCGGCTGAATATAAAATCTACTCCAGGTTGCAACCAGCTACCTAAGGAGCAGATCCGGTGACTAACAGTGCCTCTACAATACTTTACGCAAAATGTGGGCTGTTCCAAATAAAGCAATTTCTTGCACTTCCCAGTCTTTTGAATTACCGGGGAGTTAAGACAAGTTCTTACACAAATTTTGCGGAACAAATCCCAGAGATCCGATAACTATCGGGACGACCTGTGCTTTTACGCCACACATTCGGCTGATCTCGATTTCCAAACACTTGTATTTAAGACATTTCTCTGCCTCCTTGGTAACGACGTTTTGATCGCAACATCGACAAGTAAACACGATTTGTTCTCCAAATCCCGGATGACTATATCCGGTTTGTTTGCTGCTATCGTGCGATCAGTTTGAATTTGTTGGTCGTACAATATCGTACACAATCCAACAGACGTCACCAGTTTCGGTGAGTGTTCGTAGCACTTGGGGCATGTGTTCGGAACTTCGAGGGCGGTACAGATCTGCCAGTGGAGGTAGCTACACACCCTGTCGTGTCTTTTCAAGTATTCGGTCTTTGCTAGGATTGGACAAGCTGAGAAAATATGATCAATGGTTTTCTACGTGTTCCTGACAAATGCGGCATTTATCATCTTGGGAAATTTTGAGAACCGCTTTATCATAATGTCGTGTTCTCAGGGCCTGATCTTGAGCAGCTATTACAAGTGTTTCCGATTCTGGCTTCATTCTTCCCCTTTTAAGCCACATAAATGATTGATCTTTATTGATCTGCACCTTGTCCATTCTTTTTAGATATTGTCCGTGGAGTGGTTTGTCTCTCCACGATTTCTTTAACATTTTCTGTGTCTCAAATTTCATGTTAAGTAGCATCAGAAGTTCAGTGTCTCTGTCATTCTGAGTGTCTTGCATAGTCTTCTTCGCAATGCTTCTGGCTACACTTACAATGCCTCTGTTTCCCATTCTTCGGTCAGATTTCATGACCTGCCTCATTAGTGGGTCATCGTGATGGCTGACTACATACTTTCCCATCCCGGTTATTGCATTGTGCCAGGAGGCTTCAATTTGTCTCAGGCCTCTTCCTCCTTCCTTACGTGAAACATAAAGTCTATGTACATCAGCTCGGGGTGGGCAACATGATGCATTGTAAGCAGTTTTCTGGTTTTTCGATCCATGATGCGAATTTCCTGTTCAGTCCAGTCTACTAGTCCGAAACTGTATTCGGCTACAGGCACCGCCAAACTACCTATTGCTGATATTTTATTCCTTGAGTTCAGAGCGGACTTCAGGACAAGTCTCACTCGTGTATAATACTCTCTGCGAATTCTCTCTTTCATTGTGTCGTTCGAGATGGTCTCGCATTCTTCAATGCCCAGATATTTGTAAGTTTTACCTGGCTCAAGATCTTGAATCACAGTGTGTCTATCAACTTCAATGTTCTCTGACGTGGTCATTTTGCCTCTTTTTAAGTTGGCTTTTGCACACTTGTCCAGACCAAACTTCATGTAGATGTCATTGCTAAAATCATTGATGACAGACAGCATTTGGGAGAGAATCGCTTCATTCTTAGCAAACACTTTAAGATCATCCATGTAAAATAAATGTGATACAGGCCTTTCATCATCATGGAGCTTGTAACCAAAGTCAGTGTGCGACAGCTGTCTTGATAGAGGAATCAAACTAATGCAAAACAGCAGAGGGGATAGTGAATCTCCTTGAAAAATTCCCCTGTTAATCTGAATACTTCTTGTTTCTACTACTTCCCTTTCCGATGTGGATTAGTAACCTGGTGCTCCACGACTTCATACTAGCCTTGCAAAACTCAACAAGTCTAGGATGAAATCGATAGATCTCCAGGGTCTTCAAAATCCAATCGTGTGGTACACTGTCAAAGGCCTTCTGGTAGTCAATCCAAGCCATGCTTAAATTACGTATTCGTTTCTTTACATGATTCAAAAGTATTTTTATTCAGAAGCAAAATTTCCTTACAGCCATAGAAATCTTTACGACATCCGTTCTGTTCAACTGGCAACAGATGGTTCTTCTCTAGGTGCCTATACATTTTGTCAGCAATGGCTGCAGTTATAAGTTTGTACATTACTGGCAAGCAAGTAATTGGCCTGTAGTTCTTCGCCAAAGAGCTGTCTCTTCCTTTGGGTAGCAAATACGTGATGCCGCGAAGTGAGCCATTCGGGGAGTTCGTTTAGGGTTTTCTAAAATTTTTTTAACAGCCTTTGCAAGATGAGAATGTAGTGCTATTAATTTCTTAATCCAATAAATCTGGATCTTATCAACCCCAGGGGATTTCCAGTTTCCCATATTCTTAATTGTTTGGCATAGGCTCTCTTTCGAGAATCCTTGAACATGTTCCACTGTTTCCATGAGTCCATTGGCAGCATCAACTTCAGATTGGAGCCACGATGCGTCTTTGTTGTAGGATCTGGTTTCCTCCCAGATTCCTGACCAAAATGTTTCGACGTCATCTTTTGAAGGAGGGGCAGCATTGCCATTCGGTTTTTCAGTCAGACTGCGATAGAATCTCTTCGCGTCTGTTTCAAATAACCGGTTCTGTACACGGAAATCGATTCTACGTTTGTAACGTCTTATTTGTTGAGCCCATGCTTGGATTTTTTCTTTTAGCTTTTCAGCTACAATTAGCCTTGTTGTGTCATTGTCAATTAGGTATTTTTGTTCAACATGGAGTATGTTTTGTTGAAATTTATACGCGTGGTTTGACTTAGAAGATGCCTCGGCTAGGAGTGATATTTCACGCCGTGTGTCGGCTATCCGTTTCATAATTCTTTTCATCCACGGAGGTACGGAGCTTTTTACTCTGTCTGGCTGTCGGCCATCGGTGTTCTTGACTGGCCCCAAGATTATCTGAGATACTAGATATCCAGTTGCATACACGATGTGATTGATTTCAGTAATATCTAGATCTCTACTTGAGGTCTGTACAACCTCATTTAAGACAGAATTCGCTGTTTCTATCACTCTCTTAGCTTTAGCATTTTCGTAAATTTTCCTCAACGGTGCACGAGATTCGAATGGAAGTAGACGAACTCGTTCTATCTCGCGTCGGAGGAGGTCCCGCATCATGTCCTTATCGTGTGACTCATGGCCAGATGAATTTTCACCACAGACGGATGTTTCATTTGGAAGAGATGAACCTTGAAGTGGATCATCGTTTTCAGGGATATTAGATGATTCTAAACGTTCGTCATGTGGATGGTTTGATCGATGAACATACTCTGCGTTTCTCTGGATGCCTGCAAGTTGTTCTGCTGTGAATTTTCCACTGCTGAGTATGTATCGTTGTTGACTGGCAAGTTTCTTTGAGTCTAGGGTAGGTCTAATATCTGGGTTCCGCTCTCTCCATATCTTAAAAACTTATATTTCTGAGCCCACATTTTTCGCTTTTGCTTAGTAAAAGCACCACATCACCTCCTTTAATTCATCCCGGGTCCATCTCTGGCGATGGCTTCGAGCTACAGTCGGCTCTAGGTCACTGGGACTAACATCCGTGGGATGGCCACATGTCGACAAGGTGACATTAGCTCGGTTTCTGAGCAGGTACGGGACATTGGTAGAACAAGGCACGTTAAGGTACATTACATTGCTTGTTCTATTCATTTTGCTCATTGGTTTCAAGTGAAGATTCGCAGGTAGAAGTTCGAGTCCACAGATCACACTTAACGTTTGGGTTGTTTCCTGCGATCCGTTACTGCGACCCATAGTGGCCTCGGGGCATCCCCCCGCAGGGCCCAGCAAGGGGTGCCTCCGATCGCCAGTCGGCATTACTAAACCCTACGGGATTTTCACTGACTGCCGAAGGCAGCCTCCTTCGCTGGCTAATGCAAGGTTCGGGCCTCCCATCTAATCAGTGGCCTGGAGTGCCAACCCAGTTTCTCTCCTGTACCCTCCATGGGCCGATAACAGGAAGTCCAAAGGTTCATGACCCTTCCCTCTCTACTTACTTCCCACTCTCCTCAAAATGGAGTACTTCTTCGACTGACCCCTCACCTTCAACCAATTCAACAAGGGAGACCCTACCGGTAGCTAGACTACCACTGACATAGCTCTCAGGCTCATGGTGGTACTAAAGCTCCACCACCAACTCCAAGGTTGTGTACTCCCTAGGTGGAGTTGTTGTTATTATTATTATTATTATTATTATTATTATTATTATTATTATTGTTGTTGTTGTTGTTGTTGTTGCTCCATATCACGACTACAGATGTTATGAGTCGGCTGAGTATAAAATCTACTCTAGGTTGCAACCAGCTACTTAAGGAACAGATCTAGGAACTGTCGGTGCCTCTACAATACTTTGCGCAAAATGTGAGCTGTACCAAATAAAGCAATTTCTTGCACTTCCCAGTCTTTATTATATTATTATTATTATTATTGTTATTGTTGTTATTATTAATATTGTTGTTGTTGTTGTTTAGAAAGTATTTATTTTATTGCTTTGAATTAGTATGCTGCTAAAAAAAAGTGTTACTTGTTTTTCTGTATTTAAATCTGATTTGACGTTAATATTATCACTGATACTGTGAATGAACTATATCGTTTTCTCGTCTTAAGGATGTAGAAAAGTGACAAATTTTGGGCAATAATCGAGGTACTCCTACGTTAAGCAGTGGCGGCTGGTGCCCCAACAGACTGGAGGTTTCACCCAGTGGCGTAGCGTCACGGAACGCTGAGATGCTGAGCATTCCCGTATATAATATTAATAAAGAATGCTAAATACTGTATTGCTGATCTTACAAGTGGTCCGTTGAGAGAAATACATTTTGTATTAATTTTAAATTGATTTCCTATGGTTGAATTCGGCGGGTTGTTGAAGCTGGCCTTTGATTGCTTGGAAACTAAAATGCTTCTAGCGTTCTGCCGCGAGATCGCGACGAGCAATGACGCATGCGTAGATGGTGAGGATCCCCTCTCCGCTCTTCACCCCTGACCCAGAGAAACCCGACTGCTTTACGCTATAGGGGGACAAGTTTGAAATATCCCTTTTGGGAGGTGCTTACTTTCGCGGGCTTCTCCCACCGTTGCTACAGTGCCAGAATATCTGACCTCCTTCGCGCGCGCGATTCGTCGCCCTCCCCCAGCAAGGAGGAGCCATAAGTCATCAATGTCACTGCAGCCTTCGCTGTGTGACGTCATTGTCGTTCTCACACTCAGAGGAACTGCCCCGCAAAGAAACGATAATTTTGTCCACCTTTGCTTTCGTCGACATGTCTGTTTTCATATATTCTTCTTCGATTTTCTTAACGTGTTCACAACACTTCTTCCATTGATTTGGGCAATATTTAGAAAATAATATTCGGCATAAATTTTCTTGGGTACTTGGGTACTTTCAATATCAAGGGAAATTCATAAAATTACGTTGCAGCGAGTGAAAGACAGAATGTCGGTTTTCCCCGAGACTCCCTTGGTCGCCGCGCAGCGTCCAAAAGCGCCAACCACATGGTTGATGGTGAGGCAACCAAAAAGGTCAGTTTCAGCCGTGTTGAATCGAAGGGCCAAATGTGTAAAGGCAGTAAACCCAGTACCACAGCCGAGATCCAAGAGCGTGGTGCAATTGGAAGTAAGGCACCAGACACCGGAGAGAACGCCAGTTGGACGCTCTTTGATTTCAAAATGATTTCATACACATCGATATTGCTGCAATATCTTGTATATTGAATGTCATTAAAAGGAAAATGGATATTATTAAGATATTATGAGATCTTATTCGACTATCTGGGCGTTGTGCAACCGTGCAACCTAAAGGCCCCTACACACGTACCAATTTGTCGGGCCGACCGTCGGGCCAACCAGATTGGACGCTTTGCTACACACGGTCCAATCAAGAACCCAATTTATCAGTCGTGCTCCAAGTTGTCGCGAGGAAAGTAGCTCTGTGTGAGTAGCGAGTGTTCTCGCGTCGTTTGTGTCGTCTATTGTGGTATGCTCCTATTGCGATTTTTTCCCTGCAGTTGCAGCCGTTCCGCAATAATACCCCTTTCCTGCGGGTTTTCCATGGTTCCTAGTAACCTAACCTAGTTCAAAAGCTATACTGCGATTTTTCTAGGAAGGACTCTCAAGATAACTCAAATCCCATCTTCGCGATGGAATATGTCACGGCATTTCGCGTCTTTTCTCGGTCTTGCCGGTAGAAGTCGAATGATCGCAAGCACTGCTTCATACGGTCGCGATCGTGCGAAATCTAGCGGAACGACTGAGAAAGATGCGAAATGCCGTGACATATTCCATCGCGAAGATGGGATTTGAGTTATCTTGAGAGTACTTCCTAGAAAAATTGCAGTATAAAATACGAACGAATTAATTTACTAAAAAGAGAAACTTGAAAAAATATACAAATGTTACCTTCACCAAAGAAAAAAATTAAAACACTAATTAACAAAACTATTATTACAAATGAAATAATTTATATAACTTCCGAAATTTCAACAAAAACTTACTGAAAATAACTTACAGCGAAAAAAACTACCCTAACATAACCTAATTTAACAATAAAGAAAAATCTAAACACGAATTAACAAAACTATAACCTATGAAATAAAATATCGAAACTGAAAAACAACAAAAATAACCAACAACGAAAAAATAAGCGAACTGGAAGCAGAACCACAGCAGAACGCAAGCAGCGCAAGAAAAGGACGCAACAGAAGTGACCGAGAACCGGGCACCATGGCATCGGGCCATGGATTAACATGGATATTCATACATGATCGGGCATCATATACTCTCTGTCGATCCAACATCCTCTAGATTTCAACATCCCCTAGATACAGATCTTTATTCAAGGGGTATTGGACGAGCACGATGGAGCATGTGGATTCGCATGGCGAAATCCAGGCGAAATCTGCGGAAATTAGTAAAAACTTAAGCGCGGTCGTCGGCAGTTGGCCCAACCACGCAACACACGCCACAATTTGTCGGGCTCTGGTCGGGTGTGTGGTGGGGGAATCGGCTGTCGGGTGTCGGAGCCGACCAACCGCCCGACCAAATTTTCTGTTGGACGACTGGCCTCCACACGATACAATTTGTTGGGTCGACTGGCCGGTCGGCCCGACAAATTGGTACGTGTGTAGGGGCCTTAAGCACGAGCCGACACTCATGTTGAGTACGGTTGTACATCGTGCTGGCGAGAAAATTGCTTGACAATTAAATCCTTCGTGGAATAATTCTAAAAAATTGCTAACAGGTAGTGTAGTAAAAGCTAAGCTTTATTCTTGGCCACGCCTTTTATTGTCGATTAAGGAGAGTATTTGGAATAGAGATAGATATTTTGACATGAAATATTGATCAAAACAACAGCTCAAAAACATGAAATTTCAAAAGATTACATATGTAATTCAGTGAATGTTAAACGCCGGGTAAAAAAATTTGGATTCGATTTCTGAATTGTCAGAGCAACACAAAACGCAACACTTTTTTAGAATTGAGATATCTTGAAATCACATCAGTGCGTGTTTCATAGAAACAACGCTTTGGAATGTAATGATATCAGTGCAACAATGGTGCTAAATAAATTGAATAAAATTACCAAAAAAGATAGATTTAAGTACGGCATTGCCCCCATGCCCCCTTCCGCCGCTGTTCCGTAATCTGTTTTGCCTACCTTGAAAATTTTTGTTCACGAGCCGCAACTGCTGGATACTACAACAAGTGATGGAAATGAAAAACCAACTGGCAAGTGTAACATTTCTGGGTTAAAAATCACATAATGCACGGCATAACATGCCAATACAGACAAATACATTTAATTAAATATTTAACAGAGTAATTATATAATCAATAAATTAAATTAACATTAACATAATTGTAATTGCCAATAATTAATATAGTAAAAACAGTTGAATAATCAACATAACTTAATTATTGATATAAAAGTTAAACAAACAATATTTAACAGTTAATAACCATATTTAGAATTATGATGGAGAAATAGACCAAGGTATTATAACAACAGTATGCTTTCAAATTTAAAATTTAAAACAATAATATTGCTGATAATTGAGAATCATACTTAAGTGACTTCCTAATGATTTTTGTGATAATTGGTGTCAAGATTTTTGCAATGTTATATTTTGTAGGAATGAATGCCAAAGGAAATAAAAAAACTGACTCTTATCACATTTACATGATTCACAATTTTGAAAAAAATCACATATTTCGCAAAAATGTTCTTCAGAATAATAAAAATTAGAATTTAGAAATTAAATCTAAACATATTAATAGCATAAATTAACAGAATATTAATGATCCTACCAGAAATATCCCTCTTTGACTTATAAAAATCATTTCATACTATGAATGTCAACAGTCATAAATTTTCTTTAAATGAAGATACTTAACAAACAATAACGATTTAAAATTATATTTTTCATGAACGAAATTTTTAGTTTAAAAAATTCCAACTTATTGGACAGTGTCAATAACAAGGTCATGGAATCATGATCTTTGATAAATTATCAATAGATTCTCAATCATTAAAATTAAGAGATAGTTATAAGAAAAGTATAGACATAACTTCCCACATAGCCATGACAAACCACAAGTTATTTCTTATTAGTGGAGTAATAGTTCACATCCTAAATTTTAAAAATATTCTACAACTTACAAACATCATAGATTTTTCTTCTAGGCTCACCAAAATTCAGTAAATTTCTCTCTGTGTTGCTAAGATTTGCTACCTTAACATGTTTCTTGTTATGATTGTAATTAATGACATAATTAAAATCTTACAGACTATATTATAATTATGAGCATTAAGCTACTTTATGGAGGAAAAATATCTGAAACATTTTAAAAAAACTCCTGCTGAGTAATTCCGGGAAATGTGTGGCTTGTCATTATTTTGGCTTTAGCCTTCTAATAGAGTGATGATACATAAGACTCTAATCAAAATCTTTGAATTACTACACGCTAGGAAAGAACAAAAAATCCAAAATACCAATTGAATCCCTTACTACATTGAGTGTCAAACTTGTCCATGATATTTCAGTTTGTCTCTTATATAATTAAAATACACTTTGATTCATAAATAATAAACAAAACTGCAGAAATGATTGCATAATTATAAATTATATGAACTTGGTAACAATACTCCGCAGTCCCAGCTTAAAAACTCTTTTAAATCAGGTATGTGTGATTCCAGTCATAGATTCATCGGGTCTTCTGGTAGTAACCAATACTGAATGAGTATTCCTTCCACGCACCCTAAAAGGGCCCCAGCAACAACATCAATTACAAACTGCTTTCGCAACAATACACGGGATATACATACTACAATACACCAGAGCACCAAAGGAATAAGTAAAAAGGGTGACGAATTCCATATACATGTGAAATAATACACAATAAAAAATGCTCGTGAAGCATGACCTGAAGGGAATGAATATCTGCTCAAATGAACTGTAGAGAACCCAAGTGATCTGAGATTTGAAGGTCTCCTGCGGGGCATGTTTGACTTGATGGCAGCAACAACCAAGATGTCAATTATTATACCTGCAAGGAAATAATGAATAAGTAAATGTATTGATTTATTCTGCATCTTACAAGACAAAATATGTATTATATAGTACTTGAAATTGTCTCTGATTTAATTAGAATTGAAAATAAGTCAATGGAGGTACACACTAATCAAGGACATCATTTTATCATTTATTTTCAGTTCAACTGAGAAGTTTGAATTGGAGTTATTGCTTCTCTAAACTCAATGATTCTAGATACTACAGTGTACAGATTCATGATATTACAGTGTTACAAGGCAATTATTGGGTGTAAAAACTTTTTTTGAATCAATAATAATTTCCAAATGAATTATACAATTTTATACAATAGTAGTGTAGTGTTTTTATACAGTAGACAAAAGTACAACTGAGAAATGTTAATGGTGAGTGCAGTAACTATAATGTAAAGAAAAATTAATTGTGTGAAAATTAAATGAAATATATTATTTTATGACAGTGATTTACATTTTAATTTAAAAATAATAATATTAAAGAATTAATGTTCATACAATGATAATGAAGGAATCACAATACAAATGAAATTTACATTAGTTACAGCAAGGAACATGGACTTTCAGAGAGAATACTTTAGATTCTGTTGACAAGGCCATAACAAAATTACATCATATCATCTTCATAATGTAATTATGTAATTTCATAACACAAGACAAAACAAAAAACTTAATATAAAAATGCTTATGAAAAATCAGGGGCAGAGACATACAATAACATAAAAAAGAATGACTTTCATTTCATACAATGTACAGTTGCACAGATGCACTCTCATATGGTGTCACTAAAAACACACTGGCGCTATTTCATTGTTTTAAAGCAGACGTCATGATGCGGGAAAAAAGCAACAAAATTAACTCTACTCAACGCAATTCATTGCAAATATAAATTAGAATTGAACGAATTAAAATAATAAGCCAGTTTAGCTGTAATTATTAGAATGAAATTTAAGGAATTACGCTCACTACTTCAAAACTCAATAATGAATAATCTCGAAAGAGGGTTACCTATGTCTTTGCAGATTACTCACAAACTTGCAAAAAACATACCAAATAAGAAGAGCATTTGCACCTCGCAGATACGAGGGATGTTCCAAATTCCAATGAATGCCATCCAACCAAATATCCATGGTATACAATGTGCAGAAATCTACACAGAATTTCACGAAAATGTGTACGTACCGTAGAGAAACAATGCAATTATTCCAACTTCACAAATGTAAAATTCAGTTCTTACCTCTAACATTTCGTAATAAAACTGAAATGATTTGTAGGGCAGAAATTTACTTGACCATGCACAAAAACTTCTCGTCAGATATACATCGTAATTTAGTAGCTTTCGTAAAGCAGTTCGAATTTGGCGGTTAACATCCATTTTGCACGAAATGGTTCTTATCAGCAGTCTACTTACTTTTCTCTCGTGGTACCAAAGACCATTCGATTCTATACATCAATCACTTGTTTCACCAACAGTAGCATATCACTCCACGGAATAAAAAACGTATTGATCCAAATCTATTGAAAAAATAAAATCTCAAAATTCCCCGTTAATAATTACTGTCATAAATATCTCAAATATTTTATTACTTACAAAAAATAATGAGGGGATATTTAAAATATCTTTCTCGTGAATTTTTATTCAATGCATGCCATTTAGATCAAATTTCGATAATGTAAGATGAGCTACGCACACTGAAAGGAAATGCGATTTTTCCTGTACAATATTTTGTCAATTTCTCAGGAATGTCTTCACTCTCTTTAATGTAACCAAATGCGTTTCACATAATGCTGTAGATACTAGAAAAGTTAGACTGAGTTGTATCTAGCGAATCGTCTCTTGATAATTTTTTCTAGACCAATTTGTCCAACAAATATTTGAACAACAAATCTGCAGGCATGCATTTTGCATTATCATTGTATACATTTGTAGGTTCATTTCGAAGTTGCTCACTCTCAACGAATGGCCATTGTTTATTAGGAAATAAAACTTTTCTGAAGGAAAGGATGCTTTGTAGATGAAAAACTGATTTTCGTCAAGAAATTCAACAAGTTTAAAAGAAATCATTTTGCGTCTCTCAAATAATTCTGATCTTGGAAGTTCATGCATGGTCATGTCTGCTCTGATGCAGATGTCAATAGTTTCTTCATATCAAACACGGCATATTACTACATATATCTACCATTTCTATCTATACGACCCTCATGATTCCGCATTGTTGAGGGAAAACTGCATTTCAATATCGTGAACCGTTTAGAAGTTATGGGAATGGCCATAGTCGGTGGGACACTCTCTTTAACACTAAATCTTTACCTTAATTAACTGTTTCATAAAACACGAGCAAAAGTCACACAAACGCTCATAAACAACTCATTCTACTTTCTCACGTTAGGTGATGAGATGAATTTGCCTGGCCGGAGCGTGGACGTGCATTGCGTAACAAGTCAGCGCATGCTGGGAGCCTAAGATCTCAGCCCAGTGTGTGCGAGAGACGAGATAGCGCGCCTCCAGCGCTCGCCCTCTTGCGAGCATGCGAAGCAGAGCCAGCCGGTGTCTATCTATTGCAGGCTCCCCGCTAAGCTAGCGGCTCTAGTGATTCCCCCACGCGTAAGCGGGAGGAAAGGAGTCGATAACATTTAATTTTCTTTAACAATTCAATAAAAAATATTGGAAAAATGGCATACATGACGACAGATTTTGTTGAAAAATAATTTGGATATTCTAAGGCCCCCAGATTACGCTTCGGTTTCGCCACTAACATGTGACTCTATAATAATAATAATAATAATAATAATAATTATTATTATTATTATTATTATTATTATTATTATTATTATTATTATTTCTCTAATTCACGACTAGAGATGTTAAGAGTCGGTTGATTATAAAGTCTACTCCGAGTTGCAATTAGAGCATTGCATCTTCGCGATTTTACTCACTCGTACTTGCTCGAGCATCCCGTCCTCGAGTACAGAATACTCGAGCATAGCATACTAGAGTGTCCGTTACTCGCAGGGTAGCAAGCCGCTATCGTAATGCTTTGAGACATCGAAGAAAGAACATCATTTTTAAACGGTAGAGGTTATGGCGCAAAGTGCACCTAGAGCACATAATACAATAATGTACAAATATACTTTAGTATATTTTTCGAAACCAAAAATAAAGTTAAGAACTGAACTCCTGTGTTTTTGAACGTAATCAAAAGAACACTGTGGACACGAATAGATGTTCATAGAAAGATATAAGAGGGGTGCGGTGTATTATTGAAATTTCCATGTATTAGATAGCATCAGTCCTGTCTGGTAAATGGACAATGAACTGCAAATATCTATTTTATTTATTCGATATTATTCAAATTTATCATTGCATAGGGGTAATACAAAGAATTTTCTTTGGACTTTAAGAATTAGCGATTATTTTAATATTTAAGTAAATTTTATTAATATTTTAATCATGCTGTTCCCAAGATCTTCTAAAATTATTAATAACACGACAATGACATACTTCTAAAATGTACTCAATCTACGAAAATAAAATATTGTATAACATTACTTTTCATCCTAGAAATCTTATTTCAAAAATGTTAATAATGTAATGAAAATTGATATATGTTATACAAAATAACAACAAAAAATAATACAATACAAAACAAAAAATAAATGTGTTAAATTCACATAGTAAATATTTTACATTCTTTAAATCAACTGTAGAAGTGAATTACAAAAGTTTGGCGTGGCAAGGCGCAACGCGTACGTAGGACGCGGTTTCGCAGACACTCCCAAAAACAAAACCTACAGGTTACTAATTGAAAGGTGAACGTCGCTTCAAAAGGCATGGGCCGGTAACTTACGAAAGGTTGTGAAGATTTTCCGATTATCATTATTATGACAATAAACAAATCACATTTCGTGTCTCGCTCACTGTCTCGTAAATATTGAAAGGTATAAAAATTCAAAGACTATTGGCAAACATAGTAGGAAGTAAATCATGCAAATAACATTTTACAATATTTGATCCGTAAGGATTCATACACATTTTGGCGTTATAGATCAATAAAATATCACACATTTGCTCGGGTGACAATGAGTTTTCCTTTGTTAAAATAGTAACTAATGACTAATATAATAACTAATAAAATAATAAGGAATAATGTAACATCTAAAAAAATAATAACTAATAAAATCTGTTCTCCTCACCTCAAAAACGTCACTTCTCACATGTTTTTTACTTTAACTTGACTTCACAGCTGTGAAGTTCGTTTTCTACTAGCTTTTTCTCTTCATTTTCCATCACTGTACGCCAAATAGCATTTCGAGATGATTTCGAGTATAATATATTCGACCGAGTGTCAGATGCTCGAATGAACATTCGACCAACTGAGGACGGACATTCGACCAAGTGAGTGCTCGTCGCACCTCACTGATATCCAGCGGTCAAAAGAAGAATTCTTTGGTGCAGCAAGCTTCCTCGAGTAAAATCCTCGAATGCAAGGCACTAGTGGCAACCAGTTTCCTAAGGAGTAGATGTGGCAACCAGTTTCCTAAGGAGTAGATTGAGGGATTATCGGTGCCTCTACAATACTTTGCGCAAAATGTGAGCTGTTCCAAATAAAGCAATTTCTTGCACTTCCACGTCTTTTGCATTACCTGGGAGATTAGTCCTTACACAAATCCCAGAGCTCCGAAGACTATCGGTACAACCTGTAATTTTACGCCTCACATTCGGCTGATCTCGATTTCCAAACTCTTGTATTTAAAACGTTTCTGTCTCCTTGGTTACAACGTTTTTATCGCATGGAATAGCAATGTCTACAAGTAGACACGATTTTTTCCTCCAAATCCCGGATTACAATATTCGGTTTGTTTACTGCTATCGTGCGATCAGATTTAATTTGTTGGTCGTAGAAAAGCGAACATAATCGAATACGTCATCGGTCTTGGTGAGTGTTTATACCACTTGGGGCATGTGTTTGGAACTTCGAGAGCTATACAGATCTGCCATTGGAGGTAACTACACACCCTGTCGTGTCTTTTCAAGTATTTGGTCTTTGCTACAATTGGACAAGCTTTGACAATTTAAATTTGTTGGTTGTACAATATCGTACACAATCCAACAGACGTTACCGGTTTTGGTGAATGTTCGTACCACTTGGGGCATGTGTTTGGAACTTCGAGGGCGGTACAGAATCTGCCAATGGAGATAGCTACACACCCCATGTCTTTTCAGGTATTCGGTCTTTGCTAGAATCGGACAAGCTGAGACAATATGATCAATGGTTTCTACTTGTTCCTGGCAAAAACGGCATTTATCACCTTGGGAAATTTTGAGAACTGCTTTATTACAATGTGTTCTTAAGGTCTCATCTTGGGCAGCTATTACAAGTGCTTCCGATTCTGGCTTCATTCTTCCCCTTTTAAGTCACATAAATGATTTATCTTTATTGATCTGCACCTTGTCCATTATTTTTAGATATTGTCCATATAGGAGTCTGTCTCTCCACGAATTCGTTAACATTTTTTGTCTCACATTTCATGTTTAGTAGCATCAGAAGTTCAGTGTCTCAGTCATTCTGCGTGTCTCGCAGTTTTCTTTGTAATACTACACTAACGATGCCTCTGTTTCCCATTCTTCGGTCAGATTTCATGACCTACCTCATTAGAGGGTCATCTTGATGACTGACTACATACTTTCCGATCCCGACTATTGCATTGCGCCAGGCGGCTTCAATTTGTCTGAGGTCTCTTCTTCCTTTCTTACGTAACACATACGGCCGTATTCTCAATCATGGATTACTTCGAAAATAATCTGTGAATCGAGGAATTCGTGGATTAGGTTAACACTCGGATAACTCTCAATTCTTATTCACAAACCGCGGTCATCGGAGAATTGGCGGATTCGAGGGTTACCCTTGGTCAGAATGTTACAGGAAATATGATTGGCTGTGGAGTATTCGATGTGGTTCTGTTTGTAAACATTAGTAATAGCGCCACTTCAAACGCGATCTCCAATGTTATCATTTCGCGTACTAAGTAATGTATCCAGGGCCAACCAATCTAACATTTCTATTTAAGAAATTAATATTTTCACAATTTTCATTGACAAATACGCGAATACTGTTGTAAGCAAAGTTACAAAAGCAAAAAAGAAGCATCACATAACCTGCAAACGAATTTCAACGCAGTAAGTATTGTTTAGCAGTTTAAGAACAACTATAAAGGCTTGAAAAGAATGGTTTAAAAGGCAGGAGTGATAATAAAGTTCCTATTTACAATGACAGAAGCAGCTACAACACTGTGTACTTAATTGGATGGGAAAATTACTGCATTCATCCGCCTGAAGAATGTACTGCATGTGACTATGATTTGGGATATGAAAAGGCAGTTAATATGACTCGAAGTAAGTGTTTTTGGTTTTATCTACCTTGCAAGTTGTGTATTTAATTTTCAAAACAACAGTACTGGCTCTCTACCAAGAGTTTTACAAATATTTTTGATTGATACTTTGTGTTCTGGTGAAGGGCTACATGCAAAAGTTATTTCAGTAGTTTTTAGTGCAACTAATTAAATAATTTCACTTCAAGACTATTTTCAAAGGAATCGTGCCACCCTAAACCATGGTTTTACCAAACAAAATCAAATCAAATATGATGTCATGAAACATTCAAATGCAAGTAATACTTGCACAATTTTTTAAAATGAAATGTATACAATAAAACATGATAAACCATGTCTTTTAATAAAACAAAAACAAATTCAGCATAATTGTCATAAAATTCAAAAATTGGAAATAATCCTGCCCAGATATCAAAGTTACTTTGTCTTCTTCAGAAGATACAAAATAAAATTTTATTTTTGTTTTGGTGTGACATACTGGAATAAATGTGAAATAGTATATAAAACATTCTTTGGTTTTCACATAGATTCCAAAACTATTATTTGCACATTTTCATGAACTCTTATTGTTAAGTGTACTAATTCATATTTATGTTTTGTGTTTCTCTGAATCCATAGTAATATATACTTGTTTAATGAAAAATACCCTTCTATTTCTGGAAGCTGAAGTTACATCAGCTGTTGTTACTTCGTTACTGAAAATGTAATGTAGGCTAAATATAAAAAATATTGAATTTTAAAAATCATTTACATTTTATAATATCATTGAATTTAAAGAAAGATTAATTAAATGTCAACAATCATTATTGATTATATATCTGTCTTATGATATCTGATACCACAACTTCTATAAATATATTGTGCATATTGTTAATGTGCATAGTCTATATTAGATTGGGATTCCAGTATCAAACATTCTTTTAGAATATTATTTATGTTTGGACTGATTGCAGGGTTGGATTTCTGAACTTAGGATTTAAAAAAATTAAGATCTGTTGTATAAGGGAAGTAATTAAAACAAAATTGTTTTGGTTTTTCAATTTGTTTATTGCTAGTAATTTTATTATCAATTTTTTTTACAACCGAACCATCTTTTAAAGCATTTGTAGAGTGCTGAATTTATTTTTTCATTTATTCTCTTTTCAAAAATCTAATTCTACACTCTCAATTGTAAATGAATTGAAACACTTATGTTTCCTGAAGTTCATCTTTGGTAATCTTTACTATAACGTTGATGGATTTGTGACATATCGTTGACATTGTAGATAAATGAAACAAGTTTCTTTATTATCAGCAAACTTTTGTTGGCAGTGATGAAACCAGTTATTTTACAATTTCTACAATCATATTCATGTCAATAATATTCGTATGTTTTTATTGTTTGTCTTTCTTCATTGCATAAAGAAAGGTTCCATTCATTATAGACAATCAGGTGATAATAAAAAATATTTCATACAAGGTTGAAGTTTGTACATAAAACAAAGTTGGAGTTTTTACAATGTTTCAGAGATCAGGTACTTTTTGGCTTATATTGGATATAAGTTTTAAGTTTGTAAATCATAAGTTAATTAAGTTACTTAAGTAAGTGAATGGTAAGATGATTTGTCTCCATCATCAGGTACTTTTTGGCTTATATTGGATATAAGCCAAAAAGTACCTGACGATGGAGACAAATGATTTGTGATGGAGACGTGATTGTGATTGACATGTGATGGAGACAAATGATTTGTGATGATGGAGACAAATTATCTTTGAAACATTGTAAAAATTCCAACTTTGTTTTATGTACAAATTTCAACCTTGTATTAAATATATTTTATTATCACCTGATTGTCTACAATGAATAGAACCTTTCTTTATGCAATAATATTCATATTTAGAAAAAGGGACTCATAAAGATATCCTTTAAAAATGAACATTTTATTTCCAAATAGGATATGTCAGAGATAGATAACCAGTACCAGCAGCTGCGAAAGGGACCAGAAATTATGAGAATGGTATCTACTTCCCAGGAATGCAAACAGTACCTGAAGGATTCCACATTCTTAAAGCATCAAGAAGAATTTGAGTTTATGATGCAATGTTTATCTACCTAAAATTTGAATATTATCAAGATATGAAGAACGAACAATTCATTCTTTAAAAAAAATTAAATTTTGTCTACACGTTAAATTAGTAATGGAATCAAATATGGACTACATCCTTTATTTGTTTGTTTTTAGCAATTTGAGATTTTATATTTGTTCTACAAATGGTTAGCAAAGGAATAAAATATTCATTACATTGAAACCATTCAGCATATTTTGCTATGTCTCTTCTTTTTTATTTTTGTTTATTGTGTTTATAACTTAGGGTTCAGTAATATTCCTGTATTTGGGCATTAAATTTGTGAAAATTATCATTTATTTACCAGAAAAGTTTCTGTTTCAATATTGAACATTAATGAAATAAAAATATTTGTTAACTGCATTCAGTTTTTATTTATTTACTTCAAATGAAAAAACTTATAATTCAATTTAACCAAGGATCTACTTAGTAGCATTTTTTTCTAATTGTTATTGTATTCTTTCTTTAAATCTTTGTAATCCATTTCAATTTATTTGAATTTATGGTATATTCAAATATTTAACTTGAAATTCTTTGACCATTTATTTGCCTGATTATGTTAACAATATCTACACTGTTTTTGGGTGTTGCAAGTATATATTTCTGATGATCTCCTATAGTGAATGTAAAAATTAAAAAAGACATTCTAATTGATGAAAGTAAGATAAACTATGACCATACCTTTAATTGAAAGCAAAAGCTAATAATGTGATTTTATTAAAAAATAACCTGCACTGATAGAATGATAAGTCCAAATTATATAATATTAAATATGATAATTGCTGAACCCGTTACTAGAAACAATATTATTATTCAAAATTATTCAGCATTAACTGACTACTCAGATTTATATTACTGATGACGGAATGGAAGCAAATAGAGGAGTCCCTCTTTATTTCAAACGCATTCCATAAATTCAACAGCAAACAAATCGTACTTGGCGGAGTCGTCTGTATTGTTTAACAGGGTCGCCAATGGCAACAAGTGCAATTCGCGAATTATACGCCGAAATCGGATGTATAACCCACGGATCGAAATCGGGGTGTCTAATCCTCGAATCGCAACCGATCCTGCCTCGTGAATAAGGATTTTTGCTTTGATTCGCGAATAATCTGGACTCGACGATAATTCTCGTATTACACGGTATTGAGAATATGGGCGATAGAGTATGTACATTAGCTCGAGGGTGAGTGACATGATGCAATGTTAGTAGTTTTCTGGTTTTTCGATCCATGATTTGAATTTCTTGCCCAGTCCAGTCCACTAGTCCGAAACTACTCGACTAGAGGCACCACCAATTGCAGATATTTTAGTCCTGAAGTTCAGAGCGGACTGCAGAACTAGTCTCACCCTTCTTTTCTATTTCTGTAATACTCCCTGCGAATTCTCTCTTTCATTGTGTCGTTCGAGATGATCTCACACTCTTCAATGCAAAATATAGGTTTTGCCTGGCTGAAGACCTTGAATCATAGTGTGCATATCAACTTCAATGCACTCTGACATTGTCACTTTGCTTCCCTTTAAATTGAATCTTGAAGAACTTGTCAAAACGAAACTTCATGCAGATGTCATTGCTTAAGTCGTTCACGACAGACAGCATTTGGGAGAGAATCGCTTCATTCGTAGCAAACACTTTAAGATCATCCGTGTAAAACAAATGTAATACTGGTCTCTGACAAGATGCAAGATAGAGAACTAACAGGACGTGAAATTTGTCCGAGGAATTCAAACCGCAGAGCATCCAGAGAATGTGAAATGTGTAACAAAACAGTAGAACGGACATCACATTCATTGTTTGTAGAGATCGTGAAAAACATTACTGAACTATATAGATGCATTTTCAAATTAACATTCACCATATATTAAAGTTTACGCACTTATTTTTCATTTGATGAAAGAAAAAAATATGCTTTAATGCATTGATGGATTTATAAATTTGTTAATAATTTTAAATAACTAAGGACTCGATAAATAAGGTTAAGTTGTAAGTCACATAAATTAGTAGTAGTAGTTTATTCAGGTTGTGCGTGTATATATATATATATATATATATATATATATATATATATATACATATATATGTATATATATGTATATATATATATATATATATATATATATATATATATATATATATATATATATATAACCCGGCAAACGTTGTTTTGCCATATAAATTATTCCTCGGATTATTTTAGTAGAAAAAAATGACTAATTGTCAGTGTTTGAGGATGTGGTATATACGACTTGAAGAGGCATGGAGCGCTGTGAACGATGATAAAATATAAAAATAACACAATACCTGACATTTTTAATTTATTGTAATTTATTTTTTGAAATGATATACATAGCTAATTATAATAATTTTACTAAAAAAAACATTTCACTCCCTCACCGCAATAGAGTGTACAATATTTTTTGTTATCCCATCTTTAGCTAATACAAATAAACTGAATGGTGTATCCACTCGAGAACATGCCACGTATAATTGACCGTGTGAAAAACATGGTGCGTTAAAAAATAAGCCACAAACAGACATCGTTTGGTCTTGAGACTTATTGATAGTCATCGCAAATGCCAATCTTAACGGAAATTGAAGAAGTTTAAATTGAATTGGCACATCTGTGGGTATAATAGGGATTCGTGGCAGTATTATATTATCACCTCGCAATTTGGCATTTAAAATGATGGCTTCGACGTTTTTCATTATAGCCCTGCAAATTAATCATAAATTATTTAAAAATTACACCGAAATTGAAAAATGATAATTGTAAAATTACGATTAACGCCCAAGCAATAAAAATAATGGCCGAAAATTGTAGTGAGTGAGAAACGGCTTATTGTGTGAGAGATCTCATCCCTACTCCGTGCTGCTTATTGGGTCAGAAGCAATGTTGCCAGATGTGAAACTTCTGATTGCGAAGTTTTATCTTCGAAAATGCGGATTTCTTCTAATGAATGCAGATTTACTAATATAATTTAAAAATACGGGAAACATCAATAATTCATATATCGACATAGAATTCCGTGTTATTAATTAAATAAATGCGATATTGTCTCACTATATTTGTTCTATGTTTGTTCTCACTATATATAATGTTCTCCATTCACCCACGAAATTAAAAATATAAAATTTCAGTACTTATGTTATAAATGTACTTTCAATTTATTTTTAATCTCAGTTTAATATGAAGCCGAGTAACGTAATTTGAACATTTTTAATTTCAATATCCCGCAAAGCACATCATTTCTCCGGCTTGAATAAACGCAGTAAGAATCTGAACAACGATCCGTAATCTTATTTGGCGTATTCGAAAACGACTAACCAACATGTTGTCACCTATTTTCCCTCTGAATCTCTAACAGTAAGACAATAAAGGACGGAGTTCACGACAACACCTTGGTGTTTGGTCATCAATTTTCGAATACGGCAATTGGATAAAGCCCTAATGATTGGTAGATGATTGGTGTTTTATTACTTTCTACTTTAAATAGAGAGAGACAGCATTTTGAACATTCAAACTTTGTCAACCATAGTTAGCGGGACATCTAACGATCTTTGTAATAACCGAGGAAATGAAAAAAAAAAAAAGGATTTTAATCCACTATCATGAAAATGCAGATTTTTTTTGGCATCCTCATTGCTTAATGCAGATTAGGTGTTAATAATGCGGTATAAAATGCGGAAATGCGGTACATCTGGCAAGACTGGTCTGAAGTGACGCCGGTGGACGCCTTGCGGGGATACTGATCAAGTGATAATTACATCATTATATCATGTAAATCAATCAGGATTTTCTTTACCTATTATTGCACTAATGGCAGCAAAAACGAAAATCTATATATTAAAAGACGGCAGGAGCAAATAATTAACGATAATAAATAAATCTTCTCTAAAGAACAATCATTTAAAAAATTGTTATAAAATGCAAGTACAGATTTTTAACTGTTCAACAATGAATCTGTTCCCCATTTTGTACATTCGAGAATTTAATATCAACTTCCGAAGGCTAACTAAACATTAATTAAGGCTAATTAAACAATTTGCAGCAACAAATATCACAAATAATTAAAACAAAGTTCCTAGTCATATCTACCTACAGTCAAATAGTAATTGCTGTGCTTTTTTCCTGCTAATTATAGTGTTAATGATATAATGTCTCTAATATGCTTAAGAGTCCTCAAACCTAACGCAACAATGAATCGCGGAGACAAAAATGTTTCTAGTTGAGCCCGGCAGACGTCCTGCCCCTCTCCGTCTCTCTCTCTCTTTCCCCTTCTCCGTCTCTCTTTTTCTCCTTCTCCGTCTCTCTCTTTTTTTCTCCTCCGTCTCTCTCTTTTTCTCCTTCTCCGTCTCTCTCTTCTTCTCTTTCTCCGTCTCTCTCTTTCTCTTTCACCGTCTCCCTCTCTCTCCATGTTATTCACATTTAATAGCAGATTCTGCACATCCCTGAACAGGTGCGTAATATGGAGAAACACCGTGTAGCGGGTGAAATACCGCAGTGTGAAATACCTACCGTGTGTAGCGGGTTGCCTAAAACGTTTAGTGCGAAAAATAAAAAAATTGGGGTGGACCACCCTTATCACTAAGGGGTATAAAAATAGATAACAACATATTCTCAGACCTACTGAATATACATATAAAATTTCATCAAAATCTGTCATGCCGTTTCGGAGGAGTATGGTAACTAAAACTGTGAAACGAGTATTTTATATATAAGATAAACTTGTCATACCCGTTTTTGTACATTGTAATATCCTACACAACCTTTAAACCATATGCCTACGGAATGTTGATAAAATATTTAATAAACTAAAATTAATTGACATTCACCAGCAATCGTATTAATTATTTAAAATATGCATTAATTATGCAATAAATTAATGTAAATTATCCACTTTATTTGGATAATCATTGTATCGATTTTAGTAAGAATGAATCTTGCTTCCTAATTCATCATGTACATTTGGGGGGGGGAAAAGCACAAGGTAAGCTTGACATATGGTTTATTTATTAGTGAGGATGCATTTACTTTTACTGTACAGAAACAAAACAAAGGATCATCTCAGCATTTGCTCTGTGGATCAAGGGAAACTGCAGACAAAATCTGATCGAGATGGGGGTTCTACACCCAGATTGAAGTAACAATCACATTTAAACTTTTCAACATTAATGCATTTTTAAAAACATACAAACAGGAAATAAAATTTACAAATTATTTACAAAAAAGTATATTACATACTACTTCACTGGCCTTTGAAATGAATTAACTTAGTGAAGACTTGTCAGATGGGTTTTCCTCTTTGCTTGTGTGTAATGTTTTTACAACTGTGATGAAGCCGGATTGTGAAGTACTGACGTAAACTTCTGTAGCGGTAGCAGATATTTTGTGGTAATCCATGATTGGAATTGGACAAAAGGAATAATCAATCACAATTTTTTACTGACGTAAAAGTAGTTTTACCAGTTGACACTAATGTGGTTCTTCATCTACATCCACAGAATCAAAAAGAGAGTAATTTTCAACAAATAATTGCCCTGTCTCATCTGGAAAACTTCCAATTTAAGTGACTGCATGATGTTCTTGCGCTGAAGGAGGTGTTGTTTGCCAGGATAACCTTTCTCAGCAAATTTACAGTTTTATTACATCAGGAGATACATTTGTCAGTGAATTATTTACACTTCCTATGGCTATGAGATGAGATTTATCTCTTTCATCACAAGCAAAAAGGATCTGCACACAATCACAACACTGACTTTTTTTAATGCTTGCCGAACAACACATCCAGCCATGTACTCCACAACATGTTTAACATATGGCTTCAAATCACGATAGTCCTGAACTGTTATATCATTAATATTGATGTATCGGTGTTCTCACTTAAACACGAAGACACATTTACAGGAGGTAAAAGAACATGTGTGTCATTTACAACACAATTTTACTGCTGTGATGGATCAACACGGGCCACAAGACACTTTCGATATGCACTTTTAAATTGTCGAGCATTATTATCGTGTCCACCTCTACTTCTCACACTTGAAAAAATAGTTCTAGTTGGTCCTGGCTCAAGCGATGAGAAAGTAAGGTAGTTGAGAATCATCACACCATATGTAATTCTCAGCAATCATTTTCACAGACTTCAAATCCAAAATGAAGCTTAAAATTGCAGTTTTCATGTCAGATAAAAGGACAGGAGTGCCATCACTTAACTTAAGATTCTGTAAGTAAGAAATGCACATGTCAGTGCTTTTAACAACAGTTTCCTTGTTGTCCTTTGCGATGGGAGACTTAGTACCTTTCCCCATTGGACGACATGAATATAACAAATCAAAAGATAAATTCAATGATCAACAAATTTGTAATTTGTAAATAGATATTTTGTAAATAAGAGTAATTCTCCAAGACTGACTTCAACAGAAAATATTTCCTAATATCAATTATTTTATTTTCTCTATATAGGATTTCTGAAGAGTATCTTCTATTCCTTCCAAATATCAGTTTAATGATTCGTTTTTGAATATCACTCAAAGGTTTCAAGGAATTAGCATAAGCTCCTCCCCACGCAATTATACCATATGTAGCGATAGAACCAATAAAATGCATAAAATATATTAGAAGTTGTTTGTATTAAATATTTTTAGTAATTTTATAAAAAATATAAATGAGATATCTTAACCTATTTGCAATCTTTGATACATGGTGTCCCCATTTTAAATCGCAATCTATAAGAATACCCAGATATTTCGTGTAATATTCTCTTTTTATCTCCGGACAAGTACAGTTCTGTCTATTGCAAGAATTTATATGTATTCTCAAAGCACACCGATCCAAATTATATTTGTTTATAATGTTAGAAGGCATTTAGCCAACGAAATTTTCCCTGGGGTCTGTTACTCCCGGGCGACCAGTTACATTCGTGTGCAAGACGTCCGAGTTAATATTCACATTTTGTGAAAATTCATATCATCTTTAACTGTTTTACGTTTTTTATACCTTGTACTTCAAAAGTGCTTCCCCTACTAAAATTATCACCGCACGCCACTGCAATTCATGTACATTACTCTTCAACACTGCCAGATGACATTAACGATTAAATTCGATAGAAAAGTTCAAGTCCAAGTAAAATCTTTTCTGCTGCATAACTGTTTCTATACAATTCGAGACTATACTGAGCGTCAAAAGGAAAGGTAACATGGACTGTATAATTCTAAAGAACCTGTAAAAAGTACTGTACCACAGCTTCTGGGTTGATGGCCCCCATCTGGATCAGGTTTTTTGTCCAGTTTCCCTGATCCTTTGAGCAAATGCTGAGAGGGTCCCTTGTTTTGTTCTGAACATAAATGTAACTTCATTATTCGTGCATGTCTTCTGAATATCAGTGGGAAATATAGTTATTGAAATTATTGTTTTCCATATTGTCATGGCAAAAAGTATTATTCTTTCATGAAGAACATGATGAGGTTAAGGGCACAAATTTATGGCTAATTTACCTTTGAAAATATATTTTATTATATAGGAGCGAATATTTTTGGCAACAAAACTTGAAAAAACGCTCTTTTTTCTGTATTCAAAATTCGACTAGATATGGTTTAGGATAAAGATCACAAAATTATGAAAACGTGCACAAATTTCACTTCTTCTCCCCATAGCTCGTCATAACACAGTTTCAGACTGTTTTTGACATAAATAAATAAATACTTCATTTTGTTCTGTTGCTTGATATACCTAGTCGCTATTGGTATCGAAGGCTATACCTAGTTGCTATTGGATGTTTCATCTGATTTTAAGAGAAAAATGCTTGTATTGAGAAATACATTTTTAAATGCTCCAGGGTAATTTTTAATGTATTTGCTGATGACAAACTTGGCAAATTTCCCCCTTCTGAAACAATTTATGGTTGTTTCAAAATTTGCCAGGTATGTTACTTTCCTTTCTTTGCGTTTTGTTTAGATATAGAAGTGGTAACACAAGCACTGGATATAAGGTTGTATTCTAGTGGTAGCTGCAGTTTAAAACATTCCACATTGAAAGGATATTATTTTTCATCTTTGAGTAGGATGCAAAACAATGAGAGGCTTATCACTTGCAGTAATAACTCAGTATTAACCCATTTCTGCCTGGATTTTATTTCATGTAAAACTAACAAAATTCATTTTTGAATTACACTTTTTGACTATTGAAACACAAATCAAGAGCTCACATATTGATATTGTTTATAGAAACAAAATTATTGGGTGTTACATATGTGTATGCTAGGCAGAAGAGGGGATAGGTTTAGGGACATATACCTTACCATACCAAAATCCTATTTCTTTTATGTTTATATATCTATACCTTCTGTATTACACAAGAAGTGAATATTTTACTTTCTGTGGAATGTTTACACAACAATCTACACACATTCATATGTCACATTTTATACACAATATCCTTGTTGAGCTTGTGCAGTTTGTTGCTGCACATCGCATTTCTTTCATGTTTCATATCTTTGCGACTAAATGGTTTCTTCTATTATATCTAAGGCCATACTGCACCCTAGCACATGCTAATGAGTTTACTGACCGGATGGGACCTTTTGGGAGTGATGCATTGTCGTGAGATAACATGTGGCTTCATAACGCCGGATTTGTGTAGAGTAGTGTTTGACCCGTGTAGAGTGAATTGTTTTCTGAGTTTATCCATCAGTGTTCTAAGTTTCCACATGTTATCATATTCATCAACTTTGTGCCACATGAATACATAAATTTCATTATTACTTCAAATCTATCTCTTCTCAATTGTGCTGCATACTATGGAATTCCTCGTATCAAGTTCTGAAACCCAATAACACCTTCTTGGGAGTGGAGTGTACTCTGACAGAAAAAGAAATTCCTACAAACTCCGTTCGGGATAAGTAATTTTAGAATGTGTGCAATTTTGAAAGTGCATAAATTCGTTTCTTCAGAAATTAGAAAAAGTCTTATTTTGTCATTCCAACCAGTTCTAAAGTTCTACGGGAAATAAATTGAGATTATCACTTGTAATTGCTTTCTGGAAAAGGAATTTTCCACTTATATGTCCTCTTTTTCATAGTCATTATACCCCTACGGCACCTAAATCGTGCCTTCCTTCCAAACATTTCACGATAACATGCTCAGAAATACTCTTGAAAGGCAGTAGATAACATGAGGTATAATCTGCCTAAGCGTTACATATATGTAACGTAAAATGTTAAGTTCGATAACTTTGAAGATTTAACACATTAACTTCTTTAACAAAATTCATTGCATTCTTAATATGGTTTACTAACATAGGCAATAAATATTAAGATTTTAAATTTATTCAGGAACCTTTAAAAAAATACTAACTTTCTGAAGGATGCCATGACACGGGAAATGGAAGCACAGATTCAAATTCTATCAGCTGTAAAAAGAGGAAGACATCTGAGAAGTAGAAAGATACTGCTGCGTAATCAACAATAGACTCCAGCAAACTGCATGGAGATAAAAATGAAGCTTTGAAAATCTTTTCAACGTAACCACACGTTGCCAAAACTAACGTTACATATATGTAACGCTAGGCAGAAAGGCAGAAATGGGTTAATTTTCTTCAATAATTTCACTACTACTGCCATTTAACTATAATTTATTAGTATCTTGTATAAATTATATGTAATGATCAGCACAATTACTGCTGCTCTAGTTATTGTCTCAAAGCAAATTACACTTGGCATTGTCTCTAAGAGTTGCTTGGAAATGAAATGTTGGATCATAATGAAGTAGTTTTCAGTTGTTTAAAAATGGTTTCAAAATTTGCTTAAATGTCACTATTAGTGTCTTGGACTCGAATTCAATAAACAATTAAAATTTGAAATTATTTGTGAATTAGTGCAACAATAAATCAAACTAAGACATATAAATTATCAAATATATTAATAAGATAATTTTGTGAAAAATAATTTGGAAAAGATATGAGAAAAGGAAGAAGAAACTAATTCATGAAATTAAATAGGTACTTTCATTCCAAATTCAATAATTGTAGATATTAATTGATTGATTGCACTTTCTGTAAGACAACCAAACTGCTGACGTTCTAAAAAGATTGCTACATATGAAAAGAATGAAAACATATGAAAAATATTCTTTTTTCAAATTTGAAATCAGTGTATTAAAATTTTAATTTTTTAAAGAATTTGTTTTACATTGCTTTTCCACTTAAATGTCTTGTGAAGTACACTTATTAAATGTGAATTTCAAAGATATTATTGAAACCATGACTTAATATGTAATGTTAAATGCTATTACTAAGACATGAAATAAGGATCTGCATTTTGGCTTGCTTAAGTTGTCATTGACAGTAAAGTTTCAGTTGGATGAAGTAATTAAATATTTCAGGTGTAGATGATAGTAAGTAAATGATCTATTATTAGTTTGGAAATCAATATTTTTGTTTGTCTAGTTATTTTATTGCAATTTCACAAGTAATATACTTGCAGTGCTTGAAAGTGCTATATGGCTAAACATAACTTGGATGTCAATAACAGAAATTTTGATATCTCACACCAGTTTTCATTCCTTTCAGTAGTAATAGCAAATGGATTTTTAATCACTTCAATATTGGTAGATGGAAGGAACATTTCTTTCTGAAGGCACTTTGAGATATCAAGTGTTCTCATACATACAGGAGGAAACATCGAAACTTTGAAAATAAGCTCTTAAGACAATTCTAAGCATATTTTGTCTAACAAACTACGAGGATATTCCCAATGGTTGAGCCGCAATAAGCACTTAAAAGTTGGTTTGAAAAATTGATTTATAGGCAAAAATTTGCTTTGTAGAAGCATAGAAACACTTTAGAAACATATAAATTGTTTATTATTTACAAAAGAAGTGAATATCTTTGTTCAGAAAGAAAAATGAAGCAAGAAATAAAAAGCGCCCAATTTACACAATTGTATTGCTTTTTTATTTCTCGCTTAATTTTTGTCTGAGCAAATATACTAATTTCTTTTGTAAATAATAAACCATTTACATGTTTCTGGAGTGTTTCTATGCATCTATAATGCAAATTTTTGCCTATAAATAATTTTTTCAAACCAACTTTTGAGTACTCATTGCAGCTCAACCATTCGGAATACCATGTAGTTTATTAGATAAAATATGCTTAGAATTGTCTTAAGAGCTTATTTTCGAAGTTTCGACGTTTCTTCTCTGGACACCTGTACATTAAGATTTTGATTTAGTTCTGATTTCATTGAAATAACTACATGATTGTTGTGAATTTGTGATGTTACGATATTATTTCTAAAATGAATATTTATCAAATTGTATTACTTGGAGAATTTGTATTTATTCTCTTAAAAGAATAAATACAAATTCATTATTGGTAGATGAATTTGTGATGTTTTTGATATTATTTCTAAAATCAATATTTATCAAATTGTATTACTTGGAGAATTTGTATTTATTCTCTTAAAAGAAAATAGTGTACCATTGTTTTTCTCATTTAATTTTAATAAATCTGTGTTACATTATTTTATTGAGTTGTTTGTCATCATCGGTCACTTCCATGGCAGGATATCCTTAATTTCCCACAGAATCCTAAAGTAAATTGTTAAAAAAACAAAAACAAAAATGCACATCTAATTGGTGGAGATATCTTACATTATCGTCCCCACCACCGCTCAGTTTAATTCCTATCCCACCCGTTCGAGTGCATCACTAAACGCTAGTTGCGAGATTTAAAACTTAGTTTGGCGGCCCTGCACACATCTCTGCTTCTGACACGCGTTCCAGCTAGACGCCATTTTAGCGTACTGTAACTGTTTCTATCTGACAAATAGTAACAAAATTAAACAAACTTTGACGAAGGATTATATTTCACTACACCACTCATATTCGTTTTCAGGATTATACACCCACGTAAAAGAATGGGAAGCATTACTTTCGGAACGACCCTCATATTGTTATTATTACTCATTTTATTAGGATATATTAGTAAGTGTACAGAATAACAACTTACCAGATTCGTGATTCCAAGCAGTGCCTTGTATCTTCAAGTCACCCATAAAAGTATCCACAAAGTTTCTTCTCAGAACAGAAGGCATCGTTGTCTTAAACATGCTCAGGCTGTAGTTGCATACTCTCGCATATAGTTGTTCCGTTTGTCAGTACATTTTTAGAAATAGTCAAGAAAATGTGCAGTTACAAAGCATTTTTTCGGCAAAATATCTTGGAAAGATTTGTTCATTTAATTGGGGAGAAGGTGGTGGTGGTGTTTTTGTTTGTTTGAAATTGCTCATTCTGTAAATCTATTTATGATATTGTAGGTTTTACCTTTAAAAATGTTAATTTAATGTAACATTTTGGACCCACAGACTGATGTTACCCCAGCAGGAATGGCAATACCCAAAAAAATTGTAAGCCTTTTGCAAATGAATGAAATAAATAAATTAAAAAATAAGCATAAAATAAGCATAAAAATAAAAATAAAATTTTCATAAATAATTCATTATGAAAATTCTCCTTTGTATTTGTAATTGTTGGGAATAAATCACAAAAATTACTATAAAGGGAAATGACCCCCCCCCCCCCTCCAAACACACACATTATGGAACTGCCACTGTCCCTGCAAGTTGAATTGTACATGATCCTTGACAGTAAGCAACAAATATAATCTACATCCACCAGAAGGATGTAGGGCAAGGTCCTTCTTAAGGTCTCAATTAAGCCAAATAACCAAGACATTTGAGAAATCCTACATGTCCAGGGTTTTGTTTTGTTTTGTTTTAGAAAAATTCTGTTATCACAAAAAGCAATATATTTTAATACCCATCTAGAGAGAAAAATCTCAAGTATCCTTCAATTATTATAATTTGTATAGAAAGATGAAATTCCTGTTAAATTATGAAACACAGTATGTCATGCAACTGGGGCTGTAGAAAATCAATTATTAACTCTAGTGCTACGACGAAGTTCCTCCTATTATCCGTATGAGAGCACTTATCAAACCTTATTGCATGGTAGATAGTAGTATATTCTCTACAGATGACAAAGGTGGCAAATTCCAAATTTTCTAGCACGTTATGAAATTTTTGGACATTTTTCTAAACAAACAGATACTAATACAAATGCGTTCAAATGTTTGACCTCAGAACACAGCTCCTGACTACAAACTTCTGCAAGGGAACTTACCACGAAATGGTCAAATTACTGGTTCCTGTCTAAAAAGTTTAAACTTTGCTCTTTACAAATAAATATAATTTTTTCTTCTTCAGAACCTGTAAGCCCATTTAATTCTCATTTAAATGTTGTAGTAAATAGTTTGACACTGCAAACAAACATGGCACCTTATTCATAATTTGGCATGATATGGTTTATGGGTTCTTGAAAGATATTATTGAGAAATTGGTAGTACAGGTACTTTTGCATTTATTCATTATATGGTGCCATTCTCATGCAGAAATATTTGTTCAGAAGAGCTCAAATGCAGTAGAGGCAAATAAAGATTCTTTCATTAGGCAGTTTTCAAAAATTAAATTATTTTGTGATTAATGTACTTTTCTCAAACTATAATTCATAATTAAATAAAATTTACAATAAATTCTTTTTAATATTGACAATTAAACATTTTCTATCAGAAATATTCTTTAAAAACAAAAATTGTAGAAAACATCTGTGCAAAAATGCTGAACAAAAGTGAACCCCCACCAAAAAAAAGCAATTAAAAAAAATCTACATCATACAATGTCAAAATAATGACAAATTCTGTATCTTAAAGAGTGCAAAATAACAATATTTTATACTTTGCCATTTTCTCGAAAAAGTATATCTGAAAATACAAATTTAACACTGGCTGTACATATGGTAGTCTACCCATAGATCTTTTATTTGGTAACATTGCTTCTCAGACTACTTGTGCAAAGAATTTTGTGATACTGGCTGTTGTCATATCAAGTTGAGCTAATATGTTATGCACCATTCAAGTGTTTGCTTTCAATATTTCAAAAATATTTTGAAGTTATACCTTGTATAGCTTATTTTCATTAATTTTTTAAACCTTAATGGAATGTTTCTTTCACTATCCACTCTAGTCACCTTTTTCATTGATCTATTTTAATCATACAGAGCATATGGAATGGGCAATCACAACACAAGAATATAGTTCATTTTTATTGAAACACTTAAATTCCTGTATTACAACTGGAATAAGTTAACACTGACTAGGTTCAAATTAAGAAACAGAAATTATTCTCAATTTGATCAATCTCTTACAACCCTCTACAACCACACAGTAAACTACTGAAACATAACAGAATGTATCTTGTACATGATTTTCAATAATATCCAAGTTCAGACATTTCAGAACAATGTTAACGTTAAGCATGGAGTGAACTGTGAAAAGAACTCTGGTATAAAAATCAATTCTGCCATTTCAACACTATCTGAAGAATTATTTTAGAAAAGTAGGATCAAGATACTTTCTTACTTTCACTTATGATTTTTCCAGAAAATCTAGTCTATTGATGAAAGTCAAAAGATGAAGTTGAAGGTTATATACATAGGTATGTTACATGAAAAGAATGTGAATCAGGAAAGAACATAAGGTTTCATTCAAATAATGGAATGGAAGTTTTCTATAACCTAATAGACATGTTTGACGATTTAGGAATGATGTAATGAAAGAACAATTGTGGAAACACCACAGATGAATGGAAGACAGGAAGCTTAAACAGATTTGATTAGATTCAATAAGAGTATTGATAAATTCAGTCAGCTTCCAGAAAGTTATAGGGCAGAAGCGTATGTAGCAGCATGCTCTGTCACAAACGAACTAGTCATAATATGATACAGTCGAAGTTCCTGGAGGAATGTGGAGAGGTAGGAACCCTAGCATTAAACATCTGCTACAAGTTTATGCTTGTTTAGCTTATGTTTATAACACCAAACAATGCAGGAGTAAATTGTAATGAAGAGCTAATGAGTACATATTTGCAGGTTATTTTAATTAAACAAAGGATTACAAATTGTGGGACCCAATCACAAAGAAGAGAGACTAAGTATGTGAACATTGTAAAGCATATACAGTGGAATCTCATCAGTATATTTTACAAGGGATGCAAAAGTATGTGGAAAATATGTTATTTTAATATTTAAATTATTGTTAAAATATTTATTTGTCGAAAAATGCTGCATTTATCATTTTTACATTTCCTTCGACACAATATAATAGGGAATAGAAACTTGTTTACACACAAATACTCATGAGAAAAACTAATTTAATGGCGAAATAATGACTGAATAAAAATTAAATAACATTCCAAAACTAAGAATAATGCAAATGCATCTTTTATCTATCAAATTCAAAGAAACCCACAGCTACCCAATATAACACAAAAACACCAAGAACTAAGATGGTAGAGGAACAGTTAGAACATGTTTCTCTGGCTCTGGATTCGAAATAACACACCTCCAAAATACCCTAAAACTCTCAGAAAAAAGTTCTATATTTTTTTGGTACCCCGAAGCACCCAGAAGTATCCTGGAAACAATGAACATTGACAATCGTGGAAAACTCATCAATCCTGGAATGCGTTTCTAGCAAATTTTAATCATGCTAAGCAGTATCCTTGGATGTGTAAATGAGAAGGTAATGAAACACAATTGGGAGGAGGAATTAAAAATGAACACATTATGTGGGAAATGTGGTAACAGAGAATGTGCTAATGAAATTTCACTGTGAGAAGCTTTGAGTATCCAATAAAAAGGAATGCGAACATTGGGAAAATGAATTGTAAAATAAGAATTAAGCATTAAACTGTAAATTCAAATGATCAGGGCTCAGGTACAAACAAATCAGAAAATGTAAATAACAAAAATCATGTGAGAAACTTAGATCACTTAGAAACATAATTTGGCCAAAATTGTAAAATCCAAATGTTTTCATGCTCTATGTTCAAATGATGCAAATGAATGCACTCAAGGTATGGATGAAGAATTCTCTAATTTAGAGAAAATTAAAACATAGGAGGATGTGGAAAAAAAAATCAGATTATATTAAACACAGGAGGTAAATGGGTTTACAAAGTTAACACATAAATGTGGTAATTTGGATACGTTTAAAGCTAGGTTAATGGCTCAGGGATTTGCACAAGGATATTAATTATTTTGAACTATATGCGTTTATTGCTATTATGTCAGATTATAGTAATTAATGACAGCAACATTATTGGGACATTCATCACGTAAATCTAAGCAGAACTTAATTGTATGGATCTTTGCCCTAGGCCAAATTGAAAAGGCCAATAAACAATGAATCATCCATATGATATTGAAACTTATCCTATAGACATTGGAAATGGACTGAAAGCAGTTTATCATGCATCTTTTTTTCAATTGTACAAAAAACATAGCGGTAGAAAATTCTGAATGTTTACTTCAAAGATCCTTTAGGAAATTCCAATACTAAAGTAATCACTTGGATATTACTGATTAACGTTACAAATACATCATTAAATATATTAACAATTAATATGAACATGGATACAATTGTCAAAAATCACAAAAACAATAATAAATTACACGCAAGTAATTCATCCAGCAAGAAACAATCTAAATATACTACAACCCAAGAAACATCATTTCCATAACTTTCCATCAATCAGTACAACATTAAGAACAATTTTCTCATGTTCAAATTTTATTGATGAAAACAGCTTTTCAAAAATGGCTGTTGAGAAACAATAACTCAAAAACAACTACATGTGATGCCATGCATATTTACCAGTCCTTTCTGATTCTTCTGCTATCTTCTTATGCAAGCTGTGGTTCAACCACATGTGTGTCAACTCTTGATAACTTTTGTGACACAGGTGAAGGGGATGACCTCGCAGAAGCCCTGGATCAGTTTCCCCATGCTTATCTACATACGGAGCAGCCAGAAAGCAGCCTTGGCCTGATGCGTCAAGTACCATCACATCGCATTTAGGTACACGCAGAAACAAGCCAAGTCCTGCACCACAATTCCGAGCATGCAGTGTGCATGCTCCTGGACCTTTCTTCAGAGGTTCTTTGGGACGATCATGATTCCCACGGCACTTCAGGCATAAAATCTCTTTACATACCAGACAGACCGTGGGACAGAATGTACCTTCACGGTCTACAACTGGGCATTCAAACCAGGCTACATATGCAACAAGGTCTCTGAATTTGGTAGGCAAGGGCACAAGTTGTTTCACAGGAGCAGGTAAACGCATCATGGATTTATAGCGATCTACCATCAGGAATTCTTTGACACGTGGGTGCTTACACCATGTTTGTGCCAATTCACGGGCAACAGACATGCCCAGAAGATCACAAACCCTCACAGGCAAATCCAAGTACGCACACAATTCACTGAACTGAGTTTCATGCGCACTGACCTGATTTTCTAACAAAGCAACAGGGACAGGCACACCTGTCAGGAAATGAAAGAACAGGGCACTACAGCGCAAGAAAGGTAATGATGCAGCATATAAGTGTGACAACAACTGGCGCCCAGAAGGCACTTTAAATCGATATGGAGCAATCCCTGTAGCGGTCAAAGCGGTTTTCATTAAAGTAATTAATGGCTTAAGAGCCCTTTCATGTTCACCATTTTGTACACTGATTGCCTCTTGAAGATTAGAGGAATCAAAAGTAAGCATTGCCTTTACACAGTTTGCAATAAAAAGCAATGACAGGAGGTAATGGGACTGAAGACCACCTGTAGGAACTGGTGGAAGTGTGTCAGTCAGGAAGAGAGCTTGCATACAACTACTCAAAGCAACAAGCATTCCAAATGGATCCCACTCAAACAAGCAAGGTCCATCAGAAGGAGCCTCCAAAATGTATTTCAACATTAATAAGGCATTGTTTCCAAAATTTCGAGGCTTGGCAGAAGAGCTGCCTAGAATACTTAGCAGGCGAACAAAACCATCACAGCACACCTCTTGATGTTTTGGCAAGTCACCCACAAGAGGTCGCCTATCAGCACGGAGTGCATTCTCCAGAGCAAGGATTGTGTAAGCACAAGACTTGGCAACCATTAGTGACACTTTTCGGTCAGTTATGATCACAGGATTGCCCAGTCCTTTAGAACAGATCACCTGGAACAAAAGAAAAATTCCAAATCACTCAGAAGAAATTACAATATTTACTTTTTTTCTTGTTTTCATAATCAATCTGTCAAAGTTGACTTGCAAAAATAAACAAGAAAAAGAAAAGTACCACATTTACCCATTTATAAAACGATACTGCATAGAAGACAACTCCGAAATTTTAAACAGACCTCCAGAAAATGTTCTTCTCTTTTAACTAGTTTTTACTATTTAGTCACAATAAATTCACAAATTGACTTATTGATAAAAAAATTATCTTGGTGAGAAAATTAAATCATGTAAATTGTAAAATGTCTTATTTGCAGAAGATTTGAAATGGTTTAAGAATATAACATCAACAAATGGCAAAAAAGATTGCAAGACAATCTGGAAGCACTTTTTCAATGGTGCTTTCTGAATGACTTTCATTTGAATCGAAATAAATGTAAATTCATTACATCCTCACGGTCTGTTAATGCATTAAGTCCCACTGATGTGTGAACGTAACATTTTTTTCAATCTTGTTTTCTTCAATTGTTAACTTAAATATCGTAATGCTTTAAATATTTTTGAATAAGTAGTTTTGGTTATAACAAAAAAAATGTATTAAAAAGCTATCATTTAACAAAGAATTACAGATTTTTTAAATATGTAGCGCATCACTACTTTTCAGATGTACTTTTTATTTATTTCACAAAAAATATTCAAATTAATATTTTTAATAAATTCTTTACCTTTATGATGTATTGATATATCTAACACAACATGACATGAAAATGTTTCATTAAAATTTTCTTTGATGCTCATTTTATAATGTTACACATAAAGTTGCATGAACACATCTAGGGAACACACTGGAGCACCTCACATGACACTAAATTGCTCTTCAGGGGATTGGCGGTTAGTACAAGTCTTCATTTCTCCCGGCTCGAATTCATCATTATCGTCCACAGTTATTAGAACTAGAAGCTGATAACATTTTCTGTACAATTTCAAATAGTAAAATTACATTTTATGTGCACAATTTTATAAATGGATCAGAAATATTATTCAACAACTGCAGAAATCTAATCTCTTATAGAAGAATTGGATACCAAAGAACAAGAAAATAGAGATGTGGTTGTTGTAATGATTCCTCCGGGTGTAGACAGTCTTGCTGATGAAGAAAATAGAGATGATATCCAGGTAATTATTTTTCAGGACGGTTTAATACGTTGATCATAGTTTACATGCTAATACTCCGTTATGTTTGGTACGTAATAAATAATGATGCTTAGCTGGTACTTCCTGATGTAGTTGGAACATTTGAAACACAAAGTAAAACATACTGAAGTAAATGCTGAAAAAGTTTTTTGAACCCGTAAAGAAGCAGATACTTCCAAATAGGAGTGAAGTGCATCCCCAAAGAACATCTCATTTTCGGCAGGTACTATCTGATGTAGAACATGACGTTAGAGCATTTGTAAAACACGTTATGGTAACATGACCAGAATAGAAATCATTGAATTTTTTATTGCTAAAAATTTACCTACTCAGATTGTAATATTTTCTATGAAGTACGTGCGTGACAAAAATGACCTCTATATCAATATGACGTATTCAGAATTGTGGCAGTTCCTAGGTATTCTAATTTTGACAGGAAAGAGTATTGACAGTTTTTAAGACTACCTCAAACTAAAATGTATTGGAGTTTAGATGAAGTTAAAGGACTTCCAATAGTAAGAAAAAACATGTTTCAAAACGGATTTCTAGAGATAAAAAAAATGTCTTCATGCCTCAGATAATGGTAGATAAGTCAAACAGGACAAATTTGCCAAATGGGTCGTTTTTTGACCATTTAAATAAATTTACCATTTAAAATAAATTTAAAATACCATTTAAATAAAAATGTTAAACAATTTAGAATTACTGCGCATATATTATCTACTGATGAGCAGAGACCGGAAAAATATGTAGTATGAAACGTCAAAGTATGTACATAAATATGTAACGAAAACAGTCAGAATATGTAATAACTATGTAAAATCGGATATAATATTAAGGCACTCTTATTAAACTACTCTTATTATATAACTGATTTACATAATACAAACTTATATTTATAAAACATTTCTTATACAAAGTTTAAAAACAATGAAAATGTTTTGAAAATAATTTGGAAAGCACAAGCTGATGCACACTTGCACCATACAACTTTCCCATCAGTAGTAAAACCTTCACAAATTTATCAGGATCAGGAATGTAGTTTAGTAGCCACATGATGCAATAGAAGCCATCGTACAAACTGGTGAAATATACAACAGCAAACAATCACTGCAACATGGAATATTCTCATCCAAGTGTTACACGACAGCGATTGCCAATGATACTTTTCACACCTAAAGGTGAGATTGATCTGTCACTGATGCACACTTTGTGTCACTGAAATAACTGAAGCAGACTGAAAATATGTGACTGCATCTTCATGAAGTGTACCATGAGCAGAGTACGCAATAGTATGCAGAAATAATGTAGGAAAAATGCTTAATTTTTAGAAAACACTTCTTTTGATAAAAAATACTTCATTGATAAAAATATGCAAGAAAGGTGATAAAATTTTTAAAAAATGTTGAGAAAATAGCAAAATATGTAATATAGTACCAAATATGTAAAAATATGTAATGAAAAAATTGGGTATTGTGTTATACTTGGGTTTTTCTTTTCTGGCGCATGACATTTTGTCAACTGTTACGCTGCACTGCCACACACTTGCATGGCTAGCACGTGGTAAGCACATGTCTGGGGCCACAAAGCCCATTGAGGATGTTCCCAAAATTTGCCGCGCGCTTTGTCAACACAGTAGTGACGTGGAAGCTTCCTATTGGCCACCCGTGTCCATTTTTCGCCCGTGACCTTGGTGCGCCAAGAACAAAAAACCAAAAATATGATGGCGACAATTTGGCAAGATTAAAATTTTGAGAACGGTACGTAGAAAGAGAAAAATTTTTAATTATATAAAAATCTGGTCTCTACTGATGAGTAGATGGTAATAACCTTATTTTGGGAATGCCTGAAAATTTAACAAAATTCTGAACAAAATCTCATATTCATGAAAACATCCATTGAAGCACCTGACAACGACCTACAAATTCCGGTGTTTCCAGATATAAAAAAAAGGAAGCATTGCCTGATTCAATCAAATTTGATGGTATAAACCAAAAGATTTAAAAAGATAATAAAAATATCAGAAAATGTGGACTCTGCAAGTCACAAACAATTTTTTATTCTTCAAAACACAATAGTCAAATCAATGTGAATTGTTTCAGAAACTTTCATGAAAAATAATTTTATCATATATTATTTTAAATTTTTTATTATATTTTACTGGTAATCATTGAAGCTCTGGGATTTGTTCCACAAAATTTGTGTAAGAACTTGGCAAAACTCCCAGGTAATTCAAAAGACAGAGAAGTGCAAGAAATTGCTTTATTTGGGACAGCCCACATTTTGCGCAAAGTATTGTAGAGGAACTGACAGTCCGTAGATCTGTTCCTTAGTTGGTTGCAACCTGGAGTAGATTTTGATGTTATATTAAGTGATTTATTTACATCTGATATCACAATTTTTATAGTATTAAAAAGCATACTTAGTCTGAATGTTAAGTAAAACAACTGCAGAATATTAATACAAGCAAACTTTTTAACAGTTTAAACTAATCTTAAAATTAACATCAATTAAGTTTTATAAAAGTATATAGTCACCAGTGAGAAGGCATCAACCATATTACGCAGGTTCTTGGACAGCACTATTGCAGCAGGAGTAAGTGTGCCCGGAAAGAGACATGCAAATTTCTCTCCATTGGAGCCCATTTCTGCTACAACCTGTTTAAGGCTGCATCTGTTGAACTTAAGGGTATTCGGACCACGTCCCAAAGTAGTACGGGAAGTAGAAGCTGCAGAGACAGATTTACCACTGCCAGATTTCCTTGCTCTAGTGGCCCGTGAACCAAAGAAGCGTGCTACAAAAACAAACATGACAAAAGTTATACAAACGAGCTACATAAAGCATAAAATATGTCAAACATTTCAGACAAAGGTTAAACTACTAATAAATAAAACATACACAAGGATTCAACAATATATTGTGTATTTGTTCTGCTTTTGATCTACAGTAAAACTCCTCTTTTACACTTTTCATGAAATCCTAAGGAAAATGGTGTAAAACGCGGGAAGTGTAAATAAAGAGATTTTTTTCTCGAAACTATGAGTAGAGTCTAATGTATTTAAATACAGTAATACCTCGACATCCGCGAATTCGCGAGTTCTGAACATTCGCGATTAGAGAAATATTACCGGTTTCAACATTCGCGAGTGTTGTGTTTTTCTTTTCTTTTTTTTTTGTATCATCATCATCATCATTATTGTTATTATTATTATCATTATTGTTGTTATTATTATTAGTATTATTATTATTATTGCTATTAAAGAGAGCACATTTCATTTCCTTTATCAGCGTCATTTCGGGAACGAACTCAGCAGACACCGGAGCTCAAAGTATCACTTTCTGCAAATATGTCGAAGTTGGAACGTCAATTCACATTCAACAACAGAATTGTAAAAATAATTCAGTTGCGTCAAAAAGGAGGTAAGGGTTTGGGCCATATGTACAGAAAAGCCATTCAGGATCTGTGCAACTCTCATTATGCCGACTTCATTTAAGAGAGCTGGAAATCATCAGCGATGAAAACCTCGAACGTAATTATGAAGTAACGGAAATTGCGTCCTGCGTCAATGTCAAAACCGTTAATGGCTTCGAACATGTTCCGAATAAGGAAATAACTTCGAAATTTAAGAGAGAAATAGAAGCAGCAACTCTTCCATATTTGGGTTGTAGAACAACGAGAAGATTGATGAAACAAAAAAATTACCGAATCTTGTATCCAATCACTTTCAATTTCGAAAACTTTCAAATATTGTTTTATTTCTTCCATTAGGGATGTTAATTGTTAACTCTGTTTGTAGTAGCGCTTACCTAGTTCTTCTACAATTGTTTTTCAGATTTTTTTCTTTCTTTTTTAAACAGTTTTTCGATATCGAGGAACCTAACCCACCTTTCTTCATTGAAAGATCGACTCAACATTCTCGGATTTGACATTCGCGATACTTTTTGGAAAGGTAACTCTCACGAATGTTGATGGATTACTGTACAATCAATACGGATTATAATATGCTTTAATTTGAAGTGTTAAATACATAATAAACAATATTACAAGATCAAGTAGAAATCTGATCGAAATTTACATTGGAAATCAAAGGCTTATTAAACGAAGCATAGTGAATTTTAAATATCACAACGACACTTGCAAGAGTCCCTGCCGTCCTGATAGCCTTTGACGACACAATTTACGCATTATTGGATGACGGGAGGGAAATAGTATATGAAATGGAAGAAGAAAAAAATGCGTGGGTTTTCCCCAACTCAATAAAACGTTTGTTTTCGACAGTTCGTAATTATTTCCAACTAGCACTTTTTTAAAATTTTATTTATTTATGAAATAATAAAGAGAGGATTCATGAAACGAATTCACAGTTAAAACTGTACAGAGAATTCCATTTAATGTTAGAGCTGAGGATAGAAAAAAATACGTTTATTTTAGAATGAGAAAGTGTGAAATTGTGAAGGAGGATGACGTAAAATAACAAATGATCGTGAGGCTATCTCTCTTAGGCCTGTGTCACACATGAGCGTAGAAGAATATAAGGTCTGTGTCACACTAACGTTGCGTTGACGCGCGTCACCTAACGCTGATGACGTCAGCTACGTCGTAGCCTGTGCACACGTCACATATCACGCGTCGTATATTAACACTATCTTACGCGAAACGACACACGAGCGCTCTCGGCAACGTGCGTTGTGCCCACAGTTCAAGCAAGACGCTCCATCTACAACGCAAGTCAACGCATTTTCTTGCTTTCAACGCGCGACGCCCACTAGGCGACGTGCGTTGGCAACAACCCACGTCGCCAAGAGCGCTCGTGAGTGGTTTCGCGTAAGAATGTGATTATCTACCACGCGCATTAAGTGACTCGCAGGCATCGACGCAGCTGGCGTCATCAGCGTTAGGTGACGCGCGTCAACGCAACGTTCGTGTGGCACCGATTTTATATTCTTCTACCGATACGCACTGGTCATTTTTTCTACCTTTTTAAATACCTCTGTAATGTCATGAAATGAAAACGTATATAGGCCTGGTTGGATGTTCAATAATGATTTTCACTGCATTTAAATCTTCTACTCTTTATGTAACATTTCATAACCCTATAATATCTCACCATTTCACATGCCTTTTTGTTATGGCCGTTTTTTAACCCGGCAAAGTGCTTTCCAGATGGTGTTATGGCAAGCAGACTGTTGTAATTGTGGGAAATTTTTAAGTATACTATCATAAATGTGGAGTATTTATAACATTATGAATATACGAAAACTAATGAGACCGACAAGAACTGTTGTAAAACAAGGGAAACCGTAAACTACGGGAACGAAAAAGCGAGGTTTTACTGTATCATGTTTGATTTCAAAGTCTGAATAAAGTCTCATCAAACCAATATTCATATAAAAACAAATCGATATCTCTTCCACCAATAGAAACTAGTGGAGCTACAACAGCATATACTTTTCGCATTATTTCTAAATTTGCAATTTTCGAAAATTCAGAGTTCAACAAAAACGGGACCCGTGCCATTCTTTTAAGCATTCCTTCTTCTATCCATGGCAAAAAATTTAAAGAAAAAATCGGAGCGGTTTTTCAGAAAAAATGTTAAATGTTCATTTATTGCCTATATTTCGCGCCAAATTACACGAAAACTACTGATATTTTCGAAAAATTTAACATGAATTTATTTAACCGATTAAGTCTCAACATTGCACTAACACACACATTTTTTTAACATATATACATTTTTATTTTAGACAAAATGATGCAATATTAATTTGTTCTGTATCACTACCACACTAAGAAAAAACGCTACTTGATCAGTTTTTTGATATTTTCATTCACATCCGAGTGTAAACTTGCCTTCCTTGAATTTTGAAACTTTGAGATAATGTAATGGATTATGTTATCGATAATTAATTTTTAATTTAATTATTACAGAATAAACGGATAGCTAGGTGCCAGATCATTGCCTCCTCCTGCAATTAAAAACATGCGCAACACTTGGGGTTAACGAACTAGTATGCACCCAGAATCACAAATCAATCAATAGTGAAGTGGAGCACATGATTATACAAGAAGAAAACAAAACCAGAAGGAGGTGCTGATTGTGCAAAACCACTACAATTTATAAATATAATAAATGCAATGTTCATTTTCATTCAAACTTTTTTCAGTTGTCTCATGCCAATATGAATTGATATACCCTATTGCCCAACGTTGCATATACGTAACATTTTGTTGTCAGGACCGTGTTTAAGCACGGGCCTTAAGGGCCTGGGCCCAAGACCCCATAGTTCTTAAAAATTTTTTAATAGGTACTATTTTTTTTCCAAAAAATAAAATAACGTATAAAAATGTGAGGTATGATTCAATTATACCTAAAAATTGGCATTACGGAGTGTTGTGTCGCGCACCATTGGATAATATTTATAATATGGAAATTTGCTGGTTGATGTGTTTCAATTTTAAATTGTACAATTCAATACAAATGTAGTATTTTTCAATGTAATTATAAATAGATGTTTAAATTTTTTGTTTGAATAATGTTAAAATTAAACACTAAGAAATGCTTCCAAAATATTGAAAGAAACATAGTGTGAATTGATAGGATTTTCTTTATATTTCAGCATCAAATTAAGGGGGGGGGGGAGGGAGATCAGTGAAAGTAAGAATAGGGGGCCCCAAATTAACCTAGGCCCAAAGGCCCCCAATACAACAGGGCTGTTTTATCTATTAGTTTAAAAATTATAAATGTGTCCTTTCATCAGAAAGGATAATTTCTGATGAACTACTTGAATATAGATTATTAATAGACCTCAGAATTTTAGGCACAAAAACGTTTTGATTTAAGCACCTAAAATAGGTAACAAAATTATGAAATTAAGCACTAATAAGCATGAAAACAGACGTTTTAGGCATTTAAAATAGGTTACAAAATGACAACGCCAACCAAAAAAAAGGAGGCATGAAAAAGTTATATTTCTGGCATCTAGAACTGATCCCAAAAGGATTAAATAAGCAATTTCTATTACGCAGGAAAAAGCATTTTTACATTTATGAGAGACTCTACAAGCATATTTTTATTCACTTTTATAATTAGCAGCAGCAATCAATGTTTTCTCCAAGTATTCTACTATAAAGCTGTCTTATCTATTAAAATAATTTTGAAAGCTGAAAATGAACTTTTCACTGACATAGATTTTTAGAATACAAATTTAGTCACATTTCTCATGCTCACTTCTCCTGGAACTTTTTCACTCGCTTTTGAGACTTCTACAGTGTAATGTTAAAGAGGAAGTACTTCTGCCAATATAAAAATGGGGCTGTTCACGCCTGCAACCAATAAATACTTTTGTATCTCAAACTTACCCATGGGGCGAGGCCTCTCGATGTGGCTCAATCTCAGGGTGATACGCAGCCCCTCCACCCAATCTACAAAGCCCAGATACTGCGCACGCTTGACAGTGGGATGCAGAGTCACAAGAGGTGGCACCAAGGGCATCACTGTGGTGCTGGGGAAATGGCAGAGTGGGCAGTAGAAGCGGTTTAACACCACAGGCTTCGGGCGGGGCTGTTCCCAGGGGGCAGGACGGCGCCTGAGTTGGCGCACACCCTCATCTAAGCACTTCAGATAGCAGTGGCAATGCATGGCATGGCCGCAGCTGCTCACATGAACCCCAGGGCCCTGTAAAGACAGAGTTGAACTGAACGATACAATCTTAAATAAACAGACGATTCATAAAGAGTACAAAAGACATGATTCTAAAAGCAGTTACCTAAAATTAGACGAGAATGTAAAACTTTAGCCAGAAGGGATCACAAGATATCATGTAATGAATTCAAAATTCAAGTTTGAGGGATCTTTAATACTTGTGGAGTTACAATTGTATCTAAATTCCATGAAATCATCAATGGGTTTATCAAATATTATGAATTTTAATTCTGAGTCGTGTAGTGATGGCTCTTCTATTGTTAATGCATATGCTGTTTATTTTCGATCTTTCCATAAACCACCACATGAACTAACTTCTAACTTGTGTGATCAAACTCCTTTTACAATTACTTCATTGATACTTCAATAACGGAAATATTAATAAAATTAATAATCTTTATGTTAATAAAAGTGCTGGACCTATGGTATATCTCCTATATTTAAAAAAAATTATAACTATTTTTGAATTAAAACTTAAGTTATTGTTTGGTAAGGAAGACTATCGTAAGGCATAGTATCAGATCAACAGATATCAGCATATGTTGCACCAATAATTATAGATCCATCTCTCTAATGAGTGGCATCTCTTGAATGAGTGGTTATTTGAGTCTATTATTACTGACAAAATTAAGAAATTGATCTTCCCTTGTCTGATTATAAAGGCAATGTAGTTTTATTAGTACATGCAGCATTGATAAAAGGCTCTAGCCATGTAAGATTGTAAAAAGTGCCCCCGCCTGGAATCGAAAAGTGAATCTTTTCTGAGGATTGTGACCACAAAAAACATTTTTTCATGGACTTTTAAATTCCTGCCCCCCTCACATCCTCCGTAATAATGAAAAACACACTTATTTTGCAATTATTATATTTGCAATGCAATAATTATATGAAATTATTTTATTTGAATTTCCAGTACGTAATTTCAATAGAAATGTTATCAATGCTTGCGTAAGAGAACGTGATGCTGAATTTCTCACTGAAACCATCATGTCTGTTAATATTTGAAATTGTTCCAATCAAAACCTATAAAGTTTTTCAAATCATTTTCAGGTATTGTGAAATTGCCAGCTTACAACTTTTTTGATCAAATGAATCAAATTGATTCAACAATGAAAATTTTATTTTACATACCAGGAAAATATATGGGCATCTGTGGCATGCCCAACGAGTTAATTAGGGATTTTCGGGTGGCATTTGTGACATGCCCTACGAGTTGTAGGCCGGGCCACATTACGTATTGATACGAGCTAGTAGCCATTATTCTCATGGCATCTCTAACATGCCGTATGAGCTGATGGAGATGTATTATGCGCTTTGCTTACGAGTGCAAAGGCTCAGGCTGCTGCTGGCAATAATAGTGATGCTAGTTATGAAACTGAGGAATCGGATATAAGTGACAGTAGAAAAGATGTAGATGATGAGAGCAGAGCCAGGCCATCACATGAATTTGGTGTTCCTCCACCAGTAAACAAAGACACTAAAGCAAATTAATTTTCAACCAAGTTCACTAGCACGTGAGGTGTGGTAGGCTAATGCTTCTGGAATGGGCAGACGCGCGCGAATGCCACCTCCTGGCTCCTCCCCACCACTTTCTGCTATCCCCTCTACTCGGGGAACACATACTTAAAAATATTACAGAAATGATTAAAAGAAAATAATGTAGATGCTATTTTTGTAAAAAAAAAGGGGATAAAAATAGGAAGTTAACTGTAGAAAGATAAAAGTAAGTTACTGTTTTGATATTCAAACTTTTAAATATTTTTTAATATAATAGAAAATCGATTTTATCTTGTTAGTATACACCACTGCATCTACAATTCTCAAGAAATTCTCACTTAAATTAGACAATTCTTTATAATTGATAATTTTTCGAACCTCTCAAGTTATTAAAAATAAATTAACAAAATTGTTCACCATCTGGTGCGATTAGTTCTAACGGTCAAAATATTATTGACAAAATTATTTACTGATATTAGCATTTTAATATTGCAAATATTGTGACTAGAAAACAAATAATATTGTAAATACATGTCTCTATACAGGTCTATATATATGAAAATACAACAAATGGGATGAAAATATGTATTTTAATTTTTTTAGACATGGCACACCAATCATAAAAATCTGAAAAATTCCAGAAGATAGTTAAATTTTAGAGCAACATTTGAGAATTTTCTCATGCTCCCGACGGAATAATAACTTTCTTAAAAAAAATTCCAAAATTTCCAAATCCATTTAAAAGCTTGAATATCACAACAAATAAATTTTTTTAAATTATTTTGAAAAATTCAGTAAATTTCACATAAATAACCATTATGTTCCATGAAAATTCATGCAGCTGATTCAGTGAAGAAAATAAAATTAAAAAAAAACACGGAGGATTGTTATTACAGAGGATACAAAGGGTGCAGGAATTTAAAAGACCATGAAAAAATGTTTTTCGTGGTCACAATCCTCAGGAAAGATTCACTTTTCGATTCCTGGCAGGGACACTTTTTACAATCTTATCCGGCTAGAGCCTTTGATCTGTAATGCTCAGTAAATTCTGAACTGTAGGGAAAATAACATCCAAGTGGACTATCATTACAGATTTTAATAAAGCTTTTGATTATGTGAAACATGACTCACTAATGGAAAAAATTATTGTTTTTGCTATAATAGGTTCTTTGTACAGAAAGTTTTACTGCTATATAAACAAGAGAGTTCAATAAATAAAATATAAAAATGTATTTCTAAAGAAATTTTACTTTTATCTGGTAAACCCCGGGGCTTTATCTAGGTCCTTTATTATTTGCTATATTTGGATGTAGAATTCTTATTGTTTGCCGATTATTTCAAATTGTATAGAAGTATCAGGTTCACAAATAAATAAACAAATGAAAAAATAAATACAGTAAAACCACTTTATAAGAGACACCAGGGGGAATGGAAATTTGTCTCTTATAAGCGAGAACTCTTGGTATGTATGGTAAATGGGTTTTGGACATGTTTAATGAAATGTTACCATACTTTGAGTGGGTTAGTACGATTTGTACACTATTTTAAACTTGAGAAAACATAAATTAGATTCCAAAGCCCATTTAACCAGATCTATTGAGTGAACTTTATTACTTCATTTAAAGCACATGTGCTTATAAATGGATGATGTGAACAAATCACTTCTAATGTAAATATGGACATAAATATAAAAAAATTATGGTCGGGTAATTTTTGAAAAAACAAAAGAATAGAACAAAATGATGTTTATGTCATCTTATAGAGTACATTTATAACTATTTATTTGTTATTATTAATGGTGGCAGCAACAAGCTGTTGTATACATATCATTACATCGGTGTAATAAAGTTATATAATAATTCACTTTTGTAGAGTAATAAAGTTATAATTAAATCACAATTATAAATCACAGATAATATATACATATATATCTCTACATGTACTATGATTTAATTGATCACAAAGTGTTGACTACTCGGACTATCCTTAAAGGCACTCAGGGTTTCCTTTTGTATACAGAGTGCGGGAAGTGAATTCCATGTGTTTAATACTAGGTTTACAATAAAATGAGAGCGTTATCCTGTCCTCGTCCTTTCACCAGTTTCATTGTGTCCTCTAAGCCTAGATACCGTGGCTTTAGTGGAGTTGTTAAATTCAGGAATGTTATAATATCCATTCAAGATTTTATACGTTTCTATTATATCACTCCTATTTCTTCTCTGTTCTAATGTTAGAAGTGATATTTCTCTACATCTTCTTTCATTATCGAATTGACGTAGTTCTCTAGGGATCCTGGTAATCTGCCTTTGTACTTTTTCAATACTTTTTTTATCTTTCTGATAATACGGGGACCAAACCACATTAGCATACTCTAGTATAGATCTAATATACGTCGTACAGATAAGTTTTACCATAGATGGACGCAATGTGGAGAACGTCTTTATAATCAGGTACAGTAGCTTATTGGCTTTTTTTGGTAACGGCAGACACTAGGTTATCCCATTTCAAATTTCGAGTGAAAAGAACACCGAGATCATTTTGTTCTGTCGTAGAATTGAGGATGTGATTTTCAATGGTACAATTAAAATTTGTGTTATTTCTTCCTAGATGGAGGACTGTACATTTATCAGAATTTAAAGGCAACAACCAGGATTCCGACCATCTCACCTCTTTGTTGAGGTCATTTTGTAGCGTCTGATAGTGTTTTAGTGGATTTGAGAAAAGTTTTGGTGTCATCCGCATAGCAGTTCCAGCTTGAGGTCAGTTCGTTACCTAGGTCGCAAGTATGCAGGATGAATAGTGACGGGTCTAGTACTCAGCCTTGGGGCACACCACTTGTAACAGCACTATACCCACCAAAAGTTTACAGCAAAAATTTGGAGCCGTTTTTTAAAAAATCTTGTTTTTGTAAATGTTTAATATTTCATGCAATGCTGACCCAAAACTTTTTTAAGTGATAATGTTAATGAAAGAACTAATTTTGGAAACAAAATTGTATTGGAAGGAAAACTTTATATCACCAATTTTGTAATGTTGTAGAGAACGCCCAAAAAACTGCAAACTTTTTCAGTTTTCAAAAATTCAGAATTACAAGTGAAAATCCTAACTATGCCACCTCTATTCGTGAATTTCACTCTATTCTTACAAGAAATTGAAGGAAAAATTTTGGAGCCATTTTTGAGAAAATTTTGAACATGTCCTGGGGGCTTCATGTAAAGTACCCATAAAAATTAAGAATGCTTTTCAAAACCGCAGAGCTTTGAGCGGAACCAGGTCGATCAGGGATGATTCATTTTGGAAAAAATCGTACGAATAGTTTTGGCGGGACCGTGAATTTTGGCGGGGCCTGACCTTGGGACCATGAATTTTGTCTCTTATAGGGTTGAGCGTAAGGGTGGTGGTGTCCTTGCTGCAATAAGAATTGATCCTTTAATAAGTGTAAATAGCTTAGATTTGAGTAGTGTTATAAATCATTTTTCAGATATAGATGCATTATGTTTGTTAGTTAACTATAGAGGCTTATTATTTTATGTATTACTTCTTTATATTCCACCGAGTGTAAGTAATGATGTCTTCGAAGCTTTTTGTGATGCGTTAACATTTTTGAAAGAATTGTGGGAACAGAATCTTTTGATTATGGGTGATTTTAATGTTCCTCAGTTCTCCCCTTTTGAAGGGAGTAATATCACACAATATTATATGCGGTTGGAGTGCAGAAAGACGTGTTCACTTTTTAGACTAATGAGCTTTTTCAATTTACATCAATACAATGAAATTTTGAATGTAAACCATAGGATGTTGGACTTCATTTTTAGTAATTTTTGTTGTGAATTACTAAATGTCACACATCCTATTTATGCAGCTGACGACTATCGTCCTCCTCTTAAATTTGATTAATGTCTTCATGTTCCAAACAGATTCATTTACTCCGTTAACCGTTTCCAATAGACGTAATTATTATAAAGCTAATTTTGAGGAGATTAATCACCAACTTTTTGATATTAACTGGGTCTATGAATTTGAAGGTATCAATGATATTGATTTACTTGTGAAGAAATTTTATCGTATATTGAATGATATTATTGACATTAATGCTCCAATTTTGAAAAATAATAGGAGCAAATATCCACAATGGTATACCAGGGACATAATTCATATGATTAATTTGAAAAAGAAATTATTGAAAAGATATAGAATCCTCTGTACAATCCAGTAACCAACAACAGATTTATATATATACATAAAAAAATAATTAATTAAATAAACATATAAATAAAACAACCTCCAAACTATCAACAGCCTATGAATTTAGTTATGATCAGCAATTGTCATTTCTTGCAACTGGCAATAGTGCAACACATCTGGATGCACTGGCTTCTGGCAAATATTCGCATTGATTACAGCATTCAAGCATTGTTGTACTATTATGATGAAGGAAAAGTCTTCTCCAGCATTGTTAGATTTTTGTTAGTGGAAACAGGGATGAAATCATTCAAAAAGTGTGGGGATTAAATGCTATGGATAGCACTGAGAATGATTTGTTATGGGATACTGACAAGTAGAGCCCGGAAGTTTGAAATGCCTTTTGGTTAGGTTATTGTCATGGTTTCATGACTTTTGACAATACCAATAACTTAATTGTGCTTCTGGAGTTCTTTTAGTAGATTTTTATTTTCCCTCTTTTTGTCTCTTAACTTCTGAGATCTATTTTGGCACGTCACTTTATTTTTTGCCTTTTTCATCGTTATTTTACTCTTTCCTCCCAGTACCTTCGTATCCCTTTCGAGCTGGATATACACCTGCAAGCCTCGACAACATGAAGCAATGTTGGATTTTGTCTTTCTGTGGATACTGTGTTAAAAATTTTATCAATCACATGTATCTTTAACCCTTGTTAACATGCAATCCTAGAGGTCTATTAAGTACACTTGTACCTAACTGTATGTTATAGCTATTAACATATCTAGAAATGTTACGAGTGTTATTACTGACAAGGCCAAAAGTTAAAAATTGAGGCGGAGCATAGCGGAGTCAAGATTTTTAATTTGAACAAGGCAGTAATAACACTGTAACATTTCGTGCTATGTTCAGCATTTTATCGGTCACCACAAAATCTCACAATTTATGTGAACATTTACATGACTGTGATGATAAATTAATTCTGTTGCTGCGGCACATTAGTATAATATTGTGGGGTGTTGCTTGAGATGTACGTATTTAAACAATATTCGTATACCATAGTTTGAGAAAAGATGCATGCAAATCATTTTCCTGAACCTAAAGACGTTCGGTAAGGAAGTTGGCGCATCGACTTCCAGTGGTGACACTTTCAGAGCATCGGTAAATATGATAACTGAATAAGAGTATTCTAAAAGTAACCCGCATTAGTTTTGGGGATAATTATTGTTGTCATATTATTAATAATACTATTAGAAAAATGTACATTAAATTAACCTAATTTTCTTGGCATTCCAGCAAATGAAACTTACTGGGTAATCATATTTACTGACGATGTACAGGTGTAGCCACTGGAATTCAATGCACCAACTTCCTCACAGAGCATCATTTCTTTAGGTAACTTTAGGTTCAGAAGTATTACTTGCATTTATCTTTCTTGAACTATGTTAAGGGAATATTGTGGTACTGATAATTAAGAGACGGGAAAAATATATAGCATTAAACATGAAAATATGCACATAAATATGTAATGAAAACAGTAAGAATATGTAATAAATATGTAAAATCGGATTTAATGCGTAACATTAAAATTCTCTAATTAAAAACCATTTACATAGCAAGAAATTACATTAGAAAAACTGCTCACTTTACATCATACAACTTTCTAGTCAGCAGTAAAAGCGTAATCTATCGTAATTCAGGACTGTAGTTTAGCAGCTGGACTAATCGCATTAGAAGCCGTAGCACAAACTGGCCAGATCTACGACCAGCAAACGTACACTGTAACATCTTTATTGAAGTGTTACACATCAGCGATCGCAAATTTTTCTCAAAAATTACGGTTACAGATCACAAAACGTGGTGTCAATGATATTTTGGACATGCAGATATCCCCAATAATGTAGGGAAAATGCTGATTTTAAAAAATGCAACTTTTCATAAAACAATACGAAATTAAACTGCAGAAAATTGATAAAATAAGAAAATATATTGTGAAAACAGCAAAATATGTAATATAGTACCAAATATGCAAAAATACGTAAAAATGTAATGAAAAAATTCAATATTATGTTAGGAAGACTATGATTCGCCAAGGTTACAATTTTGAGAACGGTATGTAGAAAGACAAAAAACATGTAATTACATAAAAATCTGGTCTCTACTGATAATATTATATATTGAAATAGATATGCAAGCAACACCCCACAATAATATACTAACCTGCTGCAGTAACAGAATTCATTTGCTTACTTTTGCAGTAATGTAAATTTTTGCATAAATCGTGAGACTTTGTGGTGACTGATAAAATGTTGAACATTCCAAAAAATGCTACAGTGTAATTACTGTCTCGAAATTAAAAATCTCAGCTCTGCTGAACTCTGCTTCAATTTTTAACTTTTGGTCTCTAAAGTAATAACCCTCATAGCATTACAAGGTATATAACTATAATTGAAAAAGGAGGATCATAAGTCAAGATTTTTGATTTTTTTCATTAACGACGACAGGCTTTGTTTGCCCTTTATCTTCCTTTCAAGAATAGCTCTCTCTAAACGATATACCCTTCTCAGTATTGACGATTACACAAACACATGCAAAGAACAAAAAATATAGTTGTTTTCACTTATGCCATTTCAAATTTAAAAGAAAGTCCATAATATTAATTCTAATACACAGCGTTCAGAATTTTAAAAAATCTTAACCATCATTGTGGATGGTCATGTGAAATCAAGATTACAAAGAAAATTTCACTTCCTTGCATATTAAGAGCTAATAAAAATTTTAGATTTAGAAAAAAAGTATAGGAAATTAATCAATAGGGTGAAAAGTGCAGTGAAGTGAAGTGAAGTGAAGTGAAGTGAAAGGTGCGATTATGGGTAGTAAACTAAAAAGTATTGAGCTATTAGTATTTAGGTAAAGTGTTATGAGGTGCAGTGACGTGAAGTGAAGTGCAGTGAAGTGATTTCATTTCGTAGTTTAGTTCGCTAATCTTAAGCGTCTTTTATAGGCTATTCTGACAAAAGTTCGTATTTATTGATTGATGTTAACGAGTGTTTTACGTGTTAGAAATGTAAAAATTATTATAAGTATTGTATATTATTATGTTGTAGGTAAAAGTGATTATCCATATTTGTCTGAATATGATTGTGAGTGAATACTTGTAGGTTGGTGTGTATGCGAGTGTTCTTTTGTCTTTGTATGATATGTATGTAAGCGTGTATGTTTGTATGTATGAATGTTGGTGTTATATGTAAGTAAGTTTATTACTTAAATGTTAGTATATATGTAGTTTCATTTGTTGTATATGTATAGGCATGTAAATGCAGTTGCATGATCGTTTGATCTTTATATTGATTTTTTATATATTGTTTTTATAGTTAATTGTGTTTTGTACTTTTAATGTACTTTTGTTTTTCTGTATTCTGCCACCGGGCAACATCAGCCCAATTGTAGAATAAACCCTATCTATCTATCTAATAATAGAAATGTGAATCATTTTAAATATTTATTTTTTACAACAATTTTAAATGTTAATTTTCTTTGTTTATATGCCTTTTGCACTCCTACTTTAGCTAGGATAAATGCCTTTTTCATGCCTATTTTAGTAAAAATAAATGTCCTTTGCCTGCCTATTTGGGGTAAAATAAATGCCTGAACTTCTGGGCTCAACTGATGACAAAGAGAAAATTGTCTCTTAAGTACAGAATGGAACCTATACAATGAACCTCTCAACAATGAAAGTGAGGATATACTTCAAGAACAATTTGCCACAATGATGAATGTAAGAATATTTAATTTTTCTTTGTATCTGTCCCATAAGGCGGCCTCATAATTTGGGTGTCTTTTTTGTGATTCATCTATTGCCTTTACTGCCAAAATATACGGTACTTAAATTGGCCTGCAAGCACTGATGAATCTGACAATTGTAGTATGCCCCCTAATAATACCACATGTCACCATCCCTTTTTACAAACTCTCAACACCTCCCTACCTGCCAGCCATGCAGGTACGTGAGCTTGTGGGGAGGGAGCATGGATGGGCTGCGGCACATGACGGATGAGCGCTGCACCACCACCGGCAGCACCATGACGGGGCTGCGCGGGTGAACGGCCTCCTCGCGCGCACACACAATGCACGTGAACGTCATGGGGCATGTGGGGCGCACGGTCTGCCGAGGCCCCACAGCCACGCTGAAGCCAGGTGGCCCCGGGGGGGCGTCCAGGGTGGGCTTCGCACTGCTGCAGCCAGGGATGACTTCCTGTGACACATGCAAACACATGTTCACATCCATCCAACACTACACCATGCTCGAGTGTAAGTGTAATGAGCAAGCCTCTTCCCCTCTCTCTTTTTTATTCCCAAAAATACTCTAGCCAGCATTTAAGTGTTTACTTTTGTTTTCTAGCAGTGACTCGATTCTATCTCCCTAAACATACATCCCACACATATTACATATTACACACACACACACACACAGACAAGGACAGAGAGGGAGGGGAAATGGAGGGGTGAGGGGAGGGGAGGGGATAGCGAGAAAGAGAGAGGGGGAGGGAGGAAGAGGGAAAGAGGGAGAGAGGGAGGGAGAGGGAGAGGAAGGGAGAGGGAGAGGAAGGGAGAGGGAGAAAGGAAGGAAGATTAAGAGAAAAAGAAAATGTTGCGAGCATTATTGTTTTGTAAGATGAGAGGAATGGGGTGAAAAGGAAAGAGAAGGAAGGACGGAAGGAAGACAAATAAAGGAGAGGAGATAAAAGACAAAACAAAGAAAGAAATCCAAAGAAATGAAAGGAAAATGCGTTACCTTCACTTCCTCCATGAGGGCTGCATGGGACTTCATAAAGTTCATTTGCATTGCGCGCATCTGCGCCATGATGCGTTCACGGGACTTCTCCGCCTTTTGGTGGCGGCGCCGTGACTCCTCGCGGACGGCGCCGCCCACGATCTCCACCTCCTCGGCCACCGCCTTCTCCATCTCTTCCGCGCCGGCCACGGGATTGGAGCCGGCGCCGTGGGCGGCGGAGGCAGCGGCCACGCCCCGGAAGCGCGCCAGCGTCCAGGCCAGCAGCTCCCAGTGCACCGCCACGCGCGTGTTGGTGCACAGCTCCTGCAGCAGCTGCTCCAGGCCGCACGCGCGCGCGCGCTCAGTGAACGTCTGCTCGGGCGACTGCAACTCGTCGGCGGCTCCCTCCTCGGCGTCCGCGGCGGCCTTGGCGTCGCGCTCCTGCCACACGCGCGCGCGCGTCGGGCACCCCCAAGGTCAACGACATAACGGGCTGCACCGCCCCAACCGCGCTAGGTGGGGGCGGGCGGGGGGAACGAAACGGGGATCGTCTCTCGTGGAGAGACTGATGTCCCCTGCAGAAAAGTATCCATTTTTCTTACCACAGACACAATTAATCCGCATTTGGCGCCAAAGTTATGATGCCCACACCCTGAATCAAGGAAACCTACTCAAGAAAACAGATAAAAAAACATTCCCGAGGATTCTTAATATTTATTCAGACTGTCGCGTTTCTTTTCACTCAATTCTTAGATTGTCTCCCCTCCCTGAGTTTCGAATGTCGTCCTCGGGAGAAAATAGCCAAATCACACCCTGGCGCTAGGGCGTCTCAACGGCATATCTGTAAAATCCGCCCCCTCCCTTCACTTCTCCTCGCCGGTTTTCTATACATCAATAACAGTCGAGAGTTCACATAGCTTCGTCTCCCTACCGGAAACACTGGGCAACGGCGGCGGCCACGAAGTGGGAACTATAAATAGACACTGACCCGCCTCAAATAATCTATTGCAATGTAGTCGAATACTTTTTCTGAGTACGTTGCCTTACTGCCCATTCATAACAGCTGAATTAAAAGTCCTTCTCGGAACGGCAGGAACTTTCGTCTGGGCAAATTACTTAAATCCAGATTTTTGTGATTTCACTTATCCCTTTCAACACTATTTTGAATTTGGTGTTTTTACACTTTTTTGCTTCTTGTGGATGAACAATTCTTACTTATAATATTCATAGCTACTTTACTCTAAATTCAACTGAAATCTTAAGAAAACAGATTTAAATTGCTGTACTGACAGGTTTATTTGGTAGCAAGTGGTAGGCAATTACCTGTGAATGCGGTGGAGTCCATACCACTAGTGCAATTTGTCCACGTGTTTGTGCCAAATTATTTTTGAGAGACTTCAGTTCATCCTTCCATTTTAAGTAAAGTGACTGTTTTTTCCACATTAACTACAAATCCCATTCATCTCATGTCTTGCATTGTACCTCAAGAGAAAACACTAAGAATTGATCTTCTGATTGCTTGATGAAAACAAACTGCCCTTTCTCAGTGTCTACCTTCTGCATGTATGAATTCTTCATGATCACCCGTCATGCAAAGTAGTCAGCATGCAGTGTCAGCAAAACTATACTGCAACGAAAGCATTGTTAGTAACATTGACATTAGTCAACATGGAAATATTTATTTGGAGAAATTATAGCCTACATTATACTTCTACAAATAAACTGTGATATTCAGCCAATCAATCAACAAACATGCAATAATAAGCACGGTCTGTAAATATGAAGAGAAGATGACAGAAACCAAGGACAGTGAAATGACTTGCTGTATCGGCAACTCTTAAACACATGCATTGTCAGTTTCAATTCTTCAGAATCACGACTGAACCTTAATGTTAAGACAATCAATTTACACTGTAATGAAGACATTGTGAGTAAATATGAAAAATAATCCATGGGCAGCAAACGCACTGTTAGTAAATATGTTTGAGTTAGTACATGACAAAAGCATATTTTGGTAGAGATAGCTTTTTTTTCCGAAAGTATGCAAAGAAAGTTCTCCACAGAGCAAATTTTCATTGTCCTGACACCCCATCATCATGCAATGAGTATCAGACAATGAATTTAAACTGCAAAGAAAGTATGGTTAGTAATTATGCAAAGATCAGTAAGAAGACATTCATACATTTATACCCTGAGATGGAATGCAATACACAATTGTACTCTATTGTGAATGGCATCAAACGTTATCTAATAGCTTGTTATTCTGTTTTAAAAGAAACAAATAATGCAATAAAATGTTCAGAAAATATATTACTCAACAAATAATGCAATAAAATGTTCAGAAAATATATTACTCAATTTCGGAAAACATGAGTTTCAAAATATAGTAACATCTACAACACAAAACCTTTGTAGAACTGAAAGAATCAGTCAGAGGAATTGTGTTGAAATGACCTTTTACATCAGTATTATTCAAGCTTAGTAGTCAGCCTGTAACACAGGACATGAGAAAATCTTCACATACTGGGAAAACAGACACATCACCTTCCTTTTTCTACTGTGATTCTTTCTGAATTAAAGATTAAGACCCTGAACTAAAGGTATGGTTCAATGACAATGAACAAAGGGACCACACAAACTAGGCATGGCCAAAAACAAATTATACTCGGATATTTCCCAGACTTTTTTCCAAAACCTTAGTCTGATGAAATTTCATGATATCATTTAATGTATGTGGCTTGGCAAGAAAAAATTATATCTTAATGCATTGAACAAATTGTGCAAATAATGTGGACTCTTTCAAATTACAATCTTGCTTAACCATTTAACATTGGATTCTGGAGTGAATACAATAGCAATAGTAATGAAAGATTTCAGTTGCACAGGCAAGATTGGCATCAGGGTGCAGAACATGCCATGAGTACTTTTGGTGCCACTGGAAAGAATAGATACTGCACAGTGTGTATTATACATACAAAACACCCCAAATACAGGCATGTGTTTCATAACCATTGGGGATGGCATCCTGCAAAGGGATCTTTGACATCTGTAGACAATACCCTGAAAATTAAAGTGAATGGAACATACATGTAGAATCCAACCCACACAAAGATTACAGGTTTCTAAACCTGATTAAAGGTATACTAAGAGCATCAATGTGCATTATATGAAATTAAAGAAAAAAGGAATTTCACATCTTCCACTTATGACCCTTTTTCAGTATATCAAGCAGTGGTGGTTAGTGCTTAGATTGCACAGTAACACAACACCCAGATAATCATAAAATACTTCACATGTTTGTACCGTAGTATATTTTCCATTTAATTCGAGATATTAATTTATTTGAGATATCGCAGAAATATTGATGAATGAAATTGTTTTTAAATCTAAGAGTGCCTATAAAGCATCACTCTGGAGTCAAATTGGCAAGACAGGCAGCACACACTAGTTCCAACTGCCCAAAAACCTGGCCGTAATTCAAAAAATTGAACTCCGCGCTTAAAGGTTAATCCCATCAAATCGTGTCCACATGTAATTAGTGCATCAAATTCCAGCAGACAGAGAAATTCCAATCTTATTTCCTTTTCATATTCGAAGGTGAAATTGGCAATAACTCTGAACAATGAAAATAGCGGGACTGTGAAACACGTTTCTTAACTAAAAAAAAACAATGTACTTCAACATTTTTGCTTGGATTTTTCATGTATCTTTTATATACACACGCACGCGTGCACGCCCACCCCCAAATGCATGCCCACACGCACGCCCACACCCACACGCATACCCACACACACAGATATTGAGGTCTCTAACTTTTCTGCTGGTTTTCAATTTAGCTTGCTGCAGATTTAAATCTGCCCCAGATCAGAAACAAAATTGTGCATCACAAAAAGTGAAAATTCAGGATGATTTCAAACTTAACTACGGTTTTTGAATCGACATACCCAATCCTGGGTCAGGTACATCCAACGACGGAAATACCGCCAAGCAATTGTTTGACAATGTACCGACAACAGTAAGCATTTTAGAAATGGATAAAGAGGTAATTGCAAAAAAAGCAAAGTACTGTTGCAAGCTGTGTCAAGTTGATATTCAGAAATTTAAATTGTTCTGGTTGGAGGTTGCACAACAATACATAGAACCGTGTCTGAGGTACCCTATGCTGAAATCAGTTGATGTGATTTTGATTCATGGTATGCAATAAGTGAAACTTCTCTGTTGCCAATTGGGCAATTATCGGAAGGTGCACAGGAAGCCAGAAATGAAGATATCAGACTTTATCGTGAATTTTTTTTCAGAAAATAATTGCAAGATGTCTTTTATCATCTTCTCGAATCTTTAGATCCAGTGATTTCAAGTTCACAAGACAATAAAACAGCAAACGGCAAACCGCTGCCACCTTGGGTTTGAACCTTCTCCATCCTTTGAATACTTTTAATAATCATTATGTTCAATGTTAAATAATACCATTTAAACTCTGTTTGCATCGAACTTGTGAACGTAAAAACTTTACTACATATTTCCAGACAAGACTGCTAAATTTTTCAGATACTGGATCTCTGATTCTGAATTTTTCAATTTTGCCATCAAATTTGTAATGGTCAACTCTGAAAATCCTTAAATTATGCTGTAGCATGCAAATACACTTAACTTTAAATATTGGATCAAACATTTTGAAATTTTAAAATTCTTACATCAAATTCACAATCAGCAATTCCTAAAATACTTAAATACAGTTTCCTGCTTTATTTTTAAATACTTAATCCGCTGAATTTGATTTTCCAATTTTGTCTTAAAATTCATAATCAGTGACCCCAAAAATGATGATATACACATAGCTTCTTGGTCAGTTGGAACCAGTGTGCTGCACACGGACTTGTGATGTCAAGCAATGATGTTTAACATTGAAATTCGAATAGCCGTGCATCAATATTACCAGCACTTGGTCATTTCCAATGCATTTTAGTACCCCAATGATAACATAGAAATAGACAAAAGCTTACATCACAGACCACTGGAAACCTCCTCGTCGGAGGGGAATACTAATGTTTCTGTTTTCGTCTGAATCCCACGTCTTAATTTTATGAATTCGTATGTTACTACAAGTGCACGAGTTCGTTAATTCTTGATGGTATTGAAAGCTTTATTTAGGATGTTATTGGAATTGATTTTTATATTATACAGCGAGACCTCTAGTCAAGACCACCTTTTTGAGAAGACCATACCTTTTCAAGACCAGTTCTCTATGGATCAGAACAATTATTCCACAAGGCCAGTGTATTTATATCCCCTTAAAGACGACCACCTGTCTTCCCAACCAATTTTTGGTGCAACATAACATTGCCTTCCCTTTAAGATGACCAAAAAACCTCGGCATTGAAATAATAAACAAGAGAGTTCGCGTACTACTGTGAGCCAAGGCATCTCCAGTGACTTTCAGATAGGCAACAGCCATTGGGCAAATGAGATTTTACGATAACTTGGAATGGACACCTTCCAGAAAATGTAGAGAAACTATCGCGTTATAAAGTTGAAAAGAATTTTACAGAAGCAAAATAATACACTGGATAACAAGAATTAGGATTATTACTTATGTCAATAATGCATTACTTGAAGAAGGACAATTCTTAAAGAACATTATACAATTCTTTTTTGGAATTATGTTCATAAATACAGTTCATCCAAGTCATTTAATGACGCAATGCAAAAAGCTTTTCTTTCAAAACCAGAATAGTGTTAGGATGCCTATCGTAGTAGTCACAGTAGAAGCGGTAAGTACAAGTTCAACAGATGTTCCCCTTATGAAGACCACCCACTGCTCTAAAGAACCAATTTTAAGCTATCAAGCCACGTGGCCGGGTTAGAGAGGTTTCACTGTATTGTATTTGTCGACCAAAAATGTACATTTGATGAATGCAGTTTCTTTTGAAGAAAGATTGATTGCCTTGGAAGAAAATCCCCCTTCCTGGGTATTGTGCGTGTGCGTGCGTCATCAGCAAAAGTGATGAATATGCTAATATTTAAACAATAAGAGAGCATGTTGGTGACATCAGTGATTTCCAACCTGCCGTTCTCTTACCTATTTTGTTGGCACTTGCCCTTCTCACAGGATAAAAAAATAAACATTTGGAAAAAATCTTTTACCCTTTCTACTGCTTTGAGTTTACATAAAAAAACAGAAGGTGAATCATCAACTACTCCAGGTTTTTGGCTCCCTAAAGCAAAAACTTGCATTGTTCAATTACCCAATGAAGATTGGAATGAGATGACCTGCGAATTTCAAATGTAAAATTGTGATCTTCCGGCAGACCCATTTTACCACACTAAATAGAAAATTTCTGGAAACTTATTTCTTAAGAACATTTTCCCGAACAGCGTAAATCACCACTGCAAATGTTATAGCTATTTGGCAGGATAGTGCATGAAAATGCTTTTTCTGATCTCAATCAAATTAAAAAAAAAACAAGAAAATGCACTGAAAGTGCTTCTCTGAAAACAAGCCTAACAGACATTGCCTTATTGACCATATAGTGGATTAATAAATTTATGTCGGGTAAGCAAATATTGACAATCAGCTAGATTCCAACCATGGTCTTGAGAGATATAAATCATTAAAATCCATCTCTTAAGTGTATTGGTACCCTCATATATTAGCCTCTCTCCCCACAGTAAGTGCTAAGAATTACATTGTATTAAATTTGTGCAAAATGTTCAAACATAAAATTCCTCAGGTGGAGAGCATTAAGACTACTGTTGAATAAAAATTCTGACTCCTTACCTCATTGACCTTTTCATAACAATTTATCATTTTAATCATCTGATAACTTATTTGGTTGAGCATAGGCCAGGTAAAAATTTACCTCTACCATATTAGACCACCCGATATTATTTCTATTATGCTTTCCTCCTCAGATTGAAGATACCAGAGTTCCAAGATACCATTCGCCTTCGTGTAAATGACAGCAAATATAGTCCGTTACAAACGGTGGTTGTGGAGCATGTGCCTGATGAGATTCAGCATCTTCTGCAGCTGCCCCTCTGTGCCTTGACAAAATATGAATTGTGTACTCAACCAGATATAGCGCAACTGCTCCTCGTAGGAGTGCATCTACAGCCTAATATGATTATAGCAGACCTACTTGATGAGGTACAGAGCTTGCAGTAGTTCCTCAGAGAAAGAGCACACATGCATGGCGTATCTGACAATAAAGCACCAAAGTGGTAAAGTACAGTACCACGTGCAACTTCTCCTTAGAGAAGGCACACGGGTGCATGGAGTGGTCCTGGTATCTGATCATAAAGAGTGTGTACATGATGTATAGCACCTTCACCCATGGGCTCCACAGTGCACTAGCACACCTAAACACACGTCACGGTCATGGTCATGGAACCTGATATGGTTCAGTATCTTGTGCAACTTCAAAGGAGCACACCATTGTGAGTGGTTTGTGAATAATTCAGAGGGGTTGCATGTGTGTCCAAACAAATGCAAGTTTTCTTTTTTCAGAATATTTCCTGAACAGAGGCAAAAATATAAGTTGTGAACAATTAATTTAAATTCTTGCCACAACTTTTACTTTTATAACAAATGACTAAATGTTGTGAATGAAACCAAAGATTTTTTATATTTCCAGAAACAGTAATACATAAAATAAGTTTGAAAAGGTCCATGTTCTTACATTAGTTAATAGGTTTATAAATGCTAAGTGCTCAACAAAGCCCAGAACAACCATTTCCTGTACAGAGACCCCTCCTAGCAACAAACCACCCATTCCCAGTGACCTCACCTTTTCACATCCATCTGCTTTCTAGCATGCAAAATTTCAGAGGGCAAAGTAAGAGTCTGTTCGATTCTAAAAACGCTGTTCATTCACATGCAGCCACATATTAATTTATCAAAACATGTATCAATGATATATGAAAATAAAAAAGTCGATCTGTTCTAGGATTGATTTAGGATTCTGCCCAATAGTTCTGAAACAGCAGCTGCCACTGGTCTCAGTGCCTTACCTAGTCGGAGAGTAACCATACCCTATTGTTCAAGCACTTGTAGATGCTCATTCAAGGACCTTAGGATGGCCCTTGTTATATAGGGATGGAAATTTCTTTACATTATTTGAAGCTTACACCCTTTACTCTTTTCCTTTTACCATAATTTTGAAGTATACCAAATACTTCTCCGTTGTATAAAGTTTAACATGTGCCTCATCAAGCTTCAGTAAATGAAGATGGAGAATAACAATGCTAAAAATTAAGCATTTAAAAATATGTATTTACTCACATAAATGAAATGTATTATTTTGCTACAGTTATCAAGAGACAATTATTAAATGACATTATTAAACAGGTGTACAAGAAAAATTATTTTTAATAATATATTTTCCAGTATATTTTCTTTTAAGAGTAGCTTTCTTGCTGTCAGGGTATTGTTTTCTGTGCTCTTTCACACACTGGAGTATAAATTGCTTTTGCTCTTCATCCCCTGTTAGCAATTCGTTAAAATTTTGCATCCATTTCACGCCTCTTTCTGCTACATCATTAACACTTGAGATTCTGCAATGTTCTTTGCTTTTAAATAATACTCATCAATATCCCAGAGATCTGGGCTTTGATTCAGAAAGCTGACATCAACATCCAATTTCATTAATAAATTTAAACTTCAATGAGAAATGAAATCCTCTATTTTTCTGAAAACAAAAATGACAAACTTTTATGAATATTATATCTAAATTTCGAATGACTTAATTTGCAAATATTTATTAAACACACACTGAAACATTTAATAAATTATAAATTTTATGGTCTTATGAAATCAAAGAAAAATGTTTAATGAAAGTATTATAAATAAATAAAAATAATGTTATTGATATTGAAATCCTACCTAAGATTAGAGGAGCTTCATTAGGATGAATGACACATCTTTCAGTGAAAAGACTTTCCCATTTCAAATTCTCTATGAAGCCCTTTTTGAATGTAATACTAACATTTTTATCAAAAATTGCTAAAATACTTGACTCTTCATTGAAATACTACAGATGATTGCAAAATTTGTTTAAAGCATTTGACGAAATCCCCTGATTTATTTTTTCATGTTTCTTCAAATTTTTTAAAAACATTAAATCATTAAATGGAAGCACTCACTGCTGATGAACGTTCCAACCAAGCTTAAACATACACTGTCATAAGAAACGAACATATGTTTTTTCAGATTGTTCTCTTCACACACTTCAATATCTCTCTCTCTCCCCCTATCACTCTCTCCCTATCTCTCTCTCTCCCTCTCCCTCTATCTCTATCTCTCTCTCTCTCTTCATCTCTAACAAAAAACATTTTTAAAGCAATAAATTGCTTTTGCCATCCACGAGCATGGTGGCAATGTCCCCAGGTGTCCTACTTTTGATAGCAGAGTCTGATTTCCTTCCAATAAAAACTATACATAATTCAACAAGCTCTTGAAAATCATGCTTCAATTTTTCATTTTCCAGTGCATTAAAAACTATAATTCACATTACTCAGTATTTCGCTTTCACCACAAATTTTGTTCCAATTATTTATATCCATCTACATAATTTTCTTTTTCCAAATTCTGAATTTTATTAAAGAAAACATTTGGGACCATCATTCACTTGAGGTAACTAGTGTTCGAAAACACTGAAGCACATTCACATATTTGGTGACGACATGGAAAATACATCATCAATCATTCTGCAAACTGCTCTAGAAATGTTATCAGACGATTCAAACAAACAGTATTGGAACTGGTCGTGTCAGAACAAAAAAACATTCCAGTCAGCCAAAGCTTGCTTCTTTCCGGAAGAATTTTCTAATTTAAGCACTTAATTAATTTAGGCACTCCAAGCAGCTTTTCTTGACCAATTACATGAAACAATGATAGATAGCCCTTTCAGTTTTAAAATCTTTCACGTTTTTAAAACAGGGAGCAATTTACCATCCCAATGAACAGACACCATAACTAGCGTATTTTTCTTTGAATAATTCTTTTATCATAGTAGCCTCCTTCTTATGAAAATTTTTCCCGATATCTTTGGATTGTATTTCGATTAATTGCTAGTTCATCTAAGTTATGTCCTAAAGACTCAGCTGTGGCTTTGAGAATAAAAACAGCATTTCTCTGTCTAATGTGCCATCAACCAACCACTACCATCAATTTTTCAGTCAAAAAATATTTCCTGCCATGTTTTTGCAAAGTATAAACATTTCTCATTCCTAACTCATCTCTGTCATCTGTCTTTTAGGTTATCTTCAGAGAAGTCTGATGAAGGCAAATGTTACTTCCCATTTAGCGGCGATGAGGCACAGATTTCCAAACTCTGATTTTAAACAAATTAAGTCTTAAACTCTTTCCTTGTAATAAAAAGGAAAAAAGTGTGTGTGGTGGGTGGGAACTGAAATTAAACTTCAAAAAATAAGGACCACCCTGCATGCCTCACTTCACCATGGAAAAACTGTACTCCCTATAAGGAACAACACCTTGTTCCCTGAAGGAGCCTGCTTGGTGCCTTACCCTGGTTGGAGAGGGGATGCCTTCTTAGGAAGAGCACCTTACTCAGCTGCTCTTTGTAAGGGACATATCTGCATGCCTTACTTGGTTGTGAAGGCTTACTCTCTGAGGTAGAAGAGCATCTTGCCCACCAGCTCCTTGAAGGAGCATGTCTGGATGCCTTACCTGTTCGTAGAGAGCGTACCCAATGAGGTAACAGTGTCCTGTGCAGCTGCTCCTCTGAGAAGGACTGTGTCTGGGGGTTGGCAGCACGCTCCAGTACTATGCGCAGCACCAGCAGCATAACGTCACAGTGCATCAGGTGATAACTGGGTGCGAAGGGCTCCTCAAAAGGTGGGGGCAACCGGCGGTGGCACAAACGCCGGCTTGCCTGCATTTCGGCGCATACGCACCAGCTTCTCCTGCACCTCTGATATCTCCCTCACTAGAGTAGTGGTAGTAGTACACATTGCACTCTGCATACTTCTCAGGCTTCAGTTCATATAACCCACGCCTAGGGCCGTCTCCTGCTGGCACCTGAAAAAGGGCGGGGAGTCACGCAAATATAAGTTCAATGGAATGGAGTGGTGGTAGCCAGATTTATTAGGAAAGCAAAAAAGGGCTTCAAAGGAATTATGGTTTGCATCTTTGTATTCTAAACCCAGTATACACCCCCTTTAGACCCAGAAGAAAGAAACACCAACTATGGAAGGTGAAATGTAAACAGTAAAGAAAACTGGAAGAAAGTTATCAACTTGACAATTTTGAAAGTTAATCCACCATATTCCTTTACAAGTTAAGATTGGCACAAAACATGAAAAGGAAAATTGAAGGGCCCACAGAAAAAATGTACAATTTTCGGAATCCTACACCAAGCCATTATGGAGTCCACTGGGAGAAAAAGAAACATCAATTTAGAATGAAGGAATATTGGTGGAAGGAAGAAATCAAGATCTCCTTAAAGAAAAGTCACAGGTATATAACAAATGGCTGAATTCTATACATCCATTAGATAGTAATATCTACAGAAAATATTGATACACTGTTAAAAAGGAAGTAGCCAAATTAAAGATGCATTTTGGGAAAAGAAATGCTGTGAAATAGATCGATTAGTTGGTGGTTTCAAAACCAAGGGCAGCTTGGAAAACAATGTTTTTAAAAGATAATAAAGAGACACTGACATATATCTACTGAAGAGCAATGGAAAAAATATTATGAAACTCTTAATAAAAACACGGCCTGATTTGAAATGTATAGATTCCTTAGTTTTGTGTAAATAGTTCATAGCGAGATATAAGTGTGCACAAAATAAGAAAAGAGCTAATGGCTATGGAGAACAACGAAGCTCCCGGTCTTGCAGGGGTTCCTGTTGAATTGTTGAAACAAGCCTTTGATGTTGCTTTGGAATATTTGACAGAAATATTTAATTAAATGCCTGAAAGGAGAAGCCATTCCAAAAGATTGGAAAAGTGCATATATTACATCCCTTATAAGAAAGGAAACAGCAGGTTTGCACCAATTACAAGGGCTCGGGTGTCATCCCATGAACAGGAATGGGTTCTGAGAGGTTGTATTGACAGTATTGATGGGTTCTGAGAGGTTGCATTGAAAAGGATATGATGAAACTAGAAGAACAGAGTGAATTAGATCTGGTCGATCCTGCGCAGATAATCTCTTTTCCCTGAAACAGCTGATGGAAAAGTTCACAGCCTAAGAATGCCCATTACTTCTAGTTTTTGTAAACCTAAGAAAAGTGTAGAGTGTACCAGTGGAAAAGTTGTGAGAACCAATGAAAGAAACACATCTATGGTCAGTACATAAATGCTGTAATTGTAAGAAGGAAATAGCAGCCAAGTTAAAACTTTTGCAGGTTTATCAGTCTTTCATGACAAACAAAGGATTAAGACAAGGAGGTTGTGTATCTCCAACACTCTTCAAAATATGTTTCATCAGCCCCGAGAAAATGGACAAAAAAAAATGCACTAAAATGGAATTCAGACAGGGGAAGAAAATGTCCATACTTTATTGTTTGCTGACGATCAAGTGGTTCTTGCAGATGTAAATGAAGCTTCCTACAAGATAAGAAGACTTTTACAGGAATACGAAAAATGGGGATTTGAAATTAACAAGGAAAAGACTCATTATTTGGTAGTAGGTGATGTACAGGAACATTTAATTTGAGAGGGTTTTAAGATTAAAAACACAAAAAATTTTAAGTATTTAGGAGTAATTCAGACTGAAGAGGGTATGGATCTAGCTGATATTTTATCAAAAATTGGAAAAAGTCGACAGATAATCAGTAAATTAAACCCACTACTTTGGAGTATGGCTCTGTAATTTGGGTACTTAACCAAGCTCTGAAAACAAGAATTAATAGTGTTGAACACAGTTTTTGGAGAAGATGCTGTGGAGTCATGCTGCTTGATCATGTAAAAAAGAAGACGATAAAAAGACAATTAAGTATAGAAAGATGCATAACCCTCTGTTACACGTGCTGTGTTTGGGACGAGTACATGCACACGGACTGAGAGTCTGCACACTTAATACCCTCTCATCTTCCAAATTTAATAGTGTATTTTTACAGTATTTTTTGTGAATATCAAATAGATCTTGTCTTGCAATAATATCACTCAATTTTTGGAATTTTAAAATATTTTTATTTGATTACATATATTTAATGAATTTTTTTGATGATTTGCAATAACACATTTCTCTGAGGCAATCTGATAGCGAAAAAAACATTAGAAAATAGAAAGAATCATGATGATACTAACAATAATAACATTGTTGCTTTTAAAAAATGAAGTTGGTTCAAAATATTTTAAATAAAAATTGCTGTCAAAAAGATAATAATGATGAGCCATTATGACGTGAATTTAGTGATTATTTCATCTCAGTATCTTGAACCGTTTAGAATAGAAAATATTTGAAGTAGGGTTTTTATTGATTAATCGTGAATATTTATAATTGAACTATAAACCTATCATAATGTTGGAATAGTTGATACAACAAATAATTTGTGATTTTATACAATTATTTATAATAGAAAACAATATTTGTTCATTTCTCTGATAGTTCAACATTGATGAATTATTAGAAAAATGAATAAATATTTTGTTGAAGTAGTAAAATACAATGTTTAAACAGTAACACAAATAAGAAACTTGAGAGTACAACTTTTAACATGAATAATGTGCACGGAATGACACTCCACATTGCTAAATATTCCACTGTAGGCAAAGTCTGCAATGATTGAGAAAGGTTTTTTCGACACCTACTGACGAGTCACCATACAGGAAGCCGCAATTCACTGCCTCACGATAACTGATAATGAGAGACAAAAACAGAGGAGTGCAGACTCTCAGTCCATGCGTATGTTAATGGAGGGTTAAGTGATGTTGAAAAGAAAAGATTGTTATGGTATAGCCACTTACAAAGGATGGATTCAGAAAGATTTTAAAAGATGAACAACTATCCATCCCTGTAAACAAGCACATAAAATGATATATCCTATGAATACTACTCCCTTCTGTTTCGTAACTTAACTGAACAGAGACTGCCATACCTTGTAATCAGACACTTTGCTTCCCTCCTGGTCTATTATATGCTCAAGGCGGCCCTCAAGACAGAGCTTTGAATTCAGCTCGACATGCGACAACGGTCGCAGACACAGCTGCTGCACAATCTCCTTCACCACACATTCTTCAGAGTTCACCTGGCCTACACCAGGCACATGCCGTTCAGCCACAATCATCAGCAGCAGTCCCAGAAACTCCTCCACCAACTTTGCAATCTTGTCTATTGTGTCCTCAGCAGGCCCAGTCAATGGGTTGTTCTCAAACTCTTGTTCTGCCCAACGAAGCAGGTTGTACTTGTATAGAAGTAAAATCATGAACTCATCATTGTCAATTAGTGAGGCCCCAATCTGCAGCAAGACCACATCTTTGTCCAGCATCTCAGCTCGACGCCGCACATCCTGATAGGCTTTGATCTGGTTAGTCAGGGATAGACCATTACGCACCCACATGCCAGCATGCACCTGTGAAAAGGAGTGGTATAAATTATTTAAATAGAAGTTTATTGACATTGCAATGTAAAATAATGTTAAAGTTATTAGCATATATTGTTTAAAATTTATTAATATTTAGACTCTCTTGTTTATGCCATTAACCACTAAGCTACTGGGATGATAACAATGCTATGAACAGTTTCATAGCCTTGTTGTATTGTTCGTTATTCAATAATCAATTCTTACTGTCTTGACACCTTACTGAAACCCCTTCAACGAGTTGCTGCCACAGTTGCTTAGTGGTTAGAGCAATGAGCATAAACGAGGAGACCCAGGTTTGATTCTGAAACGAAATTAACATTCCAAATTCTTCTGAGAATAAAACACTACTTTTATTCATTAGTGGTTTCTCTGTAGAGGGAAGAGAAATATCCTCTCACATTTGTTTTTTCTACTTCTGGATGTTATTACCAAATATAATATTTGTTTTTATGTTTGATGGGAAAATGTACAAATCTTTAATTAATATCTATGATGAAATTTATTATAATTAAGTTTCAAACTATGTACATCATTAACCCTATGCAGTCCTTTCGCATTTCCGTTTTCTTCGTCTGCCGGTCCGGTGTCCTGCATCATGGGACTTTCTTTTTTTCTGGTTCTGGTCCTATGTCCCATGGGGCGGGACTTATATTTAACTCTGTGTTATTTCACTCAGGTAGATGGCACCGGTTTCCAATACAACTAATTATCTTCAGAAGAGATTAGGTAGTATTTTCCTTCATTGTAGTCAGACTTCGCCCATTTTATGTTGTTTGAAATCAGTTTGTTTACGAGGCTGCAGTAGAATTTGCGATGGCATCGAGAAGTAAGCTTTCGAGATTGTCACAGCTTGAACTGAGCTTAAGCAGTAAACAATTCTCAGTGTTAACAATCTTCAGGAAAGTAAGAATTTGAAAACGTTTTCTTAAGTGATTCCGAATAGTACGAAGAAAGTGACAGTAATGATAACTCTGACTTCATTCATACAATATAATATACAGGTGTTATTAGTAATGGGGTGAAGTTCTCTGTACCAAGCATTAAGTTACAAAATTATGTATTATAAATTAGGCAAATAAATTACAATGTTTTTTTGTAATAATACAAAAATATTTTGGAACTTGAATACAGTGTCTAATGCCACGGAATACCCGACCAATGCAACCAGCTATCTGGAGATTTAAAGGGTCTGCAACGAGGAAAATTCTGTGTCCCACCACGCGGGGCAAAGGACCACAAAGGGTTAAGCTACATCAAAACGACTGACATCAAAGTTGCTCTAAAGAGAAACTCTCAGCCTTGCCTCCTCTTGTGCAATTACCCGTCTCTCAGCATTATTGTGGCAAGAAGAAGAAATCTTTTTAGTGGTGCCATACGTGATGACGCGAGAAAGTCCTACCTTAAATAGCCATCTACTGACTTCTTTTTGAACCAGATGAATACAAGGCAAGGGTCATATGTGGGCAGAGTAGCAGTACGGTGGTGTAATCTTACAACGTGGACTAACAGGACTCATGGGAACACCGAACCGATAGATCTTTCTCTCATATTCCATCACAAGTTGATGCATGTTACCTAATTTGTGGTTTGAAGGCTCTCGGCTGTCCGGGTGACACTGCGTCGAGGGCAGTGATGCCGTTTCGACCATCATATCGCGGTCTTCTTCAGGGCGGGAGTGCCCGGACAATTGAGAGCCTTCACATGGCTCTGGCCGCGAAAGCCCACAATTACTTTGTGACACTTGTTTCCCCTCAAACGTGCACGAGCCGCCACCGCTCGCATCGACAACCGGCTCGTCAAGCCAAGCCGCGTACCTGCGAGATGAGCACCCGCACGCGCACCACGGGCTCGATCAGCTGCTCCACCGTGGGGCGCACGCACACGCGCCCCACGCTCAGCATCTCGTCGTCGTACTTGAGGCCGAAGGAAGGCAGCAGCAGGTGGAGGGCGCCCACGAGGCGCGACAGCGGCAGGTGCAGCGACACGGGCTGCGACGCCACGTCGTAAGGCAGGCAGTCGGCGCTGTGCCCGGCCAGCTGGCAGCGCACGCGCGGGAGCGTCAAGTCGGCGCGCATGCCCACGTACAGCTTGCGCAGCGCCGACGCGTACGTCTGCACAAACAACAAAACAAGACCATCTTTGAGCATTTGCTTGAGGTTGTTGTCTCTCTAAAGATAACACCATCACTGGCACAGTCGGTCAAGAAAGTCTCTCTGCACTGAGCAGAATCAAGGCCTCCGATTACAAACTCTGCATTTATGTTGGTAGCAACCAAATCACTGGGAAACGAGTATAGGGGATAACACTTCTAGTTGTTATGATTGTGGTTGAGTACACTAATTTACCACTTCTTTAGCAACTCATGGTACCGGCATAATTTCTGTTGCTAGCACTCTAATCAGCAAGGCTCCACTGCCAAGAGATTTTCCTGAAGCACTCTATAAAGCAGTGGCGGATCTCTGATTGGGGTAGGGCCTATCATGCCTTCTCTAAGTCCACATATTTTAAAAAATATTCTACTCAGCATGTTCAAAACAATATCGCATTATATCGCAAATATCTCTAATTTCACAATATGAAAACCATTTTTTAAATTTCAAGTCAACAATTTTTGAAAAAGGTTTTTATCATTTCAAAAACATATTGGATGAGGATGTTCCCCCCCTGAAATATTTTCTGCATCTGCCTCCGTTAACAGGATTTACTAGAATTTCTACCAGAAATAAAAAATTTTAAGAATTTTTTTGTTTAAAACTTATCACAATGTAAATATACGAATTTGACAGAATATACACCAAGTAAAATGATTAATTTTAAACAAGGGCTTTATTCTCAAACTAACAAGGAGAAACAAAGATTAACTTTGCTTTATACTTTAAAACAATCACAACTAAATTCAATGTTTGGCATACATAGATTTTTCTTCATATTTTTCAAATATTATTGCATGGGTAAAGTCCATTTATGTGTAGTCATGTCACACAAACACTGCTATAGCCTATTACAAGAGTCCAGGGAAAGTTAACCAGTTCTCCTATGTTGCAGATTTGCTGCATGTAAAAGAACCTCAAGCATAAAAGACCTTTTTGGGTGAAACACACTTCATCACTGCAGTAATATCTGAATTCCCTACTAGATATCCCTACTAGATAGCATATGATATCAAATCAAGTCCCTTATCACAACACCAAAGGAGCTTTGATTTCATTGATTTTATTTTGTCAAGAAAAAGTAAAACCTTTATATGACAAAAAGGGAAGAAGTACAATTTACACACATTTTCTTGATGTTCAGAATCTCTTCCTTACCTTTTAACCATAAATAGTTGAATGATGAATAAAAGTTGCAGGAACTAATGTCCAGAATATACAAATGTCCAGAAGCAAAACAAACCATCACAGCATTTGCTCAATGGTTCAGGGAAACTAGATAAAAAGTTGATTGAGATGAGGGTCTTTGAACCAGAAAGTGATGTACATTACATGTTACAGGCATACTGTCTTTTTAAAATTATACAATACAAATTTAAAGAATGCATTACACATAATTTTCAAATTAACAATTTTTCTTTCTGATGATCAGTATTACTGTATAAAAATAGTTATCCAGCAGAAAAAATTTACTATGTGTTATTAAGTACCATACGTGTATTATATGTGGATTTCTTGTACTGAGCTGCTGATATCGACACCTAATAACTGTGATTTCTACATGTGTTGCAATAATAAATATGCGTGAAAATATTGCATGAAAATATGTTCCCCAGTTATATAAGTCAGTTTTGACAAAAATTACAGATTAGTAAATGGTTTATTTTTTTCTGCAATCTAAAAGTTTGGATACTGTAGGATGAACTTCTCTATAAGATGATGCCATATGTCAGGTGGGAATGTACTCCTACATCTGCAAAATACATGCAATGAGCTGCATGAAAACTGACAGAATTTGAAGAAGTTCTGAATGAGAAATCAGAATAATTCAGTTACAAGGCTATTCCATTTGAGGTTTGACTGAAGTGAGACACACAGAAATTTTGGTACCTTTACAAAGGCTAATTGCATATTGTTCGTATTCAATAACGCACACAACTGCCAGATTGAAATGCAAAAATGAAATGAAGCATTTTCCCTTTGTTAACTATTAATTTGAAACTTCCTAATTAACTATCAATTTGAAACATCTGAAATCATACTATTTATAGTTTCTTTTAACAGAACTGAATTGTTTCATTCGTATTAAAATGAAACTGTTCATCTATTTCTAATGGATGAAGGAATATTGTTTACATATAAACAAAAAAGGATAGGGCCTAAGATCGGGACCCCATGCTCAACTGGCAAAGTATAGGAAAGACGAGTAAATAATGTTCTTCTGTGCCAATGTGGTATTTCTACTCTGAGATCAATGTTTAAGGTATGATCACCTCTAATCCAGGGCAATATGAATTCCATATGAAGGTAATTTTCATATGATTAATGATGACAAAAGTTTTTGAAAGACCTAAAATTATTCCCATATTAATTTTGATCCATTGGTGAAGCAACATCTTTAAAAGAAGAAGAAAAAAAAATCGCAGTTTCCACAGATTTTAATTTTCTAAAATCAAGTTGATAGTCTGAAAACACTTCATTTTTCCTGAGAAAAGTTGCCAATCACATACAGAATAGCCTCACCAAAAGTTTTGCGAAAACTGACTTAAGAGAAATTTGCTAAAATTTTATTTCTGTTGTAATTTTTAAAAAGTGGCTTAGTTTTGCTGTTCTGTAAATATCTAGAAATATTCCTGTGGATTAAAAAAAACTGAAAATATGTGTTAACAAGTGTATATAGGCACATGCATAAGTTTTTAATACACAATCCAAAAATTCATTGAAACCAGCTGAATATTTACTACTTACTTTACTATTCTGAGGATTTCACTAGAAGTTTTGGAAACAAACTTGTCCAAAATTTTTATTGTATGTATAATGTTGTATTTGTTGGAATGTATAATGTTGAATTTCAAGGGTTTCATCCCTTCATGAAATCAACAGCAATTTTCGAAAAGTGTTGGATGAAGACACATTTACCACACTGCTTACTTCCATCATTTACATTAAAACTTCTCTATATTTTAATGTTGTGACTGTATTTTTTATATTCCACATTGCTTTAGTTTTGTTATTAGCATTCAAAATATCCTAACCATTCTTTATTATTTTTGCATGTGTTTTAACTTTCCTTAAAATGCTTTCGTATCTTCAGAAGTACACTTGGAAACTGGGTGACAGTTTGGTGATTAGAAATGAAGTAAAGAGTACTTTTATTTTTACATGATGTTATAATTCCTTGTGTTTTTTGAAGTATTGCTTTTCCGTGAAATGTTTATTTCTCTCATTATAAAAGAAAAGCATGCATTAAAGTGAAATGAATGCATTCAGAGAAATATATTATACTGTACATTTTTATCAACTATATTATAAACTATATAGCATGACTCATGGAGCAAACAGTACATAAATAATTTTATTTTAGCTTTCATATTAGTTTTTGATGGGGATTTCAGTGGCAGAATATTTTGTCAGGTTAATAAAGACATTTTTTTTTCAAATCACTTTCCACTTCATGATGAAACCAGTGGTACTAAAACTGCACATACTTTCTCCCCCGTATTTTCACGCAAAATTACGCGAAAAGTATTCAAATTTTCGGGAAAATTGTACATGACCTTATTCCAAAATATATCTTTAACCCTTAAGTGGAGTTGTGGGGTCTCTTTCGATACCAGTCAAACTGTGCATCCCTGGCGTTTCTTTGAAAACCCCTTCTTTCTTAATCCCTTCTGTATAGCTTTCACTTTTGTCGTCGTTGTCCCACACACCATGTCATGTACTGGGAGGAATTATGTTTGTTGCCATAAATAGCTGAAGACGGAAGTGGTATCGTAAAAGACACCACGACTCTAGGTGTGTTCTTGCAGCCGCTGTCAATATTACCTGCGTCGTGCCAGTTGACCTTTTCAGGTTCACAGATTCTGTACACTGTTATGTACTGAATAGTACAAGTACATTATTTAAGGAGTATAGCCCTATTGAACGCTTCTAATTTTATACTAGCATATAGCCTTCTTCCAAAGGAACTCAGGAAGACAATTTCCTGGATTTTGAAGAAATCTCTACCAGAAACGGAAAGGGCTCCCTGAGAGTTGGAAAAAAAAGCAATGTTTATTGTGTCCTCATTCAAACGAAAAAAAGACAAATGAGTATGAGTGCGTTAGTTGTGATAGCCTAGTTTGCCTGGCATGTCAATGCTTTATTTGCAAGAATGTGGTGATTCGAAACTTTTAAATTAAATTAATTATAATAACCAAATGATCAATTTGTTAACAAATGTATAAGTATTCCTATGTGAAGTGTGATCAGTATTATTAAATGTTATCATTGAGTATTATTCATTTCATTATTAAATAACTCAATATATTATTCTCAGAAGTAATTTTTCTTTTAATTATTTTATAAATTTTTATGAAATATTTTCTTTGAATTTCTGGCCCAGTTCTACATTATTCTCATTATTCATTATTCATATAAATTCAAAAATATACAACCATAAAGTGCTTAATTTCATCCGTATTTAGTGGTATCAAATCGACCCCACAACTCCGCTTATGACTTAGAATTTTCACCACGCCAATTGAGAGTTAAGGATCAGATTTCATTAAGGGAAAAATTTCTATCTTTAATATTTTAGTTGTGGGAAGACTCTGAAAATATGTTGGACTTGCAATTTTCAAAAAATCAGGGTTTTCAATGAACTTGAGACCTGTACCATTCTCTTAATGTCCTTCACGCTATCCAACACCAAAATTTAACCCTGCTGTGGTCCTCGGGTCCATTTCGACCCAAATAAAATTTTAATTTCTTCTACAGCTTATGAAAATGGTGTGATCGTTCTATTTCTCTCTGACAATTTTTTTTTGACAGTTTTCTACCCGTGAATAAAATGTCAATAATTTATTTTCATTATGAAAGGAATTATAATTTTTTTTACACATAAGTTCTTCAGGTCCATTTCAACCCGTGACATTTCTCATGTTAAACTCTCGTTAGAAATTTGATATAATATCTCTGTAAATTCGTAGAAATCGACTACGGAAGAATTGGACTGTCATCAGAGACTATCTTTCACAAGGTGTACAATGACAATATTTCGTCGAATAATACTATAGAAATACGAGAACACCATTGAAGCTATCGAAATACGAGAACACCATCGAAGTTCTGTGAACAGCTGATCCAATCTCAGCTTTCTATACTACGGCAAGACGATTCTTTCTAAAACTTGAATGTAGTATTCTGGTGTGTTTCTTCCTCTTCTGATATTGTACAATCTTGAATTGTATGTAACAATCGATAAATAATTAGTCGTTTTCCAAGGCAATTGTCCATTTCTGCAGCACAGGCCAAAGACTTGGCAAATACGAAGGGAAATTTTGGAGGTTTTGTGACAATGAAAAAACGTCACGTATGGAATGCACAACGTCTGGCAAACGAAGGGCAACCTACAGAACAAAATCTGGAGAAAAAAGTTATGCTACAATTATCCTCGCGTCTGAAGGGTAACATATAACTCCTGATAATTTCTTTACATCATACCAGTCCGGTCAGGAGATTCTCAAATGGAACATCACTCTCGGTGGAACTACGCACAAAAACAAATCATCTTTACCGCCAAAACTTTTCCAGACAAAGGGCACAACATACTACTATTCTACTTTCGCTTTTGTGAGTGACCCGAGAGTATCGTATGTGCTCCAAATGAACAAGTGTGTTGTCCTTCTAAGCACCCTTCATAATGATGTCAGAGACTGTGAATCTGGAGAAAAGAAACCAGAAATAATGACAACCTATAGTTCTACAGAGGGAGCTGTTGATACAAATGGTTCTTATTCATCGAAAAGTTGAATAAGAACTATACGAACTATAAGAACAACAATAAATTTTTGCGACCTATTGTGGTTCTCTCTAACAATATAAACGTCTTACAATTCAAATTCAATTCAAATGTTTTTATCACAAAAGCAAATTCAGATTGCTAATAAAAATGTCATAAAAAATTAAACTTTTTATAGAAAACTTGAATCTTTTGAAAAGCTGTTATTGAACGTAGTTGACACCTGCCACAAACTTCGTCATCCAGAGAAGTCGAGAACTAGAAATCTGATGAATAATTCAACTTTCTAAATATTAGTTTTTTTAGATTCTATTTGAAAAAGAGGAAAATTGAGTGTGTTGCACAACACATAACAAATTTACTTTTCGTTGCTCTAAATGAAAACTTTTACAGATAAAAATCATGTCAATCACATTTGTACTACACGAGTGTAATACAATTTTTCCATATTTGCAGTTCATTATTTTGCTATCATGTATGTTCAGAGACCATTATTTTATATTGTTTCACAACCTTGTAAATAAAATAAATGTGTATAATTAACATATCGGTGTATAATTTTAATTTCCTATTAAAAATACTAAATATGATCATTGGAAAAGTAAATAATCTGCAAGAGAAATTATATGGGTCCATTTAGACCCAAGGATCTTGAGGAGTAAATATGAGGACCGCAGCCGGGTTAATTGAAAACAATGGGGCCATTTTTTGAAAATTTGGAAAATGCCCCAGGAGCTTTATGTAAAGTACTCTCAAAATTAAAAAATCAGTTTCAAATTCCAGGGGGCCGTGACATCAGCTAGATTTATTGGAGAAAATCACTTTGGGAGAAAATTGGCTGAACGGTTTAGCTACTAGCATTGCTCACAAATGGACAGATGGACAAGTGACGTTTTGCCTTCTTTTGATTTTTCGTTGTCAAGGACCCACAAAACATGGATCCTAGATAAACCACGTGATAGAGAAATTATTTTCCTAAATTTTGCAACTGGGTTTATCCATTTTTTCGTTACCAGGGCACTGTATTAAGTTTTCCAGCCGAAAATTCGTCGTTTTTTCGCGCATTATACAACTTTCTCTACTTCGTAGGGAGGAAGTAAAAAAGTAGTTCTTTTATACAAATCGACATTTTAATTTCAATCTTACGAAAATTTTGTACATGTGATCTTGAAAACGAGAAAAATTAACTGTCTGCATGAAATTTCGTGAAAACTACCGCATCCTCATCTGTTAGATGAAAGCCCAAAATCGCGTGCAGTTACTTCAAACACAGCTAACTTCAAATTTCAAATGCCAGTTATACACATAAATTAAAAATTCAATTATCATTAAAAAAAAAAACAACCTAAAAACAGAAGTGTGGTGAGGTTTGGCAGAAGAAGGCTAGGACGGTGCGGGAAGAACGAAAAGTTTAAAAAGTAAGAAAAGTAAGTCACTTACAGGCCTGAACTTTCAAAATGCGTTCCTCTAAAATATTCTCAACTGAGAGAAAGTTGCCAGCTTGCGTCCGCGGCGCGCCCACTCACCTTGACAAACGTGATGCGGTGCGTGGCGCACCACTCGACCACCAGCGCCCACACGCGCCCCAGCTTCGTGTAGAAGCTGAACGTGCCCTTCCAGGGAGACTCGAACTGCACGTGCGCGCCCAGCCGGCGCACCACGGGCTGCATGCCCTGGGCCAGCGCCAGCACCTCCAGCAGCGCGCCCACGCCCTCGGCGAAGGCGGCGCGCAGGGCGGCCGTCCACTCGATGGGCGGCACGGGCGTCAGCAGGTAGCGCAGGTCCGTCATGACGACGAGCGCGCGACAGAACCCGGGCGACCCATGGAGCTCCCAGGGCTTGGCCGTCAGCGTGATCCGCCCGTCCTTGATGTAGCCGCCGCACTCCGTGTGGAACGCGTTCACCAGCACGTACATGGCGTTCTTGTGCTCCATGAGGTGACGCGCCATCGAAGGCATCGCGAAGAACTGCACCGACAGCGAGATGAGCGAGTAGCTGTACGGCAGGTGCTCGGCGCGCACGTAGTTGCGCAGCATCACCGGGTAGCTGCGCAGGAACACCTCGGCGAAGGGCTGGCGGTTGGCGTCGAGGCCGATGGCGTCGCAGAAGAGGCCCCGCCACAACATGCGCGCGCCCTGCCACAGCAGCGTCTCGCGCGTCAGCACGTGCTCCACCACCGACTGCTCGAACACCCTCGCACGCAGCGCCACGTCCGCGAACAGGGCGCGCAGCTCGTCCACGCGCACCAGCAGGCCGCGCAGCCACTTCAGAAGGTCCATGGCGAAGTTCTGGTGCGCCACGTGGTGGCCGTGCACCACCTGCGCACGCACGCGAGCGCCGGTCACGCAACGCACTCGGAACGCTCGAGGTCAAGCGCCGAAACGCCCTTCAGGGTGGGTGGGTCTAGACATGTAACAACGTATAGTGACGTAACGCCGACGCCCAACTCAACACCGTTACAGAATATCGCGACGAGCCATTGTCGAGACTCACCTCGTACGTGGAATAGGACCTAAACGAATAACTTCAAGACTAAGTCTTTCCATTCATATGTTGCGCATTGGAAAAGCCCTGGTCACCCCCAGTTCCTGTCAGACTTGCCAAGAGAATGCACAACGTCTACCGCAACATTTATTGAATATGACGCTGGAAAACTGAGGGCCAATGGAATATTACTACGTCGCGTTACAATGCTGCAAAGTTTCAGTTACGTTTAGATCCGTTGTTACAAGTCGTAACACAATGACAGCTAGTTGGTCGACAGTGCGAAAAACAATCGTCGTCCCCCCTTTACAGTCAACAGGGCTGCTTCGTGGAAATGTTAAGAGAACAGACAAGATGTACGCGACAGTGCGCTTTCAGTGACAAAACAAAATGGCACACGAAGACCAAACGTGTTAAAAATGAACGAGCAACGTGTCATGTCTCTTTTGAAACGAGTAGTAAAGAAAGTATAATAGGAAAGGTACTGTAATGACTTTACATCTGCAAGACTGACATTGGGTATATATGGTGATAATATATGGTTAAAGCGACTGTCTTCTGTGTTGACTAGGCTGGGCAATTACTGTCTCTCTGTTGTCTTGAATTTGAAGTGCACGCGGGCACTGAGACGGGAGAGTGTAGCTGTCTAGTGACTACATTTATCTAGTCGACGGCCGGCCATCTAGCTGTTTTCGAGTAAATTAAGCTTAAAGGTATGGGCATGCCAAAGATATCTCGCAGCTCGCGGTAGAGACCGAAGTTTACATCGCGTTCTAGATGCGTGGTTCTAGATGGTGTTTTCCACACAACGAGCAGATTGCAGGACACAGACGACTTGAACGAAAGCAGAGGAAAAATTCAAGTTTAAAACAAAGTGAGTTAACTATAAGATTACTACACATTTTCGGGAATAACCTATGAGTTTGTTGCCAAAATTAAGCCTTTAAACACACTGTAGCTTGCGAACCATTGACACTCCACAAGGGAGACGTCCTGTGAGTTCAACATTCAGTGCCCTGGAGCGACAGAAAAGCAAACTGTTTTAACGTTCAATGAACTATTTATTTTCCCTACGACAAAGCGCTAACCCTCGTGTACGTCGCGAGCTTCCCGAGTGTGCATGGCCTCCACTATAGGTTTGGTTTAAAGCGAAGCGACATGGATGCATGAGCACCAAAAGTAGCGAAGTATCTTCGCATGTCCCTACCGCAGGAATATCCTCGCGGGCGCGCGAAGCGTCCCTCCACCTGCAGGCTACACGGACGGCGCGTCTGGGAAGTCGCGGAATGGTGCGCAAGAGCTCCTCGCTCAGACTGGAGGCACTCGTCCTCGTGGAGGCACGAAGTGACGGCGCGGGCCCTCCCGGCAGCAGAAGTTCATGAGGCCCGCGAGCAGCTGTGGCGGTAGGAGGGCGCGCGGCGGTGTTGCGTGTAGGGCAGGCGCACGCCCATCCGCGACGCGTCGGGCAGCTTTGGCCGGGCATCAGCATCACCAGGCAGAAAGGCTTTGAAGATGCCCTGGCGGACAGGCGCGTCGGCGCGCTCCAGGCTGCGCAGCAGCCACGGCAGCTCCTCGGGGGGGCAGCAGGTCGCGCG
>JAHLJT010008446.1:29672787-29713017 GCA_031308135.1 Acheta domesticus
GTTAACCAGACATTGAAATAGTTTCTGAAAATGGAAGACGTTTCGACCCGTTTTGTTTAGGTTCTTCAATGGATATTACATTTGTCAATACAAGTTTCCGAACTGTTTTGTGTTTAAACCCCCAGGATTATGTTTCACACCTAATGAAGATGGGTCGAAACGTCGTCAATTTTAAGGACCTTAATCGACTTGAAAGGGACTATAAGTACATTGCAGCGTACAGCAAACGATAGCAAGATCTCTACTTTTGAGCTGCTGCGCATGCGCAGGTCGAGATTAGGGAGTTCGTGCACGCATGGCAGACAGCACTATTGATCCTCAGCGCATACGCAAATGCACAAGTGATGCGAACTTGAACTGCGCATGCGCGGAAGATGGATTGTCCTTTAACGTTCGAGGGTGGCACAAACTCTCTATTGTTGTATGCCATGCTTTGCTTTAGGTCCCTATTAGGGGAGTTTTTGCATGCCTTAGTGGGTACCAACCGATTGCAATCTCGACCTGCGCATGCGCAGTTTGAGTTCCGTACCACTAGGGAGTGTGTGCACGCTTTAGCGGGCAACAATCGAATGCAATCTCGATCTTCTGCGCATGCGCAGCAGATTCTACAGGCTCTGAACAGATGGTGTAGAATCGAGAAGCGTCGAACCAACAAAAATGTAACAATGGTCAAGAATATCTCATCCTGAAGATTGCGACGTGAGGCCTTTGGCCTCAAAATTTTAATTTTTAAGGTCCTACAACGCTTCGGTTAAGAATTATTTAACAATATAGATTTTTTTAAAAAATCTTGACGTGCGTTGCGGGTTGCATTTTACATGGATATTTTGTTGCGTTTTTTAAACAAATCTTTCATATTTTTAAAGTTAGAGTGCAATTCGTCACATCTCCATGAAATCCTCTTTCTTTAGAGACTTCATTTACAAAAATTGGTTACGTGTGAGAGGGTGCAAAGGAAAGGTAAACCTACTACTGAAATAATATAGGAGACGATTAAAGAAACCAAATCATGCACTCATATTGTATGAAGCTACAGCTTCAGAAGCACAACTGTCAATCACCAAATTATTTAATCGAATCATAATGACAATTTTTTGCCTTATTAATACCACTTCAGCGTCAAAGAAGACTTTCCTCTAGCCACCCTCGGCCATAAAAAAAACTGCAGTCATTCTTTGAGGTTCAAAATATCAAGCGACTAATTACTAATTCCCAATTTTTCCTATAACAGTAAGATAAAATGTATCAGTGAAAACAGAAAACTACTAGACCGAAATTTCATTACATGCACATTTGAATAGCTTCGATTTTGTTCTAAAAACAATATCGTACACAATTTAAGAATTTCTGACAATACGCTCACATAATGTAAAGAGAATAAAGACAATAAAAAATGTGATACACCGATATGCCTCAACATTGTAGAACATAATTTCTGAAATAGGTATACAGAAAGTGTTCCAAAGTAATTTCACTAACCTCAAGTAAATAATAAACATATTATTAAATAAATTGTCTAATATGTTTTATGACTGCAAGGATATTCACTTCTGTCTTTCCCATGTTGAGCTGTTTAAAATCTAAATTGTTTGTTCTGCTCACTATTCAATGACTTTATGACATCATATAATTAAAATCACCACAAATATGTTAAAGGTATCCAATGCACAAGGAATGCAGTGGCCATGGCCACAACCACCACAACCATTTAAAGAAATAGAAGAAACAGTAATGACACTCAACTATCGTTTCTACAATATTGGGAAACATTCTCAGGTCGTTTTCAGGAAAATCACAATACTGTAACCAAATATGAAGGATTCGGAATAAACACACAACACTGACATTATTCAAGAGTTCTCTTTTTCCTTCAAAACATTAAGATGTTTATGTAAGATCAGGTTACATTTTCTAAATTTTGACGGTATTTCAATTGACCAAATTCATATAAAGAAGACAACATTAATTTCACCTTTAAGTTATACATAAAGAAGATAACATTAATTATAAAAAACATACTCACACCTTGGTATCTTCTATTTTCCCATCGCAAATGGTTCACAAAGGGGAAAAATTGTATCAAGTACTTAACAAAATATTGAAACAATGTCGACACATAATTTAAATAAAATGTGTCGACAAATCCAGGTACTGCAGGCACGGAATAGGAAAAAGCGCAATAAAATGCCACGGGACAGACAAAAGTAGGAATAGTTTATCCATTGGCACGTCTCGCGTTCTTAACATTCTCCATTAGAAACGAATTAAAACGAATAAATAACACAAACGTTTGGAAGTACGTACCGAATTTAATTAATCTGCTCCTTCACCGCTGTTCCCAAACTTATTTAAAGTTAGAAACTTGTTTCAGCAACTTCGTTACTGTCTACAAAGCCCACAAACTCAAGACGAGGCCACCGGATGAAAAGGCGACTTCGAGGACGTCGGAGGACGTCAGAGATCGTAAATCACAAGTTGACCACACGTAATACCTCTTTCGAGACAATACACTATCTCATTGCGCTGTTCTGTCAATGACCACCAGTAGCGCTCTCCTCACCTACTTCTCATTGAATCATTAACTTCATTTAATAGAAAAGTCCACAATACATTTTCTCAATGAAATTAATTTAAAAAAATGAAATTCTACTCGTTTCAATATACATTTTGCATAATTATAAATAGTAAAAAAATGCTTCAAGTGCCTTCTCAAGTAGATATTTCTGATTCTAGCTGATCCGCACTTCCAAAACATTTGGTTCTTGTTGGACATGTTGCAAATCGTATGGGAGTATTGTAGAAGATTGTGCCTTGAATCTCATAGAATGTTATCCTGTGATGAATTTTACCTTATTCTGATGTGTAGTAAAATTAAGTCTATAAATGATCAAAGGTTGTAATTAAATTAAAACACATTTTGATTTTTTTTATAGAAGATCAGAACAAACTGATGGTAGGTCAAAAACGGGCAAAATCGTGTTGTTTCAATTTCCAACATTCCAACGCGGGTACTGCAGTGCCGCTTTTTTGTTGTTTTTTATAATATTGAATGTTTTTATGCAAATCGTGATAATGGTGGTAAATGGAAAAATTGAATGTTAAAAAAATCAGTTAATATTTAGACAAAACAAGGGCGCAATTATGACGCATTTGAAATTTGCACACCGAAAGTAGGATATTGGAATTAAGTCAAATTTTTTGATATGCGATTCAACGCGTTGTACTAGTCGGGCAAAATTATTTCATGGTCGGTAAACAAAAACTAGGGTACGACATAGTTAACACAAATCAACAGCAATATCGATTATCTGCGCAAGAGCAGATACTCAAAATGTAAGCATGGCCGTCTCTATAGAGATAATCGTGACAAAAGTGATGCGAAACGAACTGCACATACGCAGATCGATAGTGCTGTCCTCTAGGCCGTGCAAAAACTAGAGTTCGAGGGGGCAAAAACTAGAGTTTTTGCACCCTCGTAAGTACCCTTAAGTACTATCGATCTTCTGCGCATGTGCAGATGCACTAAAATGATGCGAAACTTGCAACTTGTACTGCGCATGTGCAGAAGATCGATAGTACTTAACGTTCGAGGGTACAAAAACTCCATACTCTCTAGTGATGAGAAACTCGAACTGCGCAGGCGCACAAGATCGATACTGCTGTCGATTGTTGTGAAGTCCCCTATGCATTTCATGTAGAAGCATTGAATCATGACGGAGTGCCAACTTCACGCACTTGTTGGAGCTCCTTACTTCTGGGACACTATGGAGAACGGCTTAGGAAACCTTGGCCATGGTTTGCAATTACGATTCCACACCATTGAAGGTTCTCGGGCGATTGTTTTTTTTTATTAATAGGCCGTAACCTCGAATAGAGTAAATTAACTGTGTGTTCTTTTTCAATAATGTAAAAATGTAAAGACCTATTTATTCATTACAAAATTAATTCACTCATTAATTAACAGGCATTATACAAACGTAATTATAAAAACATAACTAATGAATCGTTAAAAACAGCTCATAAAAACTAGACATTGTAATTTAAAACAAAACACCTTGACGTTAAAAGATTTTCTGAACATGGAGGGCGTTTCGACCCTTGCAGGTTTAGGATCTTCATCAGGGGTTACACTGATAATCCTGAGGTAAAAAACAAGAAGTTTCCGAACTGTTTTTGTCCTAACCTCGGTTATTTTTCACACCCATGAAGATCCTATTTCGAAAGCAAGGACAATAGTCGTTTAACACATACATAACTGATAATTTACAGAAGAATTGCCTAAAAGAAATAGTTTTTCAAGCATTTCTGGCAATAATTTCAGACATTTCCTTTAATGCCACACGTTTTGATTTTGCAGTCAAAGATTTAACACTGGTACCAGTAAAACTTAAAAGATGATTCATCAAACACCATACATAAACATAAATAATGATTTATTTTTGTTAGATCGGTCTTGCATTAAAGATCTGTCTTGTATCTGCAAGCAGGAGCATTCTTATACTTAAATATACTTAAATATTTTTACAGCATTAGGCTTTAATGTTTTTATTGAAAATGCTACATGTTGGAATTTATGAATCTTAAGGACTTTGCTCTACTGGAACAGTCCTTAAATATTTGTAACTTGAAATGTTACCCATACATCAATTACAATTTAATTTTTATGTAAATGGATTTTTCTATTCATGGACATAATTTTTCTTTGCACCTGATCAATGGCTTACCCAAGGTGGGGTGGGGATGGGGGACATATGAGACACTCCCCTCCCTACAAAGCCAATGATACTTATTCAAAAATATAGATTATACTAATTTTATACATTAACGAATTTAAGTTAATATTTAAATACATTAAATATAAGTTTTAGGCTAAATATTAATTATAATATGTGATGACACTCAACAATCGTTTCTACAGTATAGTGGAGCATTCTCAGGACTTTTTCAGGAAAATTATAACACTGACATTATTTTATAGTTCTCTGTTCCCTCCAAAACATTAACATGTTTATGTAGGGTTAGGTTACATTTTCTAAATTTTGAAGATATTTTCCATCCACCTTCAAATTCATATAAAGAAGACAACATTAATAATAAAAAACTACTCTTGTGCCTGATATCATCTTTTTCATCTCAAATGGTTCACAGAAAGGAAAGAACTGCACCACGTACACAAAATATTGAATCTGATGTTAAAAAAAAAAATTTACATAAAATATATTGACAAACCCAGGTAATTTCAATTCCCGGCATGGTAAAGTAAAACAGCGAAATAAATCGCCAAGAGACAAGGACGAAAGTGGGAATAGTTTACTCGCACTCACAGCATTCTTTTTATCATTTTGCATTAAAAACGAGGGAAAAATATAGCTAGCAGAAGTACATACCAAATTCGATCAATCTTCTACTGCACCTTTGCTACCATATTTATAACCTAGTAGACCTAATTTGCTTCACAATTTTCATTACGTCCTTCAACATGGAACAACATGGAAGAAACGAGGACGTCAGTTAACCAGAAGATGACCACAGGTAAAATCTCCTTCGAGACAACACGCAATCACTTTACAGTATTCGGTCAGTGACCGCTAGAAGCGCTTTCCTTGCCTATTTCTCTATCAAATCTAAATAATTAACTTGATATAAATAGAAAAGTTTACATCCTCTTCCCAATGAAATTAATTTAGTATAATGAGCAAAACCAGGGTAAAACTATGTTCCAATTCCGAAAATATGCATGTGCGTATGCTGTAGTGCCATTTGAGAACATTTTTATTTCTTATCCAACGCGTTATTACTCCTAAACCTTTAAAAAGTGGTAACCTGCCAAAAATGACTGGTCGAAATCAAACTCCCATATTAATAATTCATTTAATGAATAGTTGATCACAATTCAATCTCTTTAAAACTAAGTTTACGTGTTTTCTATTTCAAGTATACTTTTATTTCCAGGAATTTTGGTGAGCCCAGAGTTTACAATTGTTGAGGGATTCTTGAAAGTACGATAAGGATCGATTTTAGGAACGGAAGGATGCAAGGAATGCAAGGTCATCGGCATAAAGGACGGTTTGTTCTCTAGGTGTGGGTGGGACATCATTGATATAGATAGAAAGAGGATTGGGGATAGAACGACGCCCTGTGGAACGCCGGTTTCGATTGGGTAGTTGGGAAAGGTTTTTGTTATGTGGTGGATATGAAAGGAGCGATGGTTAAGGTAACTCTGGAGTAGGGTGTGGATGTGGTCAGGAATATAGGGGCGGATTTTCATAAGAAGGATCGTGTGTGGGATGTATCGTATGCTTAGGTACCGTCGATAAAAATGGCAGACATTTCTTTCTTGTCTTGGAGTGGGGTAGCTATGGCAAGGGATAGGTTAAGAGTTTGGAGGACCACAGAATGGCCCTCAAGGAATCCAAATTGGGAAATGTTGATGATGGGGTCTATGACAGGTGTTAGGCGGCGGAGGATTTTTTCGAATAATTTGCTGAGGATATGTAGTAGACTTATGGAACGGTGGTTTGATGGGAGCCGATGATCCTTGCCCGGTTTAGGGATCATCGTCACGCGAGCGATTCTCCAAGCGATGGGAAAGTAGGACAGTTTAAGGCAGGAAATTAGGATGAGAGGGAGCAGATATATTGCATTTTTGGTTAGGTTGGTGAGTTGGGATGGAAGCACTCCATCGGGTTAGGAGGATTTGGAACAAACTATCGTTTTAATTATTTGTCTAACTTCTACGTCGTTCGTCTTCCACGTCTGTTGTTGGTCGGGTGGTATAGGTGGGGGGGTTTCAATGTAATTCTAAAAGACGCTGTCTGGGATTGGGACATTGGGAAAGCGTTGAGCTAGGAATTGGGCGAAGGTATTCGGGATATTTTGGGAGTCAAAGGTTAAGGTGTTATAAGGTAGGATTTAAGATATAGGGGAGGGATTGTTCCTTACTGCTTTGGTGACTATGTGGATGTTATTGGAGTAACAGTTGTCCGTTAGTAAGTCATCGTACTTATGGGTCTCAAGTCGTAGTAGGTTATGTATTCGCCTTTGTGTCAGTTTTAGTTGTCTTTGTCTCGTCTGTACTTGTAGTACTGTCGTTAAATTCTTCGCTAATGTATTATCATTGGCAGGGAGGAAGGGGGAAGGATTTGTAGAATAGGCTGTTGTTTTTCTGTAGGTTTGTTTAATGTGATAGGTTAGATGTCTATGGATTGGACGGTCGGGATATCTGATGGGACATGAACTTTCTTATATAGGATAAGTTTCAATTTCTTCCAGTCGGTTTTTGGAGCGGAAGGGGGTTTGGGGAGTATGTAGTTGGGACTTGAGGAGCAGGTGAACACTATAGGGAGGTGGACGGAGAGGTCGTAAAGGACATTCTGGGTAGGGATGGTTAGTGAAATTTGTGAGGAGTGGATGATGTCAATGATATCGTAGGGAACGTATCTGTGGAAGTGGGAAGGATCAGTGAGGCTTTTTAATTGAATTTGAGGGCTCACGTCTACAAGGTGCTCAAGTCGCAGTCCAGTCGTCTCGTTAGTCATGTAGCCCCACGAAGTCGATTTGCTATTGAGATCGCCTGCAATTCTGAATCGGTAAGGGAGGTTTTTGAAAATGTCTACATAAGAATCGGGATCTTTTTTTTGAACATAGGAGGAGGATTTGGATGGTGAGGTTCCGATAGCGATAGCAGTACATTCCAGTGTAGATGTTGAAGGGAGCTGATAAGGGATGTGCGAGATATATTGTAATGAAAGGATAACCGATCCGTCCCCAGCGGATGAGGTTCTGTCGGTCCTGATGGTGATATAATTGGGAATGGAGAAGGAGCAGTCTGGCGTCAGCCAAGTCTCTTGTAAGAAAAGGATTCCTATGTAGTCTTTAAGGAAACGGATAATTATTGTTTCTAGGAAATACCGCCCCGCATGTTCCACGAGGACAGAGTTAAGATTCGGGAAGGGGGCCATTCATTCAGGAGTGGTTTTAGGTTAAATATTAGATTCTTCACAGTTGGATCTTGGAAAAGGGAAAATGTCTTTAAGCCGGCAGTGAGAACTTTGGGTCTGTCAGACCCAGTGACATCTTTGAAGCGGTCTATCAAGTGAACGAAATTAGTTCTAAACTTATCCACCAGTCTACCTTCAAATTAAATCTTTTTGAACTGATGACGACCATTAGTTTGAGTTTATCACAAAAATGTTGTGTGCTATTCCTGCTCAAAGTTGTTGATGAGTCCATCAGACCCAACATTACCGTTTGTGTGACATTTTTACATGGTCGGCTCATCAAAGTTATTTTAATGCATTTAATCTTAAAGATATAGAATTAATAAACAAGCTTTTAGGAAATGATTTTTATCAAGTGATGATGAAGTTGCTGATGCATCATTTGAACTTGAAATTTCTTATTTAGAATTCAGATTCTGAGCAAGAAATTGAAGAAGCTGAACATGAGAATCAGGAAATAGAATCTGCACTTTAATAAGGCAACCTGTTGTACCTTGACACCCTTTGTACCTGGAGCCCCTTGATTTTTCAATATGTTCACGCTTTTTTCAAGGTCATTTGACGTTACGTAAAACGTTGACGAATTCTAATCAGCGGGAAGTTCGTTGCAGGCAGCAGTTGTGTGACGTTTCAGTGGGAGACGACTTTAAAAATTTCGGTGCCAAAAAGTAAGATTTTTATTTTTGTTTCTACCTTCAATTACCTACCTTACGTGCTACATAAATAAGTATAAACACGACGTGTGGTGCGTTAGTAACGTTGAAAATGTAATAGGTTAATGTAAGTTAAATATAACCTTAATCGTTTTGTGTGCGAGTAAACATTGAAGGGTAGGGGTGTTGTATCTTGAGCCTATTGAAACAGTTGTACCTTGGTCATATGGTCACGGTACTTCTAATATCTTTCCATTAATTCTTAGTTCGTCATTGTACATGTTATTTTATATTCATGGGTTACGTTTTTATTTCAGGTAAAATGCCTCGTAGCAAGAACAATGTAAAAAGGAGATGATAAAGATATACCTATTGATAAAGAAATACTTTCAATAGGCTTTATCGCCAGCACTGCTCGATAGTCGCGATCATGCGACTCCTAGCGGCACAACCGAGAACGACGCGAAATACCGTGAGATATTCCATTTTATTGACACACCCCGTGCGCCAAGAAAGAAAAACCAAGGTAGGGGAAACTGTCCTAAAATGACATATTACTGGGGTAAAATGACACACATCATATTTCTCCCAATTGTCGCCACTGGCTGCACTTTTCACGAGCAAGGTAAGTTCTGTGGTTGGCGACAGTGATCCACTGGAAACGATGTAGTTTTCTCGTGCGAAATTTTCTTGTCGTCACGAATTCATGAATTTTCGAGGTTCAGAAGTTTGCGAGAACTGTTCTTCTGTAATAATTTACATCGTTTAGGTGTGATTCAATACATTGCTTATAGATAAGGTAAGTAAATACTTTCTTGCTGAGTACTTTCAGCGCCTTTCATAATCTGCATTTCCAAGTGCTTGTTAACAGGATATCTGCACACTGAACATATGATCTAAAGGTAAAATGACATACCTGCTGCTGGGAGAAAATGACATACTATGTCATTTTAACACAACGGATATTTTCATGGGAAACATGTCTTTTCAGATCATGTTCCCTGTGCGGCATCTGTAACTGAAGTACATTTGGAGGCAGAAAAAGAGAATGAAGGCAACATGGCAATGCACAAGTTCTGACTAGCAACCCTTACATGGGAGAAATGAAGGCGAAAGTCAGTGAGAAACAGCAGAAGTTGCCGTCCAGTCGTGCTGTACAGGCTAAAAGGAAACTCTGTTTTAACAAATTTGAAAAGGATGATTAAGACGCGGATTTTACAGATGATAATGACGTTTCTTGTCTCTCATGTAAAGACTTATATAGTCATTCCAAATCAAGGGAGACCTGGATCAAATGTCTGAAGTGTAATATGTGGGCTCATAATGAGTGAGGTGGTGTGTCACAAACAACAAAAATGTTTATTTGCGACGTATGTAAGTAAGAAATGAGATTTATGAATGTCATTAGCACCTATGTCATTTTACCCCCACACTCAAGATGAAATGACACACTGGAGCTTTTTCAAAAAATACATTATTACAGATATATAAGACATGTTATTTTCCTAACTAAGCTATTCCCAGTGGTTTAGTTTTCTTGTAATCTTGTAAAAAACTAAAGGATCCAACTTAAAAATGATAGCTAAAAGAACATTTTTCTTTAGGGTATGTCATTTTAGGACATAATATGCTGTAAAATATAGACCTATAATGCTATAAAACTAGTCAAAGAAAAACATTCTCGATATTAAGTGCCGCCAAACATTTCAATTTTTCAAAATGTACTTTGAAGAGGCATTATGAACACTGGTTAAAGACTGGTGAAGATTTTAGCAGCCTCCATGATACTCTAGCTGCAAAAAGAGTTTTTACTGATGCCGAAGAGAATAGAATAAATACAAGAGGCAGCAAGATTACAATATGGTCTTACCTTAAAAGACGTCATGATTTTGGCATACGTGTTTGCAAAGGAAAACAAAAAATATCCACGTCTTTGGGACGAACATCAAATGGCTGGAGAGCTTTGGTTACGCCTTTTCCGAGAACGACATATAATGAAGTATCTTTACGCAAACCTGAAGCCACGAGCCTAGCTCGTTCTACAGCACTTAATAAAGCAAATGTTCAACTTTTGAAAATTTCAAAACTGCATCGTCCCAATGCCCACGACGTAAAGCCTTGGAATTTCGATGAAACTGGACATTCTACAGTTCGTTTAACACCAAATTTTAGCAACCAAAGGTGTCAAACAAGTTGGTGCAATGACCAGCGGAGAACAAGGAAATACAGCAAAGATGATGGTTGCTTAAGTGCAGGAGGTGGATTCATACTCCCATGCTCATATTTCCGCGAGTCAGTTTCAAGGATTTTATGCTAGCTGGCACTCTTGATGGGACTATTGGTGGAGCTAATACTTCAGGATGGTCGAATGGAACATTGTTTCTACTGTTTTTTACCGTCATATTATTCCCTGACAACCACGAAAGCCATATTCAAACACCAGTTACAGAACTGGGAAGAAAACATGGCGCTATTCTTGTCAATTTCCATCCATACACGTGTAATAAAATTCAGCCTTTGGAATAGTTTGTATTTGGACCTTACAAGAAATACTTTAACAAAGCAGCAAATAAATTATTGTTGACAACAAAATTATTGTTGTCTGAATTTTTGTAAGTCCGACGCGGTACGTTTAAAATGCAAATTCTGAGCTGGTAATAAAGGCCAAATATTGTTATTAAAAAACCAATCTCCCGCCACGGCGTCAAATTTGAATAATTTTTTATGCCAATGTGCCAACAATGACTCTGGAAATATGTCTCTGGAAATGTACCTCAAAAATCAACTGAATTGCTTGAAATGACAGAGCAAGGAAAAACAACAGATTGCTCAAAAATAGTGACTCCATCTTTGATTAGATCACACCCAAAAGCTGAATCAAGAAAGGAAATTCAAAATGGTAGACAGAAAGGAAAGTCGAGGATTTTACCAGAAACTCCGGAAAAGAAGATTGAAAAAATGAAGGCGAGAAGACCACCAAAAAACATACAGAAAAATAAGAAGGCGAAAGTTAGACGTTAAGAAAAAAATGTTCAAAGAAGAATCAGAAACGTCCGAAGATGAAACGTTTTCTCTGTACTTCTGAAGGAATTTTGTATTCTGAGGAGGAATCAGAAAGCAACTATTTTCATGGAAATAAAGAGAATAGACAGACAAATAAGGCAAATATTTTGTTGGCCAAATAAGGTCTGTCAGTGCAGACGGTGTTCAAATAAAATGCATGCAAATGTCGCTGAAGATCTGGAAATGCTCAGATAAAGATGATTTGAACTTATACCCTTGGTTGATATTAAGGAAAAAACTAAAAAGCCCCGTAAAAAATGTACTCCAAGAGGGAATTTTACTCTGTTCTTGAAATGAATAAATACACGGAGTTCATTGAATGATTAAAACACTCAAGTCAAAATATTTGTTAACATAATGTGATTATATAGTTAAATAACGTTCAGTATTTAACTCTTAATTTATATGATAAGAAAATATATTTAATGGTGAATTAGGAAAGCCAAACACAAGATCAATAAACATGGTAAGGTAAATAAGAAACAATACTGAATTGTAAATCAAAAATACATTAAAAATTACAAATGAGAAAAATTTCATGTTTGAGAAACATTATTAATTTAAATACTGTTAATTAATATTATATAAGTTTAAGAAATATACTACGAACATGTGCAACTTCAAGATAATTAACAATTTACTATTTGTCGATGTTTGGCTTTTATTTGATTGAGTCCTGTGACCAAGGTACAACATAAGCGGCTCTAGGTACATTACCCCTGTTGTACCTTCACTCAATGCCACTTTTTGTTTAGTCATTGTAAAAAAATACGAAGATTATTGTTTAGGGTTTTGTGTAATTTATATTATAGACTATAAGTTTGTCGATACGTTGCCACTTGTTTCATCACTACAGCTGTCACAAAATATTTTTAAAAAATTGGTGAATAAAAAAGGGCACAAGGTACAACAGGTTCCCTAATATATTTATTTATTTGCTGTCAAATTTGTATAAATAAAGTCGATATTTTCGGATTTACAAATGCAAATTATTTTAAATCTTTGGAGGCAACAAAACACTTACGCGGAAAGGTTAAATAAAAAACAAAATGGTCGAAAAATTTATTGTAAATAACGCTACCTTAAAACATATTATACATTACACGAAACATTACTGTAAAAAATCCTTCCATTACGTTCGTCTAAGACATGTAGACATTTTCCTAATATTACAGTTATTAACTTAATCCTACATTTTTTCCTTGTTTAATCTTCGTTCACTTTCAATTGTATTTTTTGTTCACTAGTCTGACACTTTGAAAAAAATGGAGTTTATTTTGTGCTTTATATTGGATCGATGAATCAACTGCATCTTTTACTTCAAAATAAAATATTTGTGAAATTAATTAGTACTATAACTAGTGGATCTATTACACCCGTTGCCACTGACGAGGATTTTTCACGTTCCCACCGCCAGGTTAATTACTTGGGCTGCTGATTGCGTGGTTTGTGGTTGGTTGGGTATGGCTATCTGGCAGAGGCATAGGAATGTTTTTAGGGTTTAAAGGGAGGGAAGTTTGATTTGAGATGATTGGAGGGTTGATAGTTAAAGGTTTGTAATTTGTTTTTGACGGAGGGATCTTCCTTTAATTACATGGAGACATGAGACATACGCGGAATGGTTTAAATTGCAGTCGGCATACTTTAGGGCAGGGCCGTCAGATGAACGTACCCTAACAACTGGGCTATGGACCGCATACGATCTTTCCTTTTTTGACCTAGCCTCACTCATCACACTAACCTGTACAACACTACCACACATGCCGGGAGACCAGAGAGAACCTTGCAACTTGTCCCGGCTGTGGGCGGGGCACTGCTAGTGGAAGATACCTGGTTGGGGAAGAACCCCGCAAGCCGACAGGTAGACCCGTCGGGGACTTACAGCTCGTCCCGACTAGGGCGGTGCCCTGCTAGTGGGAAATACCTCAATGTGGAAAACCCCGCTATTTAGCACATTTTCCGGGCGCTTTCTATAAATATTAACTATCGCCCAGTTGGGCGCTCTTTGAGGAATCTTCCCGCCAGTTATGGGAGTTCCATGGTGCTTCAATGTTATGGGGGCGCGAAAATGAATTGCGCGCGTCCCACTTAAAAGAAATAAAAAATAAATTTTGATTTTCCCGCTATCTGCACTTGGCTGCTATTGCCGTAAGGGAGGCCTGACTGACGGCGCGGCCTACCCCCTCTCCTTCCGCTGGCTCAAAAGGAAGCCGCCCCCCTCTATATTGACGGGCCCAGAATCACTCAAATTGGCACTAATTTTTTCCCTGATTTAAGTGTATTCCACTAATTTAAGTGTATTGTAAGAATAAAGTAAAATACATTTATAAGGATGCCATAGGTCTTATTTTCACTGTTGACTCTGAATTTTGGAAACTTGCAAAAGTTCGATTTTTTTCGTTGTTTACCTACAATTACAGGATTTAACATAAGAGATATTTCCTTAAAATTATATATCTTCTCCGTTCTTAGTTCTTTCAGTTAAGACGTTTTCGGGCAACATTGCGTGAAATATAAGAATTAAAAAAACAAGATTTTCCCGAAAATGGCTCCAAATTTTTACTTTCTCGCCTTATGAATACTTCATAAGAAGAGAAAGTTATGTAATCGTGCGCCAGAAAACGGGGAATTTTCGCCAGAAAAACTCTTATAGCAGGAGTCTGGTAACGAAAAAGTGGATAAAACCTGTTGCTACATTTAGAAAAAAAACTCTATCTCGTGGTGTAGTCAAAATCCATGTTTTTTTGCTTCTTGATACTGCAAAATCGATTGACGGCAAAACATCCGTCTGTCCGTCTGTGGTCAACGCTAGCACCTAAACCGCTCAGCGGATTTTCTTCAAAATTGATATTCCCCAATTGTTTTTACTAGTGTCAAGGCTTCTGGAATTTGAAATCGACATTTTAATTTTGGGGGTACTTTACATGAAGCCCGTCGGAGATTTTCAAAGTTAATAAAAAATGGCTCAAAATTTTTTGATTAAATTTTGTTGAATAGTACGATGGACGTTTAAGGGAATGATACAGGTATCATTTTCGTTGATATCCCCAATTTTTCGAAAATTGCAAAAATTATTTAAACTGCAAAATTGAAGACAGATTTTTGCCTGAGACAAAGTCGGTTGTACAAAATTAGCACTTTAAATAAGGTCATGTACCATTTTTTGAAAAAAAAGAGTAGTTTTTGCGTAAATTGCGCTTCACATTTTAAAAAAATTCTCAAAAACCGCTCCAATTTTTTTCTTTAAATCTTCTTCACTTATGTAATAAGGGACGATAAAAAAAGGTCTTAGTCCTACTTCTGGGAAATACTTAATTTTCATAAAATTGCAAAAAAAATTTCTAAAACTACAAAATTGTAGATAGAGATTTTTACCTCAGACAAAGTCTCTTGTACAAAACCAGCTCTTTAAAAAAGGTTATGAAGAATTTTCTGAAAAAACGAGTCGTTTTTGCGTAATCTTCGCTCCAAATTTACAACAAAAAAATTAAAAATCCGCACCAATTTTTTCTTTAAATCTTCTCCACGGGTGTACTAAGGGTCGGTAAATAATTAAATAAACTAGTGGTGCTATAGAATGGCTTTCTCGCAGAAGTTATTTTTCTGACGTCGATCGTCAGATAAAGGATTTGGAGTAAGACATTCACGGCTGCCTTTCTTTGTCACCCAAAAGACATGTTTTTCGCATGTTGACAACTACCCGCTTCTAATGATAGAGCTGATACAATTACGTTTTGACTAAAATATATATACTTAGTTCGCATCTCACTCCAATGGCGAAGATGGTTAAAGCGCGTTGGGGATAAGCGCTTCACTTCGGAAGATACCAGTTTCGAATCCCAGACGGGTTTTAATTTGATGAATGTGTTTGTTGCAGAAAAAACATTGAAGAGTGTAGAAACTTTATTGAAAATCTTTTGAAGTACTTCTACTCACGAATAGAATTAATGGTAATAAATATACAGAACTTGTCTGTATTTTCCCAAATTGCAGCATTTAAACAATTTTTCAACTCTGTTATTCGATTTCTGAAACGTATGTCATGGCAAATCAGTCGTCTTGTGTATATCTGTATGAACAAATTTAAGTAAGTAGTAAGTAATTACGAGTATTTCCACGTTAAATTGAAATACAATATAACCAGAACGCATGGGACCAACGAACATATCCCTAACGGTTCCGAAAATATTACTTTCTCGCCTTACGAATACTTCGTAAGAAGAGAAAAATTATGAAACCGTGTGCCGGAAAACGGGGAATTTTCCCCAGAAAAACTCTTATAGCTGGGATCTGGTAACGAAAAAGTGGATAAAATCCTGTTGCTAAATTTAGAAAAACTAGTGGTGCTATAGAATGGCGCAGACTTTATCGAAGATCTTAGTTTTCTTATCTCTAAATTGAAATTGTTTTTCTGTTATGAATGATGATGTTCCGAAATTCCTTCTTTGAGCGCCTAAAGGACATTTATTTTACAATCTTTGGATTTTTTGGTTTTCTAATGCGAGTAATATAGTAATAGTAATCTCTATTACTATTATATAAGTGTAAATGTCACACATAACCATTGTGGTCGCTGTCGTTAATCAGTGAGCATTGGCACAGCTCTTCCGAGGGAAGCTTCGCCGGTTCGAGTCCTGGTCGGGGAATATTATTTGTCAAAATTCTGTCACAGGAAATAATTGAGAATTCTATAAACTTTATTTAAAACCATGTGAAGCCATTTGAATCACAAATATTGATAATTACGATAAATGTACTGGAAGTGTTTGTATATATTTTTTCGAATATTTAACTTTTAACAATTTTTCCGGTCTCTTCTTGGATTTGTAAAGCGTATGTACCATCGTATCAATTGTTTCTTTATCATGCATTTACCATTTTATAGCTCGGTTCGATTCTTTTGATGGATCTGTTCGTCCATACGGTGCTAGTGTGGCGTAGTGGCATAAGTGCCAGTTCATTAACTTTGAGTATCGGATTTCGGGTCTCGGTACGGAAAACGTTTGCTGGTAGAAAACACTTTTGCTGGTTTATGAAGTAGTGGAATAGCATTTAGGACCATATTAAAGCAGTGCAATAAAATATGTGCGTTGGAAGCATTAGTTTCTTCAAACTTTTGGTAGGGATAGTGTTAATATACGCTATAAGATGACATAGACGCCATATTGCTCTATTCTTTTCTTTTTCCAAAAATTACAAAAAATGTAATATTTGACTAGCCTCTCACGTCGTTAATATTGATATTAGCGGCGATTTCTTCACATTATTACATTTTGGACTACATGTGCTTTAAATTATGTCAAAGTTTCTTCACATCTCAGAAGTTTTCTGTGAAAACGAGTTGAAAATTCCGCATTTTATCAAATGCTCAAAGCCATTTTCTCAATAAGACTCTAGATCAGACCTGCACAGCATTTTGCACTTTCACTGACCTCAGGAGCTGTGTGCGGGCAACTCGGGTGCAAATGAGAAAATCGATGAAGGGTGGGGATGAGACCCAATCTAGGAGTGGGGACCACCAATCAGAATGCGCAATTCGAAAGATAGCGCGTAAATTTAAAGAGCAATTGGCAAGAACATGACGGTCATATACAATTCAAGTAATATTGTCTTTTGTATTATATTGCAAATGTTTGTTCTCGGTATATGACAGGGAAAATTTTATGAAACTACAACGAATTATACATATTAGATTTCGACACCAAGTATTATAATTGCTTGTAGTGTAATTCGCTTTGCTACGATGTAATCTCAAAATTAGGGTTGTGCTAAACACAAAATTTTGATACTGAATTGTTTTTGTTTGATGACAGTAATAAACTATTTTATATTAACTAAGTTTAATTGAATAAGACGTTTCTCTCAAAGCAAAAACATATTGTTTTTAAAAAAATCATGATTATTTTCTGTTCTAATTTCTGACAAGAGTGTAGAGTCGTTTACGAGATCGTATAAAAATATAAAGCCCTTTGCATTCTTTTTAACCAATACCCATGATTATCTTATGATTGTCCGTAACATATCGTCACAGAAGTTTGCTCGTTGATCTCTTATATTCAGTTTCATAAAGGGGAAAATGGTCACAAATGTGCTATTAAACATTACCCTTCTTGGAATTGCCACATATTCCATTTTTATGTCAATCTTGATGTGAGAGGTTGCTCTCATGATTTTGTTCATTTTTCTATGATTTGGAGATTATAACATTCCTGGTGAACAATCAATTATTAAATTGCAATTTTGTGTTAGAATTAAATAATTTTTTTCTTATATATATATATATATATATATATATATATATATATATATAAGCATATATTTTAAAGCTATTGCCTTAAAATAATGCTTAAGAGTCACAATGAGCATGTTATCTTCTTTAAAAAAAATAAAAAATGAAAATACATACAGTGGTGGATACAAAGGTGGATATACAGTAGTGCACAGAACGTAAACAGTGAATTATGACCCTGGTAACTTCAAATATTAGACATAATCCATTTAAACAAATGGGCATTTAATTTTGAAGCATGGATCATTATTAGACGCCCAGGCATTCAATCTACGCGCCGCGTCGTGCTACGTCAGACTTCTCCCCTCCCCGCAAAGCTTCCTACTCCGCGCTGCCACGAGCAGACGATCGGCTCTCAAGTGCAGAATGCCCGCGGGAGCAGGCGTTGTGCAGGTCTGCTCTAGATTGTTTCTTCAAACTTTTCATACGGCTAGTGCTGTGCATTACTAAAGTTGATATAAAAATTATTTTGCTGCATTCTTGTTTGTTTTGTTTCAAAAAATACCCGAATGTATTTTTTAATCCCTTACGTTCTTAATGTGCACATTTCCAGCAATTTGTATATATTATTACATTTGTGAGTTACATTTGTGGTGAATAAATGACTCGAAATAAAGTTTTTCGAAAACTTGAAAGATTCCTATAAAAATTGCTTCAATTTTCGCATTTGCAGTAACGCTTACACGTGCGTAATCTTTGCTCATTCTTTCCGATATTTGGAATGATAACGGCAGATTTTAGAAGTAAAACATTTCTAAAATAATATGTAAGGAGATGGAATATTGGTGGTATTTACACAATTAGTACAATTTTCTTTTTGAAATCGATTTCAAGTGAGAATCGATATTTTGAGTAATATCTCAAACAATTTTTTTATGGTATTCGGAGGCAGACGGGAATATGTGAAGAAGATAGTTTCATACCACTATTAAAGATGATTCGAGACCGTTTGCTGTTACAGCATCTCTATTTTCATTTGTGGGGAACAATATATTGAGATGCAAAGTGAGGAAAGTATAAACGGACTACTTAGCTTGCCTGCCCGTTCCAAGCGCTGCAGGGCCTGGCCTTCGGGGCTGGCCGTATCGCCGCACCGCGGTCAGGGAGCGCGTGGGCGCACGGGGCGTGGAAGGGGGAGTGAGGTATTTTTCCAAATGTGACTTTACGACGCTCCTATTCATCCGATTTGCATGATTGACATGGCGTTGGATTCTGGAAGCTAGTCGCCATTGCGCTATAAGCCCACATTTTTATTAGTTTTGTACCCTACACCAATCACACTTATCTTATAAAATAAAAAGACTTTGAAATATCAATCACTGATTTAACGTCAATAAAAACATGGGTCTTATGCCCATATCACAACCCTACTGGGAATTTGAAAATCTTCTTTAAAAAAACTCAAAGTTATTCTAACAAAACTTAAAAACCCCAGACAGTATAAAATTATTCTTTGCAGTGACCTCAATATAAATTGCCTCTCACAATCCAGTAATGAAAATCTATTTAAAGACCTTCTAAAATCATACAATCTACAAACAACCATTAATATCTCAACCTGAATATCCAAAAATAGTAGCACTTTTATAGATCAAATAATAATGATAATAATAATAATATATGCAAATAACCATAGTTTTTCTGTTGCTACATTTACCACAGGCAGGCTTCAGTGACCACACTGCTCAGATTTTAACACTTCAAACAGAATCAAAAGTCATTGAACAGACAACTTACCAAGAAACATGTAACTATTCTCAAGGAAACATAATAAAATTCCAAAACTTACTCAGATTATAAAATGGGAATGAAGTATATAAGGTAACTGACACAAATGATACGGTCAACTCATTCATATACTATACTTCAGACATTTCAATGCCGTTTCTCCTCAAAAAGTCAAAAAGATCCCAAAAAAGAAAACAAAATCATGGATCACCACTGGCATCAAAGTGTCATGTGAATGAAAACACAACATGTTTAAAATACTAGCACATAACAAATGGAATTCCAACTTCATTACACACTACAAAACATATAAAACGATCCTAAAAAAAAGTAATCACACAAGCAAAAATTATGACAAATCAGAAGTACATTACAAATGCACGTAACAAAACAAAAGCTATGAAAGATGTTATAAAAGAGACTACAGCACCATCTAATAATAACAGAAAAAATATAGAGCTCCACCACAAAAAACAAACTTTACAGGACTGTCAAAGAATACAAAAAACTTTAACAATTTCACAAAACTCTTGCATTGCTATGAAAACACAAAATGAAAGGTACACACTGACTAGGCGAGGCTACCTGACTGATACAGTAAGAAAAATTAAATTAATGTAAACATTGCAGAATGTATTGAAGGTTACGAGACACACATGCCTAGATTTTTCAAACCAGACTACTCTCGTAGTACCACAGCTCCTCCTATTTACACAGCTGTCTAGTAGAGGGTCTCAATGCACATAGAAAAAATGCCTTTCGCCGACGGGAATGCTTCACGCCAAAGTTTTTGAGCATTCCCGTGTGGAGCGATAAGTTGCCCACCGCACTGCCCGTTCCGTCGTGGCCCAACTCCACCAGCACTCTTCCCCGCTAACCACGCCAGCTCTGACACCGCCCCGAGAATGACCCCGGGCGCATGGCAGGGGGTGGTTAGCCGGCCGGCCGGGGGAGGGGTGGGTGGACGGACGGACGGAGGCGGAGGGAGATACGGGCGGCGACGGTGGTGGGGGTGGTGGCGGTGACGGTGACGGTGGCGGTGTCGACGGTGGTGATGGTGACGGCCGGTGACGGTGGTGATGTCGACGTGACGTCATCGGTGGTGGCGGCGTGGGTGAAGCCGCGCGGCGGAATACGACGCCCCATGCTTAGAGGCGCGGGGAACAATGGTTAATTAATTTCTTAATTACTTAATTTTTTTTAGTGGGACGCACGAACTTTGGAGTTGGCGCCCCCATAACACACTGGTGCAGCATGGAACTCCCATAATTTGGCGGGAGTACCACAAAGAGTGCCCAGGTGGGCGGAAGTCACAGGAACTTTGTCCGCGCCGACCAAAATGTACTAACAAGGACCCACAAGAAATAGCTGACATATTCAATGAACACTTTTCACAAATTGGTAAAAATTAATCTCTCAACACTCTCTAAACAATAAATCACACCAACCAAACACCAATGTTACACAAATCGTAAATTCCATATTTTTATATGAAACCATCCCCACTGAAATTTTTAAAATCAGTGGACAAATGGAGAATAAATTGACAGGCAGGCCTAGACAACATTCCACATTTTTTTTATCAAACACAGTGCTCCATGTATAGTGCAACCACTCTCTCATATTTGCAATTATTCTCTAAAATCAGGCATATTCCCAGATGTTTTCAAAATGGCAAAAATTAAACCATTGTTTAAAATGGGAAATAGCTTTGATCTAATGAACTCCAGACCTATCTGCCTGCTATCAGGATTTTCAAAAATTCTGGAAAGGCTTTTTAACGAGACTCAAACAGTTTCTCAACGCAAATAATGTCCTCACAAACGCACAACATGGTTTCAGGAATAATAGATCCACAGACATAGCCATCTTCTCCTTTTTAAATAACATACTTGTTGCACTCAATCAGAAGGAAATTCCCATTGTCCTTTTCTTAGATTTGTCAAAAGCCTGACAGTATTGACCATCACATACTTTTAACAATACTAGAAATGCTAGAGATTCGAGGCATTGCAGGCCAATGGATCAATTCATATTTATCAAACCGTAGCCAAGTAGTTACCCTCCAGCACATTAAAGAAAACAAAATCTCCCCATGCTACTCCAGTACTCAGATGATAAATTGTGGAGTCCCACAAGGATCCATCCTTGGGCCATTTCTATTCCTCATATACATAAATGACATGCTTTGGCTTTAAGGAATAACAAAATAATTTTTTCTGCAGATCACACAAACATAATCATCAAAGCAAAAATACAACACACATTAAAAAAAGAAACTCAGCAAACCTTGCATGCACTAGTAAAATGGTTTCAAGACAACATACTCATCATAAACCTCTGAAACTACACTTTATCAAAAAAGTACCCTAATCGAAGGCATTACACTTTACAACCAGGCCATAATATTAAAGAAATAAACACAATATGTACATTTAAAAGTAAATTGAAAGCTTTCCTGTTTAACAACATGTTATACAGTGTGAAGGAATATACAAATCACAACTCTACTTCCCTTAACAAAATATAAGTAAACAAAAATTCTGATCTCAATTGACTTTCTGTTTCATGTTGACTGTTCAAGCTGAAGCAAAGAAAAAGAACTTGGCACATCCCGTCCTGCTCAAATTTCCACCTCATCCAGAGGCGGGATTCGGGGGGGGGGGGCAAGGGGGGGCAACTGCCCCCCCAATGTTGGGACATATTTAAAAAAATATATTTAGACATTGCATTCAAGTTTATGTAAAAAAAGATTTACTTTTTTCTGTATTTTCAAAAGAATTTTAATAATAATTACGGGAATAATAATTTTATTAAGTAAAGATAATACCACACTGCTTAAATAAATTGGCAAACTTTAGTTCAATATTATAAAACGGGCGGGATAATGTTCAGCGTTACTGTGAATATCCCGTATTAAAAAAATCCTTCAATTATATTTTACTTTTAAATGATATTTACTTAGAAATTAAACAGTTTCATGCGTAAAATCATGGTAGGTTTGACATCTTGTACTTCCTACTCAGTTTCGAACTTACGCGAAAGAGAGAACGAAGTCTCTGTTCTTTCGGAGCCCTCAACGCATCCACAGTACGTGTCCTTTCGGCACTGTAGATCACTGGGGCCAGTGGCGGGCTTTCTCACGCCACGCACTCACTCACACACACACACCACAAATCAGCCCAGCTTATCGGAATGACCAACCTCACAGGCGCTGAAAGAGTTGTCAGGAAACAGTGGGCGGCTTGCGGTACGATTCATTATAATCGGTACTATTCACACGTAATTCGTTTAATTCACACTTGTGATGAGAAATGTCTTGTAAATGGAAAGTTGATTCTTAGGATTTTACTTATAGACCAAAATAAATACTCTATTATTAATAATAAAATTAAAAATTTCTTATCGACAGCCGTGAGTGACAGGGACAAAAGAGAGCAAAATAAATCAGTCATTAATTATAATAAGCCTGTTGTCCACCCATTTGGTTCTCTCATTTTTAAATTGTTTTTGCGGGCTGTGAAATAAATGTTTGTCCAACATGAATGCGGACCACTGTCCTAGTCCTCAGTCAGAGGGCTTTCGGTATAGGTGACGATGACATCTCTGCGATGTCAAAAGAATAAGAGCTCAGTTGAGTTCTTGCAGTACTGGCGAACGCACGAGCTTTTATTATAGTGAAACGAGTCAGATCAAGAAAGTAAGATTTCAGTTCTTGTATCTGACAGGTGAGAAATTAATGTTAGTTCATCGCGTTTAGTTCAAATTAGAATTTAATCAATAGCTGATGAATAATACTGAAGGAAATGTGACTTTATCAGACGACAATCTCATAGATACTTTGTTCTCCTAGAAGTTATAGCAAAATAGCAAACTTCGGTGGCCATTGACTCACGTTATTCTAGTATCCCCAGGGTAATCGAGAAAATAACATCTCTTCGTTAATGACGACAGAGGAGTGTCAAATAATACGTTAATCTGCTTTGCAGCCTACCCAGGAAAAATGATCACGCTAGGCCTCTGATAATAACTTCCCTTCTCTGTTATTATAAATGGGAATCTGTTGTTTTAATCTAATGTCGGTTGTATTATTATAACAAAAAGGTTTTTATAACAAAAAGTTTTTTTGTTCTTTTTTGGACAACAGAGCAACTTTTACTACCATAATTTAAAAAAAGGTTTGTTATTGCTATGAATCGTTAAAGTTCGGCAAACTGACAGTTTTGTCCACTTTCCAGAATGTCGAATGATTTTATCTGGTCGATTTAACATTGCGTAGCTAATATTTATGTACTTCAATGCACGGAATTTGTATGTCATTAAAACTGTAAATTTTAATTACAATTCAAATACTTCAATCATTTAATTCTAATACTTAACACTGATCATTATTTGTAAAGAAAATTATTTGATCGTCACTTTCCTCAAATAATTTAATTTCAATATTCAATTTTATACTTAACATGTGAAAAATTGCTACATTCATGTAATTATTTTATTCAGAAACAAGAACAAAATAGTGAAAGAAAAATGTTTACATATGTTTTGTCAAAAAATATATTAATGTGTAAAGTTTAAGTGTACCGTCATACAAAATTTGACATTAATAATTATGTATCTTTATTCGATTCTACTAACTAGATCGCGGGATTTCATGGAATTGCATGTCTGTTTTTTGTTATTTGTTAACTGTGACGTTATGTTAACTGTGAAGATGAAATGATATGGTGATGATAGGGGGTGAAAGGACGAATAGAAATGCAACCATGCCCAAGGCGGGAGTCGAACGCGCGATCCTTCGGTGCGAGATCGCTAAGAACTACCGGCGTATATTACAGGTTTTTGTCTAGAAGTGGGTCGAAGTCAGTTATTTTTGTGTATTTCTCTTTCGAAAGAAACGTGAATTGGGCCAAGACAATACCAACATAATATTTCCGGTAATATTCTGATAACATTGTTTTCACTTAAATCGATTTACTTCCTGTAACTTTATTCGTGCACATGAACTTAGTGAATGGGCTGAATAGTACGGCGTCTTGTAAGATGGCCATTTGTTCTCTCATTTAATATATTTTCGTTTATTAAAATGGAATATATTTACTTTTATTACACGCATTTGTACTACACTGTAAATCAGGGTTCATCAAAAAGACGAGTCAAGAGCAAAGGGCCGTCGGCATTGCCGACTCGGCAAGAGCCGGACCTCCGTCAAGTTGCAACCCCCACTTGTCAGAAATTCAAAATTAACTAGCCTATAATTTTGAACTATGTACTAATTTTGTACCAAAATAAAAAATTTTGTACTCAACTATAAACCAATAAAAAACGACATTCAAAAGTGGGGGTGCTAGCTTGACGTCAACCTACAACCCCCACTTTACAGAAGTTCAAAATCACCTAACCCATTGTTGTCTACTAATTATGTACTAATTTTGTACCACAATTAAAATTTTGTACTCACCTATAACCAATTAAAAAAACGGTTGCAAAAGATACACTTTTTGCACATATTGACGAATTTTTTAAATCCCTTTGGAGTCACACTTCGAAGTTGAAATGTATACAGCGGTTTGCTACTATAGTGAACTTTCAGGAGTATTTGTTTCAAAAATTTATCTGGTCCCCCAACGGAGATAATGCAATCGAAAAACAGAAAAAAATTGCATGTGGCATGAAACAAAAGTGCCTGCCAAGCCACCCACACTATTCACAAATTCAAATCCAACTAGCCATTTGCTATCTTCTATTTGTCTACTAATTTTGTACCACAATAAATAATTTTGTACTCCGTCCGTCTGTCCGTCTATGAACACTGCTAGCGCCTAAACCATACGTACGATTTCTTCCAAAATGGATATTCCCCGGTCGATCTGATTCTAGTCGAAGCTTTGAGATTTTGAAAACGATTCTTCAAAATTTGGAGGTACTTTATGTGAAGCTCCCCGGGGATTTTCAAAATTTTCTCAAAAAGGGCTCCAATTTTTTTCTTTAAATTTCTTGTATGAATAGAGTAAAATACACTTATTAATATGGCATAGGTCTGATTCTCACGAATAACTCTGAATTTTCGAAAATTGTGAAAGTTTGAATTGTTTTCGGCGTCTTTCTCCAACTACAAAATTGAAGATAGAGATTTTTCTTCAAATAAAATTTGTTCTGCATATTGAATTCTTTCATAAAGGTAATGTAAATGTTTTTTCAAAATTTTAGTAGTTTTCGTGCAATTAATTTCGGGCCTGCAATATGTGCACTTTTAAAAAATTACAAAAACAAGATTTTCTCAAAAACTGCTCCAATTTTTTTCTTTTAACTTTTGGTAGGGATAGTGGTAAATATACTCTATCAGAAGACATAAAAGCCATATTGCTCTATAGGTTGGTTTTTCCAAAAATTACAAAAATGTAAATTTTTTCACATGTTTCTCACGTCGATAGTATTTACATTAGCGGCGATTTTTTTACATTATTATATTTACGAGTACATGTGCTTTAAATAATGTCAAGTAAGATTTCTCGAAAACACAACCATTTTCTGTGAAAGTAGCTCAAAATTTCGCATTTTCAGAAACGCTCAAACGCCATTTTCTCATATATGGCTGCAAATGTTTTCTTGAAACTTTTGTCACGGATAGTGCTAATTACACTCTTTAGTATGGCGTAAAGTTTATTTTGAGTTTTTTTTTTTTCAAAAATTACATAATTGTATTTTTTTTGAAAGATCTCTCACATCTTTAATATGCACATTACCAGCAATTTGTAAACATTATTATATTTGTGAGTGTAAGTGCTTAAAATAACTTCAAATAAAGTATTTTGAAAACTCAAAATTTGTCTGCGAAAATGAGCTTCAAATTTCGCAATTTTAGTAGCGCTAAACGCCATTTTCTCTTAAACGGCACATAATTTTTAAAAGAAAATTGCTATTTATGACTAGGTTTTTGTGTTCTTTAATATTCTAAAATTAATATTTTCGTTCTACCAATAGGAAACCGAAAAAATTGAGAAAATCCAAAAAAAAAATGTACTTTTGGCGGTGATAGATGGTAGCTGGCAAGAAAGAGTATGTGGCAAATCCGAATAGCTAGCGACGACCCAAGGGAATAGAAAACTAATACGGCAAAGTCTGTGCCATTCTGTAGCACCAATAGTTCCTTTTCACGGCCCGGCAATTAATTTTTTTCCGCCGAAAATTGGCCATTTTTTCGCGCAGCATTACATAACTTTCCCTATATTACGTATATCACTCCGTGTATACGTACGTATACGGGAAAGTAAAAATGTATCGTTGAATTAACAGTTCGGACCGTTCAAGTAACAATGCGGAATCTCACCGCTGTGTGCAACTAATATAATTAATAACATTCAATAATAATTAACAAAATTGAAAGCAATGTGTATAATTGCAGCACAATTAATTAACTTAAAGCATGCAAACGAATATTTTGATATTTATAATAGCGTCCAAATTTGCCCCCCCAATGAAAGATCCGAAATCCCGCCCCTGACCTCATCTCTATAGTCTTCCTTCCCACAAACCCCAACCATTTATTTTGTCCTTACTACGATTTCATATTTGTCTGTTTTATTCATTAATTACAATTGCCAGAAAGTCCCTTCCTCCTAACTTTCAGAAATAGTACCTAATTTGTTACCTTTTACTGAAAACTAGATCACTGATTCAAAACCAAAAATTCCACACAGAGATACAAATCACTGTAATCATTTATGTGTAGAAAAGCTGGATGACATTTCTGCTTCTTATCCATTTCCTAATAGAGTCTCGAATTGACACTAAGTGCGATTTGCTAGGCAAGGATGTTATGTAACATTATATGTCAAATAAGACTAAATATTTGGGTGCCATTTTTAACCTAAAATTACTTTTAATCAGCACCGTCATTGTATAGTGAATAAGAGTTTGTAAACATTTGGTTTTATTCAATGTAATAGGCCTAGATCTGATTTTCATCAAGCTGCAACTATTATGTTTTTATACAAGACAACAACAAAAATCTCTAATATATTGGCTCCATTTACTCACCTCACTACAACATCCATGTAGCACGTATTGAAAATGTCCAACACATTTTTGTCTCATTTATCCTAAATGGCAAATCCATCTGTCCCACACAATTATACTGATATAAATACTCTTCTTGTATAGTTTATGCAGTTGCTTGTATTTTATAAAAATATTTATTGATGTGTGAAAATGTGTGAAAATGTCCAATATTATGAACTTTGCTTATTTTTAATGGACTGGCATCTGGGCTGAGACAAAATGTGCAGTTCAATATTCCAAGTCTTCCCAAGAACACCCTATGGCTTTTACCCTTCAATCACAAGACCCTAAAGATTTGATAATGGTGCAAGATTTCCATCTCTTACGGTTTCCACATGGATCTTTTAAGCACCTTGCTAAAACTAGATATCTTAAGTAACTATTAATTATTCTTTATAGTGTGTAATCTATTCAAATAAATAAACTTATATTGCATCTTTTTGCATTATTTGTGCTTGATGCCTGAATGTTGCAATTGTAATTTTTTCGACATTCTACTCCCACTACATTACTGAAGATAGAGATTTATTTCTTAACCCGTCGATGCACCGAAGAAGAATATTACATTTAAACACTTAAGGGGCCTCTGAGGCCCCCCTCCTAAATTTACAACGCACGACGGAAAAAGTGAGGTAAATGTTACTAGAATTAATGATAATGGTATTTTATTTCTTCATGTAGTTTACAACTGTATAATAAATTAAAATATTTAGTGTTCTCCTCAAATATTTCTTTCACATTTTGTACAAACACACTTACTCTTTCAGCCCATTTTGTGTGACCATAAATAAGAACATGAAATTATATATCAATAGTAATAAACCAAAATATTTCTTTACATTTGTATTAATATTTAATTTAAAAAATCACTAACCTTTCCCGTTTACTTGTGGAAATTCTATTGCTGGCTCCTATGGATACACATTTATGAATTTCGAAAACATTTAGGCAGTTCAATGTTCTTTTCTGTGTTTTGGGAATTATTAATCATTGATTTTATGTTTCGTTTTGAAAGTTTTTCGGTAGTTCATTTAGGAAAATCCGTCGCCACCAAGTGACATTTTCGTTCTAGTTTTTGGGCATCTTGGTGTAATATATATTGCATCAGTGCTACAATATCTTTTACATTGTACAAGAGATGCATTGGTTTTCGGCATATTTGAGGTCTTAACGTATACTAGCCAACAACCATCTGATCCATCACATCTACTCCAATCTTTGTTTTATTATATAATAAGATAATTTATGGTTTCATGTTTCAAAGATCAATAAATTGCTGACGGTAATGTGGCGGACATGTAATTAATATATTTCCTTTTGCTTTGGAAGACAGAGAAAAATTATAAGTATTAGCAGACACAGTAAAATTTTTTTTTTTATGTTTTCAGTTCATTTGGAATCTTATTTTGTGTTTTGACATGAAATTCTTACCCGTGTAAGTTTTTCTGTTACAGGAACTCTGCGAATAAGGACGTAAAAAAATATCCACAGAAATGTTGTATCCTCCATTCTCAAGGGTTCGGTCAGTTCTTTCACATTTGCAGCCAAATCTTTCGCCAAAGGGCTCGTCCTATTCCCTACCAAAGTATACGCTGCGGTTGAATGCAAACCCGTTCTCCTCATCACAACACCAGAATATTTTTATGACTTATTTATCAGGTTTATTCCTCATATACGTTCTGAAAGATCACCGCCTTGTCATCAAAATTGCATGCACATTCGAATGTCTTGGAAAATACGCATATTCATTGTTGCTGTGAAAAACGGATGATTTCTTTTACTCAAAAACAAATCCCTTCGGTATATAATTACGCTCTTTTCAATAAAATTTTTCACACATATTCACTGAAATGAGATTAATTTTTGAAGGTCGCTACTTCCCACACAATTTAGACAACGTATTCACACTTGTGGCAGATACAAAACTAAATTTTGTATTGATCTTCTATCTCAAAAAAAAGATAGTGTCGAAAAGTGAAAGTATAAAGGAATTTCATTGTCGTAATCCATTGTCGATTGTGCGACATATTTTATAAAAATATTTTCAACTAAGCCCCAGATCAAATAGGGCGCCTTTCAGGCCCCTTATGTGGAAAGTGCGACTACCTACAGAAAAAGCTAGATTTCTAAAAACCGATTAGTTTCCATATATTAAGTTGGCTGTCCGGGTGACGCCACTTTTGACGCCACTTTTGAAGCACCTTTGCCATGGACGCGGCGTCACCCGGACAGCCAACTTAATATTGACTCCGGCCGCGGAAGCCTACGCTCTCTTCGATTAGTTTCCGTCTACTCTCCTTGTAGTATTAGTAACAAAAATGATTGTTTTAAGATGTCAAGAAATAGTATTAGCCACAAGCAAAACACAACAGAATTACAGCGATGAGATGTCAAGGGGCCTCCGAGGCCCCTTAAGTGCATCGACGGGTTAATGAAATCTGTCAATTCAAAAGTAAATCTTTAAATCAAAAGATATTAAATTTTTGGAAAACACCAGCAGTTTTCTTGTAATTTGAATGAATTTGTGACCATTTTAAACCAGTGATGGTACAACAGCAAATACTTTCTTGTATTATTTGTAATGGCTACACAACATTATAATTAGACCGTGGGTATTTTGGGAAAAACCTAGTTTTTCCTGGGCACCACTAAATGAAGTTTTATATATACATTTTAAGATTATTTGAACTAAAACCCAACAATTTTATAGTGCCTAAAATAGCCTATTTCAACATTAATGCCTATTAGTGTCTATTTTACTTTTAAAAATCTAAAATGAGACTAATTTACCTAATTTCTTTTGTTTCTGTATATGAAAACTATGCATATTTTCGAAAAATTGTTCATGAACTTATTTCAAGATCTGTCTATAGAATATTTCATTAAGGAAAATCTCTATTTTCAATATTGTAGCTCTAGCAAGACACCATAACAATTTTAAACTTTTGCTATTTTTGAATATACAGATATTTCAAGGGAAATGAGTCCTGCGAAATTTCTCAAGGATCCTTTGCATTGAAATGAACCTGACGAAAAACTTTAATCAACAAATTTGCAGCAATTTTTAAATAAAAAATTGAAAACGTTGAAGCTTAATATAAAGTACATTCAATATCAAAATACAAGTTTCTGAGGGTCCAGTTCAATCAGGAAATATCAATTTTGGAGAAAAATTGTTTGAACGGTTTCAGTGCTATACTTCACCACAGACATTTGAAGTCAATTGACTTTTCTGTATCAAGGACCCATAAAATGTGAAATTTGACAACACGTGCTACAGGATTAATTTGCAACCTAGTGGATAAATTTTGGAACAAGATTTAACCACTTGTTTGACACCAGAGCTTCACAATACTTTGTGATTTTCTATCGAAAAATCGCAGATTTCTGCCACATCATTGCAATACACAGGATGTACAGAAAGTTCTGGGAATGGTGGTTTAGCATGTAATAACCTATGGCAATGGTAACCTAATCACCTTCAAAAGTGAGACCCTTGTGCACTAAGGATGTGACATCAACAACAGAAATATCAATGTTAAAAAAACAACATCCAAAAAACCATCGATGTTTTAAAGTTGCTTTAGCATGGTGGAAATACAGCTTTAGTATCCTCAAACCTTAAATTTATGCACAACAAAATACATTTTAATGTGCACATTAATTTATAATTAATGTGCATAATAGTAATTAATTTATAATTAATGTGCAATGTGCACATGTACACATTATGACATAATAACATGTACATGTGCATAATAACACGTGCACATTAAGTATATATAAGGCACATGTGCCATGCACATTAATTTATAATTAAAAACATTATTTGAAAACAAAGTTAAAAACTCCTCCCGAAGTGTGAAAGAAGTGAAAAAAATACCAGAAATTTGTTCATTTATATATGGTAAATAGTGTATTGTAAGAACAGCAAAATTTTTCTCCATTATCCATGAGCACACCTATAACAAAAAAATAATGGTATTGAATAAAAACATTTCATGAAAGATGTACTCCTGAAAACAGGGTAACCAGGGCAAAGGTTGTCTGTTTTTAAAATAAACAATAATACACAATACACAAGTATTTATTTGAACTCACAAAAGAACATATAAGGATATACTATTTCAGTTAAAGTAATATATTGTTACAAAATAACCTTTCTCAGCTTGTTAAAAGATTTTCTATTTCTAAAACCATTCATGAAAAACACAGCTCAACATGTACTTTGCATTCAAGAGAAAATAAGTTTTTTAAGAAAGACAGTTGCCTTCATGATGATTTGGAATTTGTTTACCTTGATACAAATGTTCAAGATTTCAAAAATCAAAAATACAATAAAATCGCATTTCCTGAACCTATTAAAAATTTTCTTAGTTTTCACAATTTTGTTGCTTTGAATGCAAACAATTGTCAAGTAGAATATCTTTATCACTATTCAAGAGAACACCAAATTATTTGAGGATGATGATTTAGATTAATTTAAATGGTTATTGGTCATTGAAATAAAGCTCCTTATAATATTTCAATGTTATCTGATTTTTCCATCAATCCAAAGGATTTTGTAGGGCAAAGAAGTAACTCCTCCCGTGGCTGTTGGATTTCATAGCAGGCTGCTTGGGACACCCAGATATAGAGGTAAGATGTCAACAGCATACACCACCAGTCCCAAGTTGGAAAAAGGAGGAGCACCCCTTGTGTAGTACTGCTACCACTTACTTGTGGTCCACTTCTTTCAACTATCTTGCTCCCTTGTGGTTCTGACACCCAAAGCTATTAGGTTTCACAGACTACGGTGACATTTCTTTTTTATTCTCTTTACGTACATCTCTAACTCCTTTCTTACTACTCATCTCAACTTCTTTGATTTTCTCAGTTATTTTTCTCAGAGGCCATGCAGAGCTCTTTATCTCTGAAAAGGCAGTCTGCATAAGGAAGAACAATCCAAAATATTGAGAGGCTGTGAGGTAGCTACGCCATTGCTACGTTGTTCAACCTGCCCATAATGTGGCCACAGGATATAGCAAATCAATGAATCTCTCCAGGGAGAAGCTGGATTACCATGATTATGACAAGCAGAGCTATGAAATAGGACATGAATATGTAATTAATGAAGGTAGCTAAAGGGAATGTGTGTGAATTACATGGAAAAGAAACTATTAGAAATGAATTACAGCGTGATCAAGTAGACACTGCAATCCTATTCGAGACGAAGAAGCTCAAGAGAACTTGAAGAATGTTTTTATTCTCTGTAGTGTAGTGTGAAAGAGGAGAGCATCTGCTATAGTAGGGGTAATGATAAAAAAAATTACTCCAAAATAAGATACATGGTTATACATTTATAAATAAATAAATTATTCACCTGAGAAGTGAGATGCACAATGCAAAAGAGGTCACCTATCTACTATTGGTTATTACCACGGCCATCTTTTGGTTAGATGGGACCCCGAGGCTCTCAAAGATTTGGGGCCCCTAAGTAATGTCTGAAAAATTTAATACGTCATTTTGTCATAATTTACCCTGAAAAGCTAAGATAAAAATTAAAATATGTTAACCCTTCTATGGTAAGCAAACGAAATATTAAAAATAATATTAGAGGGATGGGATTAAAATCCAATTAGGGTTCAGATGGTTTTGAATTGCTTTTTCAACTTCCCATTAGAGAATAAGAATTCATTAGAGGGATTGTTTGATAATTTTTTATCATCTACGGGGCCTCCTTATGCATGAGGCCCCAAGGCATGAGCCTTGTCAGCCTGTGCCCAATGACAGCCCTGGTCAACTGACAACTCATCTGAAAAGAACAAAAAGAAGAAGTTGAGAAATTTTATGTGGAACTTCTGGATGTTAACAAAGAACCTGGAAATTATTACTAGATTGGGGTCTTGAATTCAAGTGTTGGTAATGCATCAATCAGCAGAATAGTGGCTTCAAAATGGGGAAGGAACCCACAATAGAAATCAGCAAACTCTGAGAGAATTTGCATAATTAACCCCGCAACAGATGGGTGAAAAAAATGTAACATGAACAGATGGGCTGGGTCTGAGAGACCCGGGTTCAAAAACAAGAATTATATTAAAAATATTTTGTTTATATCACTGCTAGAGGACTTCATTATGTTATTTTTATATAAAAGTGTTTTTGTTAATACACTATGTATTTATTATTTTTATCACAAAATATTTGGTAAATTTATGGAGGAGCGCAATGAGGCCTCCCTAAAACCATCCTCATCATATCATTGGAAAGGTTTACTCATTTCTAACATTATGGTTCAATTTAACTTTAGTTTATGTAATATTATACAAAAATAACATAATTATCTATAACACAATAAATAATTCTAATAATACGAATGCATACCTATTCGATTACAGTTACAGATGGGTTGGGTCTAAGAGACCCAAGCACAAAACAAATTAAGCATATAATCACATACACAACCTATACCGCAATCACACTGAACATTTCATTTGAAAATAAAAGAAAGGTAGAGAGATGAACAGACTTCTAGTGTTATCTGTACATGATTGGATGAAGTTTTTGTTAGGTCGTGGGTCTTACAGACCCGACCCATCCATTGCTGGGTAAATTCACTGAAGATCATACACATTTTTTAATCATAAGAAATTTCACAAAACAACTTTAAGTTCACAAAGAAGATGGTCAATTATTATGTACTAATAATTAAGAAAACAGGCTCTTTGGAAAATATGCAGGGATTTATAGAGAGGATGAGAATCAGGGAATGATTCTGATGTTGATACTAATAATTTCTTATGGATATCGAAAATACTCTTCCAGAATAAATATCGTAACTACCCTGTAAACGAAACAAAAGCACAAAACGAAATATTTGGAGTGAATTTGTTACAGGAAGAGAGTATAAGGCTCTTTGTGAGGTTAAGCCATGATGAAAATACAGAACATCATACTAATTAGCATACCTCATAACTGCAGATTTGAGAACAGTTTTGCAATGGAAAGAATAAACATAGCCGGGAAACAAATTTAGTTTCCTTTCTCTTTGAACTTATCAATACAGGGGAATTCAATAATTTAAGATGCTTGACTTGTTATTTACTTTTATTTATTACTCTTCTTTCATAATTATATTTGATCATGAAGTAAACAGAAAATAGAGGAGTGAATATGGAGTTATGAGGTTTTCTAATTAGCATGATAATGAGCAAGCTGCTTTGGCACACTGATTTTTGCTCATTCTGAACAGCATCAGAAACATTATGTACTACACGACAACAACATTGACACTTAGTTCCAAAAGCCAGACCAGATGCTGGCCACCATGCAGCATGGCAAGCAAGAAGTACTGAGAAACATTTTGATAGAGGCATAAAGTGACAATTTTCAATGGTGACCAACCATAATTAACACAGCAGTATTTAAAGAAATGCTTCATATATGTTTCAATGACTTGTAACAAGGTGATAATTTTTATAACTGGATGCATTTAAAATTCCCACAAACATTGTGATGAAATCAGTGCACAAAGCTCTCTCGCTGAAAACAGATATACTGCGCAATGGCTCACCTATGTCTTTTCATCATGGATTAAGCAGTATGGACAATAACAGTCCTACAAGGAAATAAAATTGAATCATCAGAAAATCAGCTGAGACTACTAAAGTGCAACATTTTCACTTGATGAAAAAATGAGATATTAAGTCTGAACTCCAAGTTAGCAATACAGGCCAAATGCTGAAAGATTCCAATAATATGGCCATTTACAGAGAAAGGATAGTTCATGTATCCCACCATCTCATAAGTTTTGAGTACAAACCCCAAAGCAGAAGAAATATCCAAAATGTGGGATATCAAAGATTGCTGTGGAATGACAAAATGAACTCCTGGAGATGGAACTGACCTGCAGGCCTAATCCTCGCTGTATACGATGATGAACGAAATGAGAGACTAAAAGAATAGTAAGAGTCAATATTTTATGAATACTTAAACTGACCAAAAATAACATGAATACAAGTGAAAGCCAGCTTTAAAATCGAAATATTAATGTCAAACTAAGTTGAAAAATCTTGTTCTGAATGAACACTGTTTCTGTCCCTATTGAAGTGCACATAAGAATAATGATAGGAAAAACAAATGTTTAAACTTGTGTATTATTCTCCTTTACACATTAACTCTCAACAACATTTAATGAGAATGAGAATCTCTAAAATTAAGCCTTTCAATTGCTTTGATTTTGGATATCTTACAGTTCAAATAGAACAATAAAGGAGCATGAGAAAACCACTAAAAAAGTTCCATAATCCTAGGCCTAATCAAACTATTTTAAAATTAGAATAAACAACTTTTTACCTGACAACTTCTTTTCAAAATGATCTGAGTTTTAACAAAAACATTAATATATATAATGTAATATATATTATAACATATTATATTGTTATATACAGAGTGAGTCACGTAACTTTAGCACCTCTTATAACTTTTGAACGGATGAAGATATTGCAATGCAGTTTTCACAGAAGTGCATGAGGGAATGGGGCTAATTGATATATGTATTCATTTCTATTTTATCACTTGTAGTTTTCGAGATATTGAGGCAACTTTGTTTTTTTAAATGGAACTATACATATTTTTTTCAGTCTGTCATGATGAGCGTAAAAAGACGAATCCAGTGATATACATATTGTCATATGTTAGATAAGCATTTTTTTGAGAAATTTTGATTTTATTGCGACTGGTGGTTTACGAATATTTTGAATCTAACAGTTCGCCACTGAAGGTCACGCAGCGCTCCACCAGCGAACGCGCGCTCAGGGAAGGGGAGGGATCTTAATATTTGTAGTTACGAAACATATTCCAAATATTCACAAAGCTGTTGAGTTTTTTTTCCTTGTCCTCTGCTTTACATCCATTCGCAATTTCTGATATTTTTTACTACTTAAGGATTGAAATACGGATTTGTCATAAGTATTATGAATTGAAATAAGATTGTTTGTTAGTTCAAGTTAATTTAAAGGGGTGTCATACTGCAGGATATAACAGGATCTTGGAAACTAAACATAATATCAAATTATTAAGATTGTATAAAGAATAGCGCAAATTTTCAGCAAATAGTTTTATTGTTACTCAGAATAGAACTTTAAGAAAAGAAAAAAATGCATCAGGATAACGGCAATTACTAAAATAAAAATATAGGCAAAAATTCTAAATTACGCATGGTCAAATAAATTATACATAGTTAAAATTTGAACACATTACTTAAGCATGCGTTCAATATGACCATCGTCTACAGACAAACGCATCTGCAGGCGCTTTTCAAAAGAGTTCTAACTGCAAGCAGTGTTTCTTTTTTAACTTCAGAGCATGCCGTTACAATGCGTCTTCGCATATCTTTTGGTGTAGTTGGAGCCTCTTGGTACACTTGGTTTTTAAGATAACCCCAAAGAAAAAAATCTAGTGGTGTCAAGTCTGGGGAACGCGCCAGCAAACTGTACCAGCACGTCCTATCCAACGCCCTGGGAACGTAATGTTCAAAACGTTTGTCGCCACATTTGAGTAGTGTGCAAGGCAACCATCATGCTGGAACCACATATTCACGCGTTTCTCCAGCTTCACATTTTCTAGAAGTGTCGGTAGAATCGTGGACAGAAATTCAGTGTATCGTGCTCCATTTAAAGTATTTTCCAGAAAAAATGGTCCTATAATTTCATCACCCACTATTCCACACCATACATTTAATCTCCATTGACGCTGGTGCTCTAATCGCCGAAGCCAGTGTGGATTATCTACTGCCCAGTAGTGCATGTTTCTTAAATTCACGTTACCATGGCTAGTGAATGTTGCTTCGTCAGTAAATAATACCCGATCCCAAAACGTGCTGTCATCCCTTATCTGGCTCAGAGCAAATCTACAAAATGCTACGCGTCTTGCAAAGTCTTGACCTCCCAGTTCTTGATGAAGGCAAACGTGATAAGGGTGGAATTTGTGTCGGTGTAGAATGCGAATCACACTTGATTGGCTTACACCTACATCTTTGGCAATACCGTCGTGAACCCGCATGTGGATGAAGTGATGTCATTGTCAGAACCGCGATTTCACTTTCTTCATTGGTAGCTGTTCTCTTTCTCTTTCTGTTCTTGTATTTGAAAGAACCTGACGTCAAAAGCCTGGAGTACACATTAACAAACGTCTGGCGAGACGGAGGTCGACGATCTGGATATAAGTCGCGATACCTCACGACAGCTCTTGAGGTATTCCTTCGACATTCTCCGTACACTAGTATCATGTCCAACATTTCTTTATTGGAGAACATTCTGTTTCAAAAGATTGAAAACTTTTTATTTTATTGTCTGTAAAAAAACAAAAAGATCTCAATACCCAAATTAATACTAACGTGAAATTTATTTTATAGTACGTCCAATTATAAACACGTCAATATTCGTACAGAATCAACATTTTAAAAGAATTATGTATTGTTATTACCTAAATCTCCTAATGAATAAATCTCTCTAGCCCTTGTTCTCACTCGTTTTTTCACTCCAATTCTCCAGAGCTACTGGCAGAGGCAGCAATGTATTTCGAATCCAACCCTTTTATAGACGGTTCGCACGTTGCCTTGGCACTTAAGACAGAATATCTGCTACTCCACGACAACTAACAGTTGTTTCAAATAAAGAATATTGATTCTCAAAGAAGTTAAAAGTCGGTAGACTGGATGGAAAGGATGGTTTGGATGGAAAGCAGAGTTCAGGGAAATAATTGCATCAAGTTGTGAAGAGTAATAATGTAGGAATGATTACCCTTCATTTACTACTTATTACAATATTTTGGAATGTATTTATATTTTGGTGAATAGTATCCAAAGTTATTATATGCTTATTAACATTAGAATTGTTTACTCAAAAGGTGCAATATTCTTTATACAGTTTTAAATTATTTTTTCTTATTGTTTTGTTTCAAGATCTTAATAAATCCTGTGATATAAAACTCCATTAAATGGAGTTATAGTAATAAACAATTTTATTACAATACATACTTACGACAAATCCTTATTTTCGAACCTTCAATTCAAGAAAGACAAAAAATCTGAAAATATGGAATCTGAAAGTACAGAGGAAAAAACCGCAACAGCTTTGTCAATATTTGGAATATGTTTCGTATCTTCAAATATTAAGATCCCTTCCCTTCCCATCCCTCCCCTCCCCTTCCCTTCCCTTCCCTGAGCGCGCGTTCGCTGGTGGAGCGCTGCGTGACCTTCAGTGGCGAACTGTTAAATTCAAAATATCCGTTAAACACCAGTCGCAATAAAATCAAAATTTCTCAAAAAAATGCTTATCTAACATATGACAATATGTATATCACTGGATTCGTCTTTTTACGCTCGTCATGACAGACTGAAAAAATATGTATAGTTCCATTTAAAAAAAACAAAGTTGCCTCAAATATCTCGAAAACTACAAGTGATAAAATAGAAATGAATACATATATCAATTAACCCCATTCCCTCATGCACTTCTGTGAAAACTGCATTGCAATATCTTCATCCGTTCAAAAGTTATAAGATGTGCTAGTTACATGACTCACCTGTATATTAATATATATAAATTAATTAATATATAATATTAACATTTAATTTATATATATATATATATATATATATATATATATATATATATATATATTCGTTATATTAGCGTGGATGAAAGGAGTACATACTTGCTCATGGCACACAAGCAACTGTTACAGATACAAGGAGTTATATATGATCAGTTTCTAACTGGCAATTAAGGTACACAAACAAGGAATAAATTGAATCTTTATTCTTTTGCTTGTGTTACAGAACCCTTAAAATATGATTTTTCTCCCTCACTATTTTTGTTTTATTTTCAGATCTGCTTCCCATTACCATAATCTTATTTTACTATTTAATCACACAATTTGTGAAACAACTTTTTTAATTTGGGAAAGCTGGACATTTTAGTTTTGTCTCAAATCTTATTCCATGAAGTTCAGACGAATTCCGTAGTTTTCTTATCTTTATTCTTCTCCCCTTCCCCTCATTAAAAATTGAACCTTTCCTGTAGGACTTCAGGAATCCTAAGTGGTTAAGTAATAAATGATTATAAATCTAATACAACTTAATGTAGAAAAAAGAAAGAGCATTAAAAACCTCAAATTGAGGTGACATTCTTTCAGTTACAAAATAAAAATACCAATAATTTAAAATGTTGATTTGCACTGTTAGTGTCTTAATTAAAACTGTAACATCCCCCCCATGTAAAGAATATTGTTATTACAACATTCTTTACATTTCTAATCTTACAGAATTCAAAGGGGAAAAAAATAATTAAATTGGTTGAATGAGCACAGGTGGCATGAAAATTATTTTCAGAAAGCTTCATTCCACTTACCCAACTAGCCCCAATGCAAGTGTTACTTCTGTGTTGACCTTTGC
>JAHLJT010008446.1:29714017-29879547 GCA_031308135.1 Acheta domesticus
GGCCCGGCGGCCTTTCAGGGCCCGCCCAGCCCTTCGACAGCCTTGCCCCGCGCTCGCGGTGCCAAACCCGCCCACCATTTCGCTATGGAACGCGAGGGAGAACCACCCGTGGTGGCAGGTCCACGATAGCTTTACGATACATAATTACCACCCCGCACAGTAGCCCAGCCGCCCGAAGCCGCACGTGCGTTTTGTAAACAATGGTAGAGAGAGAGAGGGTAAGTGAAATTTCCACTCAGCCCCTAAGTGAATCGCCGTCCGCAATTGGACAAAAAATTATCGCTGCATAGAAGGTTTGACCAATCATAAATGAAATCTCACGATTTCTGGAACATTCCGGAATCTTTTGGCGAGTTTTGGAGCGCGGGGGAACGCGAGCTGCTTCGTAACGCCAGCAGTTGGGAGAAGACACTGATTTTTTGGAACTTGATAGTTAGGAGCCCGAGCAGAAAAGAAGTGGGGGGGTTGCGCACTTCAGAATTCTTCCTGAACCGACTTTGTCAGGCGCCGCAATCGAGCACTTGACAGGAGAATCTCTTCCGTGGACACCGGCGCCCGGAAGCTCGTTAAAATTCACGTCTATAGGTGGGGCAGAAATAGTTTTTCCGATCCGTGCTTGGCTTTTGACGAAAAATACGAAATTTTCGTATTTTAAAAAACGCAATCGGCCGAAGCCTCGAGTCGCCGTAATCCGGCGCCATTGTATTCTCGCGGCCGTGACCGAGAACTCGGTCGCCACCCGTCTCGGCGGTCATTCACCGTCCGCGCCCATTGTGAGGACTTCAATACGCCGCCTCCTGCCAGGCCTCCGAGTACCTGCTCCTTGAGGGAGCCCTGTGCCTGCGCCCTCCGCCCGCACCCGGCGGGCGGCCGCCGCATCGAAGAGCCAGCTGACGAGAAGGCAACGACCTCTACTGATGACGTGTATTTCAACAACCAGCCTGAGCTCATAATTGCCCTTTTGGCAGGAAAAGTATTTAAGAACTCTCAGATCAGAATTTGCCATTATTGTTTCATTAAAAGAACGGTTCGTGGCCGCGCTCAGGGCCTGCAAGAGAGCCAGCGAAGTATCTGTAAAAATTTTAATTCTAAGATTTACTGTTATACAGGGTTGTGTTTCATTGTTGTTTTATTTTGGGGGAATACGAGCTCGTGATCGAGGTGTATTTGTTTGAATTTCTGTATTTTTGGTCAATTTATCCTTTTCAATTAAATCTCTTTTTTTTTACCTCATTCATTTTATTCATTTCAAACGCAACATTACTCTACCATCCATCTGTTCTCTTTTAGCCCACCTACCTGCCATCTGAGCTAGCTAGCAGGCAAGTTCGCTGAACCCAACGAAGGAGGTATGTCACAATATCATGTTGAAAGACTGATGATAATCCCCTTACTGTACTCTACATCAAAAGTACACACTGTACAGTACTCTACATCAAAAGCCATTAACACATGATGACACTAAACCTGCATGAAAACAAAAACTGAAGTTTAAATACACTTATCTAGTAAAATTCATTCATTCACTCCACATTTGCACACTATTTTTCAAGCATAAATAAGCAAGTTAATGCACGCCTTTTTTCCTATTAATTGAATATAAGATTAATTATCTACTTTATAAGTCACATTTCACAGACAATTCAAGTGTGTTTATCAGTGGATATAAATGCTAACTCTAGGAAAATTTCAATGCATCAAATTTAAATACAAATTGCGATGTAAATTTTCACATTTTACAAATAACATTCTTGATTTATCGTTATCACATTTTAATTAGTCAGTTCCTTCTTCGTTTACAGTTTTACATAATTTACACGGTTTTGCTAAAAAGGTTGAAACCAAAAAAATTTAAAAAATAAAATTTAAAGCATTGATTGTTTGCTCCCCATCTACCTAGCATAAAGAATTTGAAGGGAACATAAAGGGTTCACAAATTTTACTATTGATAACATTTGAACTAGAAGCAGCACATGTTCAGAAGACAAAATGATAGAAAGCAAAAGATAATGTCAAGAATACATTACGATTCTTTAAATGTGAATAACGCAAACTGCATTGATATTTATATAAAATAATTTAGATGTAAATAGAACCAAGATCTACAATTAGAATATACATTTACTCCACTTTCATTATCACTAATTATTTGCATAACACACAATATAAACTGATTCTGAAATACAATATTCAGAACATACTATTCATTGTTACAAATTATATAAAGCATGGAATATTGAAAAATTTCTCAACAATATCATCATCAATTTACATACTTTGAAGACTAACAAGATTGATAACACCTTTTCCAAATTTCAAACCCATCTATCACATCATATAATATACTTTTTTCTCCATAAATATTCTTTGCTGATAGAAATATGCTTTCCCAACAAAATTTCTCACAAAAACTTTCCATAACTGTGATAACGGTATAAGGATATAAAAGTAGAACACGTAAGACCATTGTAAAAGAATTCAACTCATTCTCACAAATATTTATTAAGCATACTTTGAATAGATTGTGGACCACAAACTTGGTGCAAAACACTCGAGTTGTGAACTAAATGCTACATTACGACCTACTAAGAGATACTAGGAAGTCGTGATTTTTATCAACCATACATCCCTCAACTAGGAAAGCACTAGCACTGATAGATAACTAGTAAAGCTAATAAGTACCTAGTAAAGCTACATGCAGTTAATGGTACCACTGTAATAATCTAAGAAAGTACATTCTAATATATTTACAAAGAATAAAATATTGATGCTGAAGCATCAGAAAATCATTCTGTTCTCAAAAAATGATCTTAGAAATGAAAATCTTATTGAATATGATTTACAGAACTATTTATAAGGCACTCACTGTACTAACATGATTAAATATGCTTCTTAATATTAAATTACAAACACTAATGATAATATTCAAAACTACCAATGCAATTCATTCACTCTTGAAACTGTTAATACATGAAGCGAACAACTAATGTGGCACAGAATGAAATGACTATACAAATTTAATTCACAGATGTAAATGAAATTCTTAATATAATTATAAAACTTTAAAAATAATTAAAATGAAAAAACAAACTACCATGCACTATTTTACTATATACCCCTCCTTTACACGAGCCCACAATTATTGATCCCATCACACTATTTTTCAAGCAATTACTCATAGGTTGATTGATTGATTAGTGATTCGGAGCACAATAACTGCTAAGATTTGTTAATCCACACCAAAGTTATAGTTTGCACTATTGTTGACGTTAGTTTGCAACTAAAATAGCACCAAACTTTTTCCTGAAAATTTTTATAAGGAAAGAAGCTTTGCTCTTCAATGATATTCTGAAAGCCTCATTTCAATGGAATGAGAGCAAGCAGAGAAAGTGACGGACAAAGAATGTATGAAATCATGTACACGTTTGTTGAAAAAACACCATCTACAACATAAATATTGCAGGAAAGGAAACTACCATTGTGTTAATTTAGTAGCTACCTAAATATTATATTCTGCAACATTTTTGTATAGTTAGTTTTGAGAAACTTCTTTATTAATGAGTGCGAGGATATCAGTGCTTAAAGGTAAAGAAACTTTTCAAGTATTTCTCAGGAATAACAAGAAGAAAAATTGTTTTGTATGCCCCGCATCCCCTAGTTTTAAATTATTTTTTTATTTATCAAATAAACTGATGAAACTGATGTTTTATTTATGATTTTCTTCTTGTGTTCCTTTATTTTGTTGCTGATTTTATCCTGTTTAGTGAAGACTAATCATACTCCTTTTAATTTACAAATTGTAAGTAGTCTTCTAGTTTTTATTTTTCTTCCTTATTTTTCGCTTTTTCCCTTTTTTTCTTTTTTCTTTCTTCTTTTCCCTTCAGAAAGTGGAGAAAATGTTCATTTCTTAGCTAAAAATTTCTAACTCTGTTTCTTTTGCCCATTATCATTTCTTAATGTGTCCTGAGAACCATTCAATCTAGAAACAGTATTTTCAATATTTTATGTTTCAACTATGGAGGGTATTGTGATAAGTTTCTTAGCAACACTATCCTTCTTGCTGTTCTATGCTTGCACTCTTAATTTTTGTGTGCAGGTGTTACTAAATAAATGGACCATGACTGGACATGCAGAGTCCTGTGAACCCAGGTTTCAGACTGTGATTATTACTGCAATTTTTGTTTTGCCTTAATTTGCTTCAACTTTTTTGTGAGAAAGGGACAGTCACTTCGTGGGCCATGCAACAGCCTTCCATTGAAAGTTTATGTCACACTATGTTAAAAAACATGATTGTAAGAACAAATAATTGGGATGTATAGACTGTTTTGCAAACCTAGTTTGTGGGCAGCAGTCAGAAAAGGGAGTTTCATTTTCAAACTTTTATGGGATCCTTTCATATGAGACCTAACTCTCTTTGGTACAATTCAGAATACCAAGACCTTCTCACCCTCTAAATTTCATACAAGTACATAACACTCTGAAAGTACATTAACTTTCAGATTTTCCCAAAAATTTGCAATACGTTTTGTACTTAATAAAAATAGATCATTAGCATTGGTTTCTCTATAATACATCGTAATAACAATATAACAAGTAATGGAAAGTTGGAGATAATTAAGAATTTACAAACAAAGGAACTAAAAGGGGAGTAGATGATCTGGTCCTGCTTACACACTTAGTACTTGCGTAAAAGATACAACAATCACTGAAAATATAGGTGTCTGTGAATATACTGGATGATAAAGGCATATACATGATTTGGAGAAGCATTAATCCTGAACAGGTTTTAAGAAAACATGAGACCAGATGATTGTTGTTGGGGTTGAAGAGTAGGGCCTACTTGGTTTACAAACAAACTGTACAAAAGTCAAAATCATAATGAATATCGAAAAAGATGTCATTTGTTTCCTTTAGAAAGAAGTAGAAATCACACAATAACAAAGGTTCCTTTCAAAATCTGCCTTTAATGAACACAACCAATGTGAATGTTGAGAACGTTTTTATAAATTCATTAATGAAATTAGTGGGATCTATGTCCAAACAGCATTTCTATAAGCATTATTCCATCATAGGCCCTCCTGTATCTGAAATTCCATTTGTCTGGTTCCTTGATCAAAATAGGTTGCCTGGAAAATGGTTAAAGATTCATGTGTTCTCATTTTAGGGCTCACAGTGGAATGGCTAACCTTTCCTCAGTCCTAATGCATTTCTACAATCAACAGTCATCATATTTTTGATTCCACAACATTATGAAGTTCTTTACTTTTTCCTCTGGACGTTTGAAAATAAATGAAAAAGTCATCCTTGAATTTAGTTCAATGCACAGTACATGAAATGCACCAAACCCCTCTCTTCTTTCAATACTTTGTACATACATTTCCTTTTTACCTTTCTTTGTATGACAAAGTGAACAGAAGCAACTCTTTTTCATGGAAGAATTTGGAGGTCTTTTAAAATGTTCAAAAATATTAAAAGAAAATTCAATAATGAGTACTTGACCACAACTGTTTTCTAGACAGGTGTATATTGATCACCCTATCTTGCATGGACAGTCAACCCTCCATTTACCAGATCCTTCATTCAAATAAAACAAATTTTAAAACCGAATGCATTAAACTTATGGAGAGATCAAATGTGATCATTCATGACAGTATTAATTTACCCAAATAAGTCATTTTTGAAAAAAACTAATTGGGGTGATCTAAGGAAAAAGAGCTTAAAGATAAATCACACGTTTCCTTTGACTCGTCATTCACGATTGTAATTGTATATGTGACTTAATAAATTATTATTATTATTATTATTATTATTATTATTATTATTATTATTTTTATTATTATTTTGAAAATTAACGATATGTAAGCATGACAAAAATAGTGCAAAATGTATTACTTAAGATTAAAGTCCAATATTAGCATGGATACAACATACGAATCAATGAAAAATTTGGAAGCAATCTTATTAGAACAGCAGTGTTTGTACATCTTCATTTCCATCACTGCACCAATAACAAAAATTATTCTGAAAATAATTTCTAATTTTCCATTTCTCAGTTTTTTGATACCTTAAGCACACATTTTCAAACTAAATGCTACTACATTAATTTTAGAACAAAGTGTTGTTCTTCCACAGTATTTTATTTTGTACCTCAAAGGTTAGTTAAACATATAAATTAAGTAGTAATAATTTGAGAAATTCTAATAGCAAAATATCAACAGAAGTCAGTTTCTCTACCTTTCAATTCCTTACACCTGTCTCTATAGAAAATAATCATTCACAGAACACAAACTTCACAAGGGCAATTTTTTATGATTTCTTTCAAGAACATTAAATTAAAAAATTGAAAATTTCCATGTAATTTAAGTGACAACACATATCAGCAGTGTTCTCCATGAAATTATACTCATTATTCTAAAAGTATTACTCAGCAAGAAATCTCTTCAGAACTATGATCTTTTGTAAAGTTTTTACTGTTTAAAATACCTACTTCCACACCTTGGTCAGTGAACTGTTATCCTACTGGTCAATCAATCTTCAGAGCACAAGTTTGATTGCAGCTGAGAAAAGTGAACTTTTGAAAGGTGTAAAATTTACAGTACATGCCAGGACGATTGCTGATAATAAACCATCCGACAATTCTCACCATAATCAGATTTCATATTCCATCATCCAGAAAGTAAGCTGTTACTGTCTCAGTCCCTGGCAGAGAATATGTGAGTCAAAATTTGTATGCAATACATGCCCCTTGAGTTATGTCAAATAAAATCCTAGAAATGAAGTCTACTGAGAATGGCTGATCCATTTTTGACAGCCAAAGCATTACACACAACAAATTACTTGATTTCCCCCTTAATAACAGTGTGTTAGCTGTTAATTCTAATGTGTTAGCTGTTAATTCTAAGTAAGTACTTCAGAATTAATTTAGGAATGATGATTTCACCATTCCTAAGGCACTCAGCACTTATACGGCTAAACACCCATGATTAATAAAGCTATTGAAAATTATTAATCACTCGAATCCTCACTTCCTCCAATATTCCTTAGCACAAGCACAGTCATGGTGACTACTAATTATTGCAATACAGAAACTAGTCATCAAAGAAAACTAATGAGAAAAAAAATCACCATTCCCTTTCATGTGCTTGGCATTAAAAATGCTTGTTTCACTTAATTCACAATCTGTCATTTGAAAAATGGAAGAAAATGAAACATTTAATTCCATTTCAGGACATATATCATTAGGGTTATTCAATTAACAGGACCTGGAAGGGTAACTTCAACTATTTAGGAATAATTAAACCCCTCTTCAACTATTTAGGAATAATTAAAAATGAACATAAATGATGATACACAGGGTACCTGCTTTACCTTCTTTTAGCACCCAGAAAATATAAAGGAAAAAATTGTAATGAGTCAATATAGTAGCTTTTAAAAAAATTTAAGTTTACAAGTGCTAACGCGCCAGGTGATAATGTGAATATTATTTTAAATTATTATGAGAATAAGTTTGACACTGACAAGATTCTGCAAAGATGAATGTTCTTTTGTATCTTCTGCCAATGCAGTTGAAATATTCAATCCACACACTGGTACTGATGCATATGCTGAATGGAAGGAGTTCCAGAAGTTAAAATATCTGTAATGAACACAATATGATTAATACATACAAACTAGGGAGAAAGACAAAAAAGTAAGGTAAATAAAGAAAGTATTTTAAATTGAAAATAATTAGGAATTTTAAAAGAAGAATCATGAAATATTCTAATTACAGTAAGTGCTTTTTTTCACAGTAGAATAAACTATTAAAATTATACCAAAGTAATTCTCCATTATTAATGGTTCATTTATAAAATTTTAACAAGCTAGGATATAATGAAAGGAAATGGAATATTAACAACCGAAAGTGAGGGTACAGAAGGTAAAAGAGCAGGAGGTTGCTAGATGAAGAGAAGCATAATAGCTATAAAAAGACCAAGACGGCCAGGGACAGGAGAAGGTGGAGACAACACTATTATGTGAGGGGCCAGCCATCCAGCAGATCAAATGACAATGTTGCATAAAACAAACATAATACGTATCCATGATATACCTGACAAGTCAATAAGGCTCTTTCTAACCTCATGTCAAGGAATTGTTAGTTATAATATAACATATCTTGGCAAAGAAATATTAAGAACAAATTTCACGAACTTATTCTTTGAACGTTTCATGTATGGAATTTGGCTATTGTAATAAATTATAACCAGCAGCTAATCCATAACTCATCTAATAAGACTGTAAGTTATTAAATTCTGGATTAATATTTTCTACATACTTAGACTATACTGCACCTACTGATCTTCCCATCTCTTCTTGTGGGATATAGTTATTCATTACTTATGGAATTCTTGAGGCATTCATTCTGTTTACTTGTACGAGCCATTTTTCTTCGTATGTTGTCACTTTTCCATTGACGGCATATACAGTGTCCCAATAAGTATGGACCACCCTCATAACTTCTAAATGGTTCACGATATCCAAGTGCAGTTTTCACTCAACAATGCGCAATCATGGGGCAAGTAATATGACATAGATATATTGTTTGAAATATTTTTCGTTTTCAAGAAATTGAATAATCTTTGACTTTTTAAATGGAACTATATATTTTTCTAATCAGCAATTGATAGATTATAAAAAGAGGAATACAATGATGTACCACATGTTAGATTTTTCAAAGTAATTTGAGTATAAAATTAGAGTTTCTGACATGTGATTTTAAATTAAATGGATAATATTTCCTAAACTAGCAGCCCTTGTAACTGTCATCTTTAGGAAGTTGGCCTTCGCAGTGCCAAGACTGTTACGGGGAGAGGGGAGACTGAGCGGTGTGGCAATGGGGGATAGAGGCGTAATTGCAGCAATCCACGGTCTTATCAGGACTGACAGAGGAACAGACATCAGTATTAATGATGGGAATGAAATATTTTTTTCCATTGGTTCATCAGAATTAAATTTCTCTTCTGGTTGAAATTCCAAAGCACCGATGTACTCTATTGTCATAAATGACTGCAGTATTTCATCAGCCCTTTCACAAACGACTGCAGAAGAGCATTGCAGTTGGGAGGAGGACACAGAGTTTAGTAAAGTAAATAATGTACATATTTTTATTCTGTTTTTCTATTCTTATCCATGTCTTTTTTTTGTTTTTGTTTTGTTTTTGTAAATTTACAATGAGAAGTGGACTAACGGCAATGAAAACAAAATTTCTACCTTTTCATAATCTGATATTCTGGAGATATTATAATGAAAATCTTCAATTTTTCATTTCCTTTGCTTGTATTTGCAGTGTTTTAAAATGCTGGATTGTCCATACAGCCATTTGACATTGAGCTGGATTCTTGTTAAGTTTGAAAATTATGTTTGTTAGAATCTCCTATACACGACCAATTTCTTTACATCGTTAATTCCAATGATCAATGCTTTGGAATTTCAATGGAATTTCAGTGAAAGAAATGGTCAATTCCGATGAATCAAAGCAAAATCTTTCATTTTGAACGTTAATATTGATATCTTTCTAGTTATGACTATTTGCACTACCATCCTTCTCAGTCACTCCTCTCCCTTTGAGTCTCAGCGCTGCGATACGACCTCACCTACCAAAGGCAACAACATAAGGGCTGCCTGCAAGAAATATTGGGATACTTGCTCCTCTGCAAAGAGTGTTGCCATATTAAAACATGTTGCATGCACGTCACAAGTATAACATTTTAATTTCAATATCCATTCTCTAGTAATTTCGTCCATATAAATATTAAATAAAATTGGAAATAAGTTGCATCCTTGACTTAATTCTAAATTAGTTTTCCTTCTGTGTTCCCGATTGATTTGAGAACATATGAACAATTTTTTATACAACCTTTTTATTATGAAAATGACATGTACTGGAATTCCTTCTCTTGTTCATTGTTTTCCAAAGTACTTCTGTTTTAACTCTGTCATAAGATTTTTATAACTAGAGCCTGGAAGTCATCATCATCATCGACAACAAGGATTAGACCGTTTGATCTGTTCCGTCTCATTGCTCATGCCATCTCTTTAAGGGTCTTCCTACACTTCTTTTTCCTTTTGGTGCATATTGAAGAATTATTTTACTTAGCTTTGTTGTGGCATTCTCAGGACATGATCTTTCCATTTTTTCCGATATTTCTTTATAATTTCTACAGCTGGCTCAATGTTTAATTCTTCTCGGATATCTACACTTCTTTTGTGGTCTAATAGTGAGTATCCTGCCACAAAATGAAGAAATCTCATTTCTGCAGATTCAATTCTTCGCAGCTGATCTGATGTTAATGTCCAGCTCTCGCTTCCATAAAGCAGTAATGGCAAGGCAATAACTTTGTAAAATCTAAGCAGAGTTTCCTTTTGCACATTATGCTTTAGAGTTCGTTGTAATGTTCCACAGAAGTATGTGAAATTGTTCAATTTTATTTTCACATCTCTTGATTTAATATAATTAAAATGATATCCGAGATATTTAAATTCACTAATTTGTTCGATTATTTGGCCATCTATGACTGTTTTTGCTCTTAAAGGTTCAAGTCCCTTAAATGCCATCACTTTTGTTTTATTTGGTGAGATTTTCATTCCATATTCATTTGCAATCTGACTTAACTTATGAACTGCTATTTGAGTTTCATGTTCAGATTTTCCTATAATAAGCTGGTCGTCGGCAAAATGTTGGGATCTCGACATTATTAATCTTAAAAACCTCATTTAAAGTCATCAACCATTTTTTAATGATCACGTCCATATATATATTAAAAAGCGTTGGCGAGAGCGGGCATCCCTGTCTTACTCCCTGGTTTATACAAGCTGATTCTGTTCCATTTCTTAGCATTCGTATCTTGATTTTATTACTTCTGTATAATGATTGAATTGCTGTAATAAGATGAGAAGGGAGTCCAATATTTTTCAGGGTTTCCCATAATAATCTTCTTTTAAGGCTGTTGAATGCTTTTACGTAATCAATAAAGACGTAGTATGTTGGTAGTTTAAATTCTCTTCGCTTTTCAGTAAGTTGTGTCAGTACAAAAATACAATCTGAACATGATCTACCTTTTCTAAATCCATGTTGTGTTTCAGATATTTGAGTTTCAACAATAGGCACTAACCTTTGGTTTATAATTTTTGCGTAGATTTTGTAACAAGAATTTAGAAGGCTTATACCCCTATAATTTGAACATTCAGATTTGTCGCCTTTTTTATATAGTGGGTAAATTAGGGCTTCATTCCATTCTTCTGGCACGTATCCACTGGACCAGCAGATATTAATAAAGTTTAGAAGTCTCTCCATTAATTGATTCGATGCATATCTGATCAATTCCATGTTTAGATTATCAGTACCAGGTGACTTTTTATTTTTTGTTGTGTTAATGGCTGCTTTCAACTCATCCATAGAGATCAGATCTATAGAATTACATATATCTATTTTAATTCCTATCTCTTCTTCTTCTTCTTCAGAGGAAGAAGCCTGGAAGTTCAGGCATTTATTTTACCTAAAATAGGCATCCAAAAAGGCATTTATTCTAGCTGAAAGAGAAGTGAAAAAAAAACAACCATAAAACAATGAAAAATGACCATTTAAAAGGAATTATCGTAAAAAATTAATAATTAATATGATTCACATTTTTATACAAACTCTAAAATTTACATTAGGACTTAACATAAACTGTCAGCATCAACAGAAAAAATAAAAAATCTTGACTAGAATCATCTTTTTTAATTCAGATTTTTAACGTAGCCTCTGCTTCCACAGAATGGCTGTGCCTTTGTGTTGTCTAGGCTTGCAGGTATATATCCAGCATGATTGTAATTGGTACCAGGTGAAGAAAGCAAAAAATTGAGGAATATAGCAGAAAAAGGCAACAATACGGCAGACAAAATGGCAAAAATAGGCAAAAAAGGCAAAATGAAAATATATTAAAACAATCCCAGAAATACAATTAAATGATTCCTTTTAGTAGAAGTACAATTGATGATTTTTTAAAAGTCATATATACAATAAAAAAAGCATTTTGCCAAACTACCTGGCTCAATTTATAATCCTAGAAGCAGAAAATGCAGAAGAAGAAGAAGGACTTGAAAGAGCTCAGAATTACATCAGCAGATAATACTGATCAGTCTTCAATGAGGACCAAACATAAGAAATTCACAGGACAAACCAAAAAGGAAGACCGGAGCCAATTGGTCTGAGGAGAGGAGCGAGAAACATTGGGCCAGAATGAAAGAAATGTGGAAGAAGAGGCAGAAAGTTGAAATGAACATAATCCATAGGGACTTATTTTAAAAAAATATGAAGGCGAAGGCGAATGGGGGAAGGGGAAGTGGAAGAGGAAGAGGAAGAAGAAGGAGTAGAGAAAGTGGATGGAGAGGAAGACGAAGAAAAAGAGGAAGATGGAGAGGAGAGGAGAGGAGGAGGTGGAGGAAGAAGAAGAAAGGGTTTATTATTTAAGACACTGACTCAACAGCCTAGTTTCCATGTGTTTCTATCATTCCAATCACATTCTTCAAGACTTCTGTATTCCATTGTTTCTCAGATTCCTTGCAGCCAGGTGCTCTTTGGTCTTGCTCTTTCTTCTATTAGACAGTGTCCCACTGCATACCTTTTTCGGCCACCTATTACTGGGTATTCGCTTTACGTGCCCACACCACCTTAATCCCTTGATACAATGGTATCAGTAATATCAAGACCAATCAACCTCTCCTCTGATGTCATTATTCTTAACTACATCCATTCTTGTCAGTCTACAGCATTTTTGTCAGAATACCACCTCTACAGCCCTCAACCTTCACTTGGTCTTTTTTGTCATTTTCCATACCTCTGTTCCGAATAGCATAATGCCTTTTATGGCTTTATAAATTCTAATTGTATGCCTCCTTGTCACCTTCTTAATCCATAGAATGCTCTTAAGTTTTCTTGTTGCTACTCTGCCTTGTCCCATTCTACATGCTATTTCATTTTGGTAGCAACTTCTATCAGATGGTCTTACACGTAAATACTGGAATAATTTAGTAATTTTTATTTTGCACTCCCCCAAACTCATATCTTCTCCTGCTCCCTCAACTATAGTATTCTCAGTCTTACACGTATTTATTAATTGTGAGTCCTCATTTTTCACATCCTTCTCCAAGCTTTCAGAGCATATATTTTTTTGTTTGTCTTATCTTCTGCCAAAATCGCCTGGTCGGCTGCAAAATTGAGGGTAAACAGTCGATTGCTTCTGACAAGCACTCCCATGGCACAGCGCTTCCTTCCTCAATTCTTCAGCACTCCATTCAAATATACATTACTGTTGGAGCTATTGAAGTTATGCATCATCCCTGATTCAGCCCCTTACTAATTTGCAATTCTGTCAACACTTTATTTCCCATTTCAACACATGCGCTCACAATACAGATTTTGCATTGCCCTCATGTATGTGCTTTGTACACCTTCCTCCTTCACTACTTTCTATAACTGAATTGGTGATTTGAAGAGGGATGCAAGTCCTTGTTCCATAGTTCAGTGAAAATAAAAGAAAGTTAATAACCTCTACAGGCAGCTTCTGGGACATTTATGTTCTACACAAAAGTTGTAGAACAAGTCGTTATTGATTGTTTGGGTACTCTGTAACTTCAAATTTGCATTTCTGAGATAACCATTTTTATACCTTGTCCCCTTTCTTTTAAAAAAATAATTAAAACTTATGAATTTTAAAAAATTTTTTAAAAAATTTATTTCTTTATTTTTGGACTTCTGAAACAATATAATCATACAATAAATATATAACGATGTCCATTAACATATTGTGTTATGTGGACATGAAAATACTTTTATAAAATTAATAATATCAGCATCTATTCTGCATTGATTTCCACTTGAGTCTGTGGCTATATCGAATCTTTCTGGTAGAAACGGTAACTTTCTGGTAGAAACTATCTGGTAGAAGCATTACATACCCATTCTAAAGGCCTGATTAGGTAGCTCAATTACTGCACACCACTTGATCCGCACACCCCTCACAGGCCGTCATGTGTGTTGCTGATCACTGGTTGCTGCTCACCTTTGCAGAAACTCCTCTGCACATCTTGCAGCTGTCTGGTAAGGAAGGGCATTATTCCATGAGCTTCCAATTTCGTGACATTCTTGGGCATTCCTTTCATGGTGAATGGCTCTCTTGGAGTAAGAGTGCTGTTGGAAACATGTTACATTCACCTCGCACAGCGGTAGACGGACAACTGATTTCAAATTGCTCTCTGTGCTAATAGAGACACTTGCAGAGCTATCTGTTGCTGTAAACACACCCGATTGCAGCATTTCTTTCAAGATATAAATGAAATTTTTGCGATCCGATAACATTTCTTTTAGAAAAAAAATAGTTGCCATGACTTCTGCCCCAACTTTCGTATGTACTCACATGCCACAAGGTAATCAAAATATTCTCTATCATGTGTTAGCTGCTTTACATGGAGAGAATCACACCAGGCTCACAATGAGAACTGCCAGGATGAGCAAGAGACTTGGTTGTCTTCTTAAAATAGTTTGACCATCAGGTTTGAAGTCTATGATGTCCAAACTATTACTGTTGTCATGAAGCATTTAGGCATTTCCTAGCTAATAATACTAGTTCTTCTGTGTGAGGATCAGAAACTAGTCCTCGACCTCTTCCTCTTTTCCAGTCATTAGAACTTTTGGTTGGCAATAGAACACATGCTTTAAGCTGGACAAGTTTAATTTTTAAACAGATCTATAACTAGAAGAATAACAAAGAAAATGTATATATCAACACTTTTTACGAAAAAAGTGGACTTATTTCCCTTACAAAATCACAGATTCAATTTGTGTAGCAGAACATGTCATATGCCTCTTAAATCCATGAAAGCGACATGTGTGATGTTCCACAAGCTGATAGTTTGTGAAGGACTTGTTGAAGAGTGTACACATTGTCCACGCAAGACCTATCAGCATGAAACCATTCTGCTCCTTTGAATCAGTAAACTTTGTCTCTATATGTTTTTTAATGATTTTTCTATATATTCTTGCTACTGAACAGGTTACACTTATGCCTCAGTAGTTGGAGCAATTGTTCCTATATTCTTTGTTATAAATATTACTTACATGTGCTGTGTTCCCTTTTTCAGATACATCTAGGCCATTCAAAAATTGACTAAATATACATGCTACGATTTCATAAAGATCATTAGGAGCATTTTTAAGTAATTTAAAAGGTACTCCTTCTGGACCCAAGACACTACCATTCTTAACTAGTTTCTCTTAGTAATTCTTCTAATAATAATACCTGACCCATTGGTCCCTTTTTATTGCTGCTAGTCTTGTACCCTCTCTCAAGCCATCTCATAAGATTTTTACCAGTTTCCCTAGATCTAGTATTTCCCAAATTTGTCTCCAGTCATTCTACCCAACAGCTCATTCTTTCCTCTACCAACTAATTGCATCACTTCTCTGTTCAACCTAGCATACTGACCCCAGACTTCTGGATCACATGTATGTAGCAATTTATTTTCCACATTCCAGCTTCATCATGGGGTATATTGTTTTCAGGATTCACTTCCTCTTTTCCCAAGGTTCATGTGTGGTTTCTAAGATTTCTCACTCAACATTATTAACATGAGAGAGAAACATATTTCACTGAGTTTTTTACTGAATCTTAGTTTGTATAATAACCTAACAGAGTCACCTACAGATCTGTAAAAGTTATATTTATGGTGCTGAATACAACGATGTTGCTGTTCATCATTCTAATCATCTTTCATCCAATAGTGGTAGGAAAAATTTATCTTTATCCGAAGCAAATAATGACCCAAATCACATTCTGCACCTCACTGTACTTGCACATTTTCAATCTTCATGATTGTGTTTTCTTGGCAGAAGCTATAATCTACAACCAATTTAAGTTGTTGGGTGGGCTGAACCTATATGAAATTTATGGATCTCTGTGCATTGTGTAATATTTGTTGTATTAAGAAAACAATCTATGCATGATCTACCCTGTCGAAATCCTGTTTGCTCTTCTAGAATGACAGCATCTATTACTGGTTTCAATCATTCAGCTATTATTTTTAAAATATTTTATTCGCTGCATTTAGGAGCGATATTCCCCTGCTGTTTTCACACATGGAGTGATTTCCCTTTTTATACATTAGTTTTATCATAGCAACGGACCATTCATGAGGGATTTTCTTGCTAGTGCAGCACATGTTAAGGAGTGATAGAAACTTGTTTTTCATAGTGTGTGAAACATACTTCAGGAGTTTATTATTTAAACTATCTGTGCCAATAATTTTCTTATTTTTCAGTGTTTTTAAAATCATTTCAAGCTCATCCATTTCTAGTAGATCTGGTGTCCCTAGTATATATTGAAATTCTTTAAAACTGTCTTCTTTCTTAGAGGTAGTCTGATATAATAAAAAAGTTCAATTAACAGAAACTGTCATTCACTGTACCGGACAAAGAAAATACAATACAGACTAAATTTTGTGGATTGATTTGCAATATCAGTTATAGTTGGGCTGAAGATTTAAATATTATGCTTAATCCTATTTATTTTTTTTCCAATATATAAACATTTAAAATAAATAAAAAATCTTCAAATCCGTGGTGTCAATTACTCAGTCCTTGAAAATGTGCGAGACCAATCAAAATCAGAGACATTTAAAAAATACTGCACTTTCTTATATCAATATTTTAAACATGCTTCACACTGATTTGTTGGTATTAGTGAATGTTGCTTCTTAATTGCATAATCTTTCACTATTCAAATTCATCTGAAGGTACATGTCAATTGCTTATTTCAGTATAAAACAATAAAAACCAAATGATCTCATTTTGAATTCAAAATTCTTCAGAAGCAGTCTCAATCTTCCTGAGGTCACCAGGAAATTATACACCACTCACATCTAAATATTGCTAATACCCTAAAGCAGGTAGCCACTTTTTTAATCTTAACGATATGCCAATGACGAAATCAAAATCTTCACTTTGTAGTCCACCTTGTAGAATTCCCACTTCATTTTATCAAGGGTATTAAAATGAAATGAAAACAGAGTGCATTCACAAACACTGTTTTGACATTTCTCATTGAATAGTTTGGCAAATTTATGCAGAAAGAATGAATGATATTTAGTGGAGTTTATTGGAATTGTTTGCAATCAAGCACAGTTTTAAATGACTGTAACCAGAAGTTTATGTCTGTCTTACACTAACACAACACATTTTGAGAATTCATGCAAAAATCCTGTAACAGATCGAAAATGAAATTTTAAAATTCGACACTAACTGATCGCTACGAAAACAATTGAGATTTATTATGACAAAGAATTACTTCACAAAGCAATAATTGGAAATTTGGAGGATTAACGTATTGCAAATATTACATAAAAGATGAGCCAAAAATACAAAAACAAGAAAACAAAATATATAAAGAAAAAACAAACTGTTTAAAATCTGCATGTTCATATATTTCAAATATCATATTACCAGTTAGTATGAACATGAAATATGAAAGAGTAACTAAGGTAACCAGACATTACCCAGATATTTATTTTTTGCACCACCCTGGCCTGCCTCACCCAGCAATATCTAACAACAATCCAGCCACCAGGCAACAATGCCCTGGATTGCAAGTTCACAGTATCACAAATTTTGAGGAGTAACCAAATTTCAAGTAACGTTTTGGGACTACAAACAACATTCTCACCTCAATAATGTTTGTACAAAATTTGGGAGCAATTAATCCAATCATTTTTGTGCAACCCTCCCCCCTCCCCAACATCCCCCTCCTCTGTATCACACAGACGTTGGTAAGTCATCGCTGCAAAAATTGAGACGGCATCAGAGATAATCTTTTTATTTATTTTATGTATTTATTTCATTTTTTTATTATCAAAATCAGTTAAAAACTGTAAGTCACAAGCCTCACTCCACAAAATTTGAAATATTGCCATAGATCAGTAATTGGTCAACAGAAGTCGCTAATGAGGCATAGTTTGCTGACATTTGGTGGTTGGATGTGGAACAATAAGGTAGAGTTGTTATCTCACGCTTACGCTGGTAATGTTTTATTTTTTCCTGAGAGATAGCCACAAGTAATTAATGAGGTAATAGCATGAAAGAAGTGTTGCAAACAATAGTGAAATAGAAGAAGAAGAAGAGGAAGAAGAGGAAGAAGAAGAGGAAGAAGAGGAAGAAGAAGAGGAAGAAGAAGAGGAAGAAGAAGAGGAAGAAGAAGAGGAAGAAGAAGAGGAAGAAGAAGAGGAAGAAGAAGAGGAAGAAGAAGAGGAAGAAGAAGAGGAAGAAGAAGAGGAAGAAGAGGAAGAAGAAGAGGAAGAAGAAGAGGAAGAAGAAGAGGAAGAAGAAGAAGAGGAAGAGGAAGAAGAAGAAGAAGAAGAAGAAGAAGAAGAAGAAGAAGAAAAACTGATGAGATGATGAATTTCTGACAAATGGCAGACACTGAAGATAGAAAAAAATTAAGAGATATCCAAGCTAAGAGCAGATGTGGTAGAAAGCTGTTTAATAAAAGACTTGCAGATTTCAAAACCAAATGCAGAACATCTTCACACTTTAACTCATAGGCCTAACTGCAAGGAACAAAATAAAACTTGATCAATTGTTACCCTTGAGCGAACATTCATAGCGGAGAATTCAAGTCTGTCACTCACTTGTTCCCACAAGAAGGTCATTCTAGACTACCCTGTAATTGGTAGTTTGGAAAAGTAGAGACGCATACTTGCCAAAGCAGAAACATTACTCCAAATGACTGGATGGCTATCAAATTTGAGCCATATGTTAAAGTGACCAACATGGGCATACGATCGAGGGGGGATTTCGCCTGAAATTTCTTAAACCTTTGGTTCTAAGGGAAAATAGTTTGTGGTTATGGACAAGAGAAATTCTGAAGTTTCTTGTAAATCCTTCCCTCCCCTCCATCATGTATGCTCTTGGTTATCCAGATGGAGAGAAATTATTTTTAAAATGACTAATGCTTAGACTCGCATTATCCAAAAGATGGTAAGTAATAAGATACATATACTTTTGTCTGATGCTTACAAGCTTCTGATTACGTTCAAGTTTGAGCAGGATAATCCTGACATTTTCAAACTTACTGAAATCCACAATCATGAAATTAATCATAAATAAGTTATAATCTGCAGCAACAGCATGAACCCACCCTTGAATCCCACCCTGTAATTAGTAGTTTTTATAGTAGTTAAATCAAAAATGCTTCCATTGAGCATGTCTTAGTTCATACAAAAGTAAACAACATTTCCCTACATTTGAATAAATTACTCTCATAACAATGGTAATAATTATATTCAAAATTCATTCAACCTACCTGAGAAATACAAAAACATTGATAATATACAATAAAAATTTGAATGATTTAATGTCTCTCTGGAATTACATTCAGTTGCTCATTATGATTTGTTCCAAACACTAGAAGTTGACGTCCAATGAGAATTGGAGGCTGAAGATTTGTTACAGAACAGACAATATTCTGGTATAATTTCTTAGTTTCCAATACTGTTATTACATTATTGTTTTCTCTGTTATGTTATGGTAATTACATTAATATTGATGCAAGAATTTACATAATCTAAACATTTGATTATAAAGGCCAAAGACTGTTTCGTATAATCTGATAAAATATTAATTATTAACACAGTTAAATTTCATGTATTAAAATAAATGCTTCTAACTGAGAAATAAGTTGTTATTTTATTTTTTCCGGAGGTAAAATCACACGCCACCTCTCAATCTTCACTTATTAATACTATCATTGATAAAACATAGAAATTAAGTTCACATTTTTAATTCTGCCAATCTCAAATATTTAAGAAAATATACCAGAAAATTTCAGGCATAATTTGTATCATTCAGTCAAAATATCTGATTTTAGAAATTAGCCAAAGTTAAAAACGGCTCTCCTGTAAAATTACCATTTTGTGGCTTGTGACAAATGCCTCAATTGTTAGCAGGTGTACTGAGGGCTAAAAAAGTTAAGATAAAACATGATAAATCAATTACATACATTCCTTATTGGCATGAATATGTTGCCAGTCCCTCAAAAATACTTCCATTGGACGTGTTTTAGTTTATACAACAGTTACACATTTTCCTACATTTTACTAAATTACTCTCAAGACAATTTACTAGTAAAAAAAGAAATAAGAGATCTGAACAATAATATCTGAAATTTACCAATCAGAATAAAAAAGACGGACACAAAAAAGAAACAATATTAACATTCAATAGATAGAAAATTATTAATTTGTTATTAATATACTCTTACATATTTATGTTTTGCACAAAGGGTGACAATCACAGGTAATTTTCATAATGGAAGGAACATTCACACATAAGAACAAATTTTCAAGAGAAACATCTTCCCTCTCTTATATAAAATATCTTACAGTAAATCTAGCTCACTTCACAATGTGTTCTGCAGGCATTATCCCAATGGATTGTGAGAAGTTTTCCCCTACTCCTAACAAGATTTTGAATAATTATAATGCTGAATATGAACAAACCAATTGGCAAACATTTGGCATTAAAAATAAAGAGTTCATACTATAGATTTTTAAATATTAAACAATATTATAAAATACAATGTTTTCGATACATACACTTGTTCCAATAGAAGATGAGAACATTCCTAATAAATAATTATAAAGCATTACAAAAAGTGAATTGAAACATTATATTTCTATTGATAATATGCATCAATTAGAAAGCATGTATGAAATATTCATCAACATGATTGTTCAGTAATAGTTTTAGCATATTTCTCAACAATGAAATGAACAGAAGTAGTAATCTAATACCCACCTTATATTATGAAGGAATCTTTTCTTTTTTTTTCCTTCTCTCTTTCTTTCTTTCTCTCTCTATCCAGGAATTGAAGAAACTCTTATACAACTCCACTACACCAATCACCTGTAGAGCAAAGACAAAACACACTATCAGCTAATTCAGAGACCATTATCAGAATAGAATAGACAGAATTGGGCAATATATAAATGGCTAAACAAGATGTTTGATATATAAATCCATTATTGCACCACATTTTGATTACTGTGTAACAATACTAATTGGAGCCGGAAAACTGAAATTAAAAACTTCAGATACAATCCGCCGCAGCTGCAGCTGCCGCCGACGCTTTATGGTGCCTAGGTGTGATTATCGCTGGGTGGGCGACCTGTGCGGCCGAGACGAGCCGGACCGCTGGGACGCGGCCGACCTTGACCGCAGCGAAAGGCAAGATGCCTTCCCCCCGTCTGCCCGAAGACGACGCCAACTGGAGTGTCTCCCTGGCAGGAAGCCACAAAAGCATCAGCTTTGTTACCGCAATAATGCGGAAGGACTTTAAATGGTAGAGAAAATCAGAGGGTGAAATCATACGCCATCAGCGTTGGCATAAGTAAAAGCGGCCAGCTTCACTTGTTATTGTATTATCATGATCAATCACGCCATACAGAAATTATGAGATAAAAGTAATTTAGCCGCAAGGTAATTTTTGTAATCATTGTACATCATTCATCACCTCATCAATTTAATAATTAAATGTTCTTTGTAAAATTTATCTATGTGTCTGTGTTTTGTTACGAAAACCACGTCCCCGAGTCCCAAATCACCAAGCAGGGGCATCGAGTAGGAGCTAGCCGGCAGGTTCACGGGTGACACGTGTTACAATGTATGTATGTATGTATGTGTGTATGTGTATGTTATTTTATTATGTGTATATTATGTATTATGTGTATGTATTATTATGCATTATATATGTATTTATTATTGTATTATGTAACAAATAGCCAAGAATGTTAAATAAACCAAAATCTCTCTATCATTGGCCCTCTTTGTTGCTCACTTTGCCGCTCTCTATTGCTGTGAATTCTAATTTAGAACGTTTAAAAGAAAATATACACTGTCAGAACACAAACTTGTCATACACAAAGATAAAATAAAATAAACGTTTTAAACAATCTAGCCATGTCATCAACTGTGATAATCACTCCACTAACTTGGTTGGTGTACACGCAGCAAAACTAGAAGTATAATGACCCCCATTTTTCGGACCTCTTGAACATGGGTTCTTTTCAGTATCTACAACACGCTGGGAACAGTAGAAACTAGTAGTGCGACCGAATAGCACAGACTTTCCCGTATTAGTTTTCTATTTCCTTTAATCTCGGCTAGCTCTTCGGACTTGCCACATACTCTTGCCAGCTGCCATCTATCGCCGCCCGAAGTATATATTTTTGACATTTTCTTAACTTGCCGGTTTCGCAATAGTATAACAAAAATATTATTTTAAGAATATTAAAAAACAGTAAAGCTTCGTCCTAATGACCATTTTCTTTAAAAAAATTGGAAAATAAAATTGCCTATGTTTGACACAAAATTTCGCAAAAATACTCATGTTTTTTTAAAATTGAATATGACATTATATGAAGATGTTTTTTATGAACACATTTTATTAAAAATGTATCTTCATAATTGTAGTTGTCGGAAAACGCCGAATTTTTTAAATTTTTTTTCAATTTTCGAAAAAACAGAGTTTTCAACCAAAATTAGGCCTGCGCCATTTTCTTACATAACCTTCAGACTATCAAACAACAAAATTTAGTCAATTGTTGGCGTCATTTTTTTGAAAATTTTGAAAATGTACCAGGGGCTTCATGTAAAGTATCCCCTCAAAATTAAAATATCGGTTTCAAATTCAAGGGGAAAATCGCCTGAACGGTTTAGTTGCGTGTTGTTCACAGACAGACGGACGGACAAACGTTTTGCTTTCAATTGGTTTTCCGGTATCAAGGACCACAAAACAGGGATTCAGACTGCGCCACGTGTTAGGGGATTTTTTTCTTAATTTAGCAACTGGATTTATCCACTTTTTCGTTTTCAGGGCACGGTAATGAATTTTTTTCTGACGAAAATTGCCGTTTTTGCGCACAGCATTACAAAACTTTTCCAGTACCGTATATACGTACGTATACGGGAAAGTAAAATGCCATGCCTGTGGTTCTTATGTCGAATCTTTATCAGACACAGACATCAGCACTGGTAGAAGCTGTGAAACATCTTCGACAAAATCATTGAAGTTCTCCAAAACATTACTGATAATTAGACGTCGGATTTTAGGACAAAAGCCTATTTAGTTCCTTTAGGATGTTGTGAAAATGAATTGAAGATGTTTACTAACCATGAAAAAATAGATCTACTGAAAGCATCTTATAGTAACTAAAATGTTCTAAAAGGGCAGTTGATGTTAATTTAATATAAACAAGTAATTTTCAAGAATGACCACCAGTGCCGTGTTAACGCACGAATCCGAAGGATCCGGGCCCAAGGTCCCAATGTTCAAGGGCCTCAGATAGTTCTCAAAAATATTTAACACTTAGGGTTCAAAAAATAAAATCACATAAAATGTGATGTATGATTAAACTATACGCAAAAACCTGGTAAAACGGAGTTATGTGTCACGCATCGTTGGATAATATATGAAATGTTGCTGGTTGATCTTTTTAATTTTATATTGTGCAATTCAATAAAAAATTAAAGTATTTAATTTGTAGTCTTTTTAAAGTAATTATAAGTCTGTTATTCTTACATATATGTTTAAATTTTTTGTTTGAATAATCTTAAATTGAGACACTAAGATATACTTTCAAAATATTAAACAAATATAAAATACAATGTGAATTGATAGGATTTTTTATCTTTCAGGACCGAAATAGGGGGGGGGATCGGCGAAAGTAAGAATAGGGCTCCCCAAATTAATCTAGGTCCAAGGGCCCCCAATGCTGGTAAAATACGACTCTGTTGATCACATTTTAATTGCCAATTTTTTTAATATGTTTAACGGAAAAGCAAATACTTTATCGAATTTCCCAAAGAGTAGTATTATCTGATCGAATACGCAATTGACTACGCACCGAAATCTCTCATCCAACACACCGAACATGAGCTCTGAAAGGTAACATAAAAGGGATGTTTCAGGCTCGTCTCCGACCAGTAATTTTTAGGCAATTGCACCCATTCCTGCGGCAGCTGCGCTGTTGACAGGTTGAGGCTTATCGCCGCGGAGTGTCGTCTTCGTAATCCAGGCGAGGAATGCCAAAGGTCAGGCAAAACCTACTGTTGGAAAGGACTCGCTCACCATGGCAGAATCAAACCAAACTAGAACCTGAATTTTTAACTATTTTATTACTAATTTATTACCGCAAAAACAATTTTTTTACCGCTCATCTTCACATACACAAACGGGTGATGGGCGCGCCCACTTTCGCCTATTTAAATGAATTTTAATTTTTTATTACCGTTCATTTTCACCTCAGAAAACAGGGCGTTCCCTCTCATCATATCAATATGGCCCGCTTATCACCGCAGAAGCAAAAGAAACTAATTCTCTGTTCTCTCAACTTCTAAAATTAAATTTAAAAAAACTGTCATGTTTTTGGAGAGAAATTGTTTATAAAACTTTTTGAAAATAATCAGAATCTTATTTACGCTAGTATGTACTCGTTAAAACAATTATCAACAACCCTAGTTTGAAGCATCCTGACAGGGACGCAAATTCTATACTTGCCATGAGCGCCTGAATACCTAGATACGCCTCTGCTTAGAATTGTCTTAAGAACTTATTTTCGAAGTTTCGACGTTTCCTCTCCGGACACCTGTATAATAAAAATTGTTGAATATTTTCATATTGATAAGAATCAATATCTTGTATTTACATTTTTATCAAAAATGAACTTCCTTCTTTAAATTAGCATTCCCTTCTTAACATGTAAAATAAAGAAGTACCAGTAATACTTTTTTTTTGTTAAAACAGTCATTGAAAATAATTTATTCATATATTTACATTATGTTTAAGAATAAATTTCCAATACATATGACTGTACACTGAAAGATACTATGTGGCCTCTGGCCTATTGAGAGGAATCTATGGTTTTGTTAGATTCCCAGGAACTAAGAAATACACAAAAATAATGATGCCCGCTATTAAATATTTGCAATTCACGTATGCATTACAGTATTAATTGCCACTGGGACACACTCAATTGCAGTTCAAATAATGTAAACGTTTTACTTCCTCGTAAACGTACGTACATACGTAGTATAGAGAACGTGATGTAATGCTGCAGAAAATCGATTTCGATATTTCAACCGAAATACACGTTTTGAGGCCCCATATACAGAAAAAGGGTTAGTTTTACTTCTTTCCTTTTTATTATTATTTTTTTAACGTCCATTCGTCCATCCGTGAACGTAAAATACACGTATTAAGTGGTGCAGGTCCGATTTTCACGATTAACTCTGAATTTTTGAAAATTGCAAAATTTAGATTTTTGTTGTCCATAATTAGTTTTTTTCCTGAAGGCCATGTACATTTTTTTTGAAAATTTTAGTAGTTTTCGCGTAATATTGAGTGAAATATTTGCAATTTTAAAATAGTGGTGCTTCCGAAGAACATACTTTCTCGCATTGTTCCTAAATCCTCCGCAAAATTAGATCACATAAAGCAACTTTTTTTTTTCCGCTCCGAAACGCGATCCCAAATCCACAGATTTAACTTGCTGGCATTCATGCTACTACACAACATAAGCACCCATCGACCGTACTCGGGAACTTTTTTTTTTCCGCTCCGAAACGCGATCCCAAATCCACAGATTTAACTTGCTGGCATTCATGCTACTACGCCACATAAGCACCCATCGACCGTACTCGGGAAAGGCACAAACATGTAAATGTCCGATTGTCCGTGTAAAAAGAGCAAACAAATAATTCAGAACTAAGTATTTAAAATTCCACAGTAGATACATTTTTCCTTTCTCATTCATATCCAAAACTTCAACACGGTGTGTACCAAAGAACATATATTTTTGAATAATTTAAATGCTCCGCAATAACATACACTTACATAAAATAACAAAAGTGTTTCAACCAGCAATTTATTAGTCCCTTCCGAACCCTATCACAGTTCTCAGAGTTAACGTGATGGCGCGGACACCACTATACCACACAAGCGCAGAGCACTGGAAAGATCGTTTTCCGAAGGACGATTACATAACTTTATCTCCTTACCAAATATTCGTAAGGAGAGAAAGTAATAACAATTTCGGAATCATTAGGCATATGTCAGTTAATCACATGGGTTCTGGTTAAAATGTATTTCAATTTAATGTTGAAATACGCCTAATTTTACTTAAATCGGTTCATACAGATGCACACAAGATAACGATTGAATTGACATGGCATACGTGTAAGAAATCGAATAACATAGTTGAAAAAAATGTTTAAAGACGCAAATGAATGAAAATGATACCTATATCATTCCCTTAAACTTCTTTCGTACTATTCAACAAAAAAAATTAATCAAAAAATGTGGAGCCCTTTTTTTTACTTTGAAAATGTCCGAAGACTTCATGTAAAGTACCCCCCCTCAATTAAAATATTGGTTTAAAATTTCAGGAGCCTTGACACAGTGAAGAAGAATGGGGAATATCAATTTTGAAGCAAATCGGCTGAACGGTTAGGCGCTAGCGTTGACCACAGAGGGACAGACGGACAGACGGACGTTTTGCCGTCAATCGATTTTTCAGTATCAAGAAGCAACAAAACATGGTAGAGATAGAGGATTTTTTTCTAAATTAGCAGCAGTTTTATCCACTTTTTCGTTACCAGACCCCAGTTATAAGTTTTTCGGGCGAAAATTCGCTGTTTTCCGGCGAACGATTACATAACTTTCTCTTCTTACGAAGTGTTACGCGTACCCGCCCGCGCGGCAGCCGAGTTGGAACAGCCTGATTTAACCGCTAGCGCTGTTCACAGATCGATCGGCGGACGGAGACGGACGGACAGTTTGCTGTCAATGGATTTTTTCAGTACCAAGGACCACAAAACATGGATTCTGGCAAAACCATGTGTTAGAGGATTTTTTTTCTAAATTTAGCATGTGGATTAACTACTTTTTCCGTTGCCAGGGCCGTGTAATAAGAGTTTTTCTGCCGAAAATTCGGCGTTTTTGGCGCAACATGACATAACACTATCTCTACCGCGTAAGCGATAACGAGAAAGTAAAAATGTATCATCATTATTATTCAACTCCCCTCCGGTTCACCATTTTCTGAAAAAAAATTCTGGCAACCTTAGCCATGACCAGTCTATAGATGGCAAAAGCTTTGGAGTATTTATTTAACCACCATAAAATTATTTAATTAATTAAGGAAAATTCTATAGCAAAGGATAACACAATCCTTACACCATGGGTACCATTAATAATGATAAAGAGGAAGCAGCGAAGTGATAAATCTACTACATCTTGCGTCTTGCCTGTTGCGTTAACATCGTATAAAACTAATGGCCGAAGGGAGGACGTGACGTGTTTCATCCATTGTTGTATTGCTGCTGATCAGCCTATAAATAATACATATGATTAGCAAGCAGAAGGAACGATAGGAACGCTGTAACAGTGATATAAGAAACCTAATAAAGGAACACGCCCTTTCGATAACAATTCCAACATCAGATAGCCAACATGACGTGATTCAATAGATCAACGAAACCATTGTCATCGTAAAAACCTATATACTCGTGTATCTCTGTGGTGCGTGTGTGTTTTCTTGAGCGTTCTGTTATGATTAACTGAAATAACATCAATAGAAATCGTTTGCGACTATTCACTGGGACAATAAATTACACTCGACAAGATAAAAAATATATATTAACTGTATTTATTAATTATAAAACGAATTAGCTGACACACTTGTTTCCTTGTCGGCCGCCGAGTATGAAGGATTTTTAAAAGGACATGTTCACATTATCATGCCATCTTTACATTTCATACTGGAACAGCAACTTCAATATGTATTATCAAAGTGAACACAGTAGTAAACAAAACCTTGATAGTGAAACTCCTTGCTGAGAAACAATGTACTATTCGACCAATCCTGATAAGTAATGAAAATTGCCGGCAACTACATCCAAAGTACGCCCATCACGAAATTTTAGCTCATTTGAAAGATATAAAAAGCGGCCTAAAATGTTTTAAGATACAAAATTTTCGCGGATTGGACTGCAGTAGGATATCACGATGCTTTAAGTGGTCAGCAACTTTTATTTAAAAACATGTATTATTACATATTGTAAAAAGGAGGCAGAAAATAACAAAATGATCGAAATGATCTAGATTGCTTATAGTTTATTTTCGTAAACATTTGTGAATTGGGATGTCACAATATTTGACTCAGAGCCATTTCACTCATAGTTTTCTTAATGTCCAATAAATGCATGCATTCATACCTCTGGACACACCAACTTACCCACGCAGTACATACTGTAACGTCGTCATGAGATGAGGAAGAACACAGACACGGAGTTTGCTGTACATATTTATTTACAATAGTTTATTACAGTATGTACACTCCTAAGGAACGCTGCACTCCACAGCCACTCCGACTCCTGAGGCGAGCCACCTCAGTATCTCCTAAGAGAACCCAGCTCCCTACACTAGCGCTGCCCCTGGTCTCTTGTCCCGTGGCGAAAAGCCACGCCTCGCAAGACGCTGCTCGCGATTACATCCGCACCTCGATCCGGATTACCTCGAATGCCAGGCAGCTTTTCCTACCCGCCTCTCTGCGAGGCATCATGTGACCGCCCTCCCACGCACAAAGCGTCAATTCCTACTCGAGATTTGGGCCGGCTGCACATGGAGCCTGCCGTCCATCTGCAGCCGATTTCTGTCGTTACACATCACTTGTGCGAACTGACAGCCGTCTTCTCGGACACGCCCCCAGCTGAGAGACCCTCCGAGAGACCCCGAGGGTCCAGCCGCCGCCAGCGCGGCACGAGAGGACCAACCCCTCCCCCTTGCACGACTTGTGCGGTCGGTCGCGCCAGTGCTATGACGCTACAATACTTAAGAAAGGTGAAAAATACCGTCAGAACTATTCAGAAAAGGAGTCACCTGCCAACGCCTTTCGCTGTTACTGGGATTACGCAGCGCCCTCTCGAGACACCCCGAGGGCGCTGGATTACGTCGCTTTGAAACCAATGCTCCTTCGTCCCGTGACTAGGGAGATTTTGCACTCCATAGTGGACATCATTATCGATCTTCTGTGCATTCGCAGATGCACAAAGTGATATGAAACTTGAACTGCGCATGTGCAAAAGATCGATAGTGCTGTCCACTATGTCATGCAAAAACTCTCTACTGTTCTTGGCCTCCCGGAGCTGCCCGAAACTGTGCGAATGGCCTGCTTGGATATGTCAACGAGTCAGAATATATTACATTTCGATATTTTAACGAAAAAGGAAGCACTATAACTCCCACTTATAAGGCTACCTATTGGAATCTGCCTTCCCTCTCACTTTTCCGTGCGTGACCTTGAACCGCCACGTTAAAAAATAGAAGTAATACTATACTGTGTATTTAACATAGTGACAGTTCCAGATCACGATCTGGAAGGAGAGGGGGGCATTGTCATCCAATAGCGAGCTCCAATACCAAAAATTTAAGTCGTGACGAAGCACCCGACTGGATGACAGTGTCTCCCTCTCCGTCCAGCTCGTGAGGTTGATGTGCCACTACATTTAACTTGGAGTATTCCAACATCCTACATAGTATATTGTAACTTTGGATACGCCATGTGCGCAACGCCCTATCTGCACAAGAAAAGTAGTTTACTGGAATGTTGTGACATTGTCTCACTCCAAAGGAATGACTTGCGTCATGGGAATTATATATGATCAATAATGTAGTGAACTCTGCAGCTAATAAGCTGCGGAGTTCTATATAGATACAGAGCATAATCCATAGAAAGCAAAAATAACCGAACAGAATGGATCTAAAAATATTTTTGTTAGGTACTATCGTTTTCCAAAGGGAGATCCATTCATTCCTTTTCACAATCCCGGCCATTACCATTATTGTATCAACACATACTTTAGTTCCACTGATAAATTTAACGTAAAAAATAGTTAAAAATTGTGTGACATGCTATGGGGTGTATTATGTGGGCGTTTTCTTAAATTATGGGATCCCTAACTGACACAAATTGAAAATTATGAATATAGATGGAAACGAGCGGTTTTGGCAAGAATTGGTATGAAAATATGCTCTCCCATATAATAATTAAGGGTGCTAAAACATCACGTACTTTCACGCAAAATTACACGAAAAGTTCTCAGATTTTCGACAAATAGTAAATGATGTTATTTGAAAATCTCTCTTTAGGGATCAGATTTCATTAAGGGAAAAAATCTGTCTTTAATATTTTAGTTGCAGGAGGACTCCGAAAAAAGTTTGAACTTTTGCGACTTTCGAAAAAATCGGGTTTTCAACAAACATGAAACCTGCCTCATTCTCTTAAACGTCCTTCACACAATCCAACAAAAAAATAAAAATAAAAAACGAAGGAGCTATGGAAAGGGCCGAATAGATGGGTTTCTAATTCTATTAGAACTCAAAATGTGGGAGAGCATGTTCCAATAAAAGGAACATCACGGAGACACGCTTACTGTAGCATACCAATAAAAACTGGTGGTGCTACAGAATGGCAGACATTCCCGCCACAGACATTCCCGTATTAGTTTTCTTTTTCGTTTGGTCTCAACTAACACTATTCGGACTTGCCACTACGCTTGACAGCTTCCATCTATTGCCGCCGAAAGTACATATTTTTAACATCAATTTTTCGGTTTCCTAATGGTGAAACAGAAATATTATTTTAAGAATACAAACAAAAACAGTAAAACCTTGTCCTAAATGGCAATTTTCGTCGAAAAATTTGGAGCCATAATTTTTGAAAAAACAAAAAAATACCCCAAAACGATCTTTACGTCATATTAAAGAGTGCAATTAGCACTATTCGTTGGAAAAGTTTGAACAAAAACATCTGAAGCCATTTATGAGAAAATAGCGTATGAGCGTTTCTGAAAATGCGGAATTTTGAGCTTGTTTTCACAGAAAACTATTCAATTTTCGAGAAACTTTATTTGACATTATTTAAAAGCACATGTACTCATAAATAAAATCATGTGAACAAATGGCTGGTAATGTAAATATTAACGACGTGAGAGAAGTCAAAAAATTACATTTTTGTAATTTTTGAAAAAAAAACAACAAAAAGAATAGAGTAATGGCGTTAATGTCATCTCATAGAGCACATTTAGCACTATCCCTACAAAAAGTTTAAAGAAAAAAAATTGGAGCCGTTTTTGGGAAAATCTGGTTTTTGTAATTTTTTAAAGTTGCAAATATTACGTGCAATATTGCGCAAAAACTACTAAAATAAACAAAAAATGTACATGACCTTAATGAAAAAGCTCACTTTGGACAACAAATTTTATTTGAAGGAAAAATTTCTATCTTCAATTTTCTAGTTCTAGGAGGACGCCGAAAAAATTTCAAACTTTTGCAATTTTCGAAAATTCAGAGTTAACCGTAAAAATGGGGACCTACGTCACTTTTATAAGTGTATTTTATTCTAACCTTACAGGAAATTTAAAGAAAACATTTGGAGGAGTTTTTGAGAAAATTTTGAAAATGTCCAGGGGCTTCATGTAAAGTACCCCCAAATTTTGAAGAATATTTTTCAAAATCGCGGCGTTTTGAGTGGAATAATATCGGCCCGGAATATTCATTTTGGAAGAAAAACGTACTTATGTTTCCGGCGCTACTGTTGTTCACACACTGATAGACAGAACAAAATAGAGAAGATTAAAATAGCTCATCTTCGTGATGAAAAATATGTGAAATACCGCAATAATTTTGTTACACCTTGAAATGTTTTGTTCTGCTAGAACCCGAGGAAAATCTACCGTTCTCATAGTAGATTCGGATGGTGTACAAGATTTAAAATCCTGGTGGCCTAAATGATACAAAACAAAAAAAGTATCTATCTACAGAGACAAATCAGTCTGTTTCCACGATCTCAAAAGCATGAATTTTCAATTTCAAGGTTTATGGAATTCAAGAATGATTCTTCCCCTAACGGAACTGTTGTTGCATGCTAGTTCATTGGAGGATTCAATAATATATCCATCTTACACCACAAGTTCCAACGGAATGCCATGTGCAAATTGCCAACTCAAATAGCTTATCCCTCTAATGTAACAATTCGTGAAGAAAACTTCGTGAAGAAGGGACATTTCGAAAGCAATGAAGTATGTTCCGGAAGAGAACTAAAGGGCCGAATTCATAGTCGACACTTAAGGAATAAGCGAGCCCTTAAGTGATAAGTGCTTTCTCAAAATAAGTGTTCACTTATGGGCGCTTGTATTTCATAGACGTTTCTTACGACTGCTGAATAAGTGTTCCCTTAAGCGAATGAGAAATGTGGCAACATGACATTGGCGGCAACAGAGTTTACACACACACTTGTTTTTCGAACAAAGAGCGTCCAATTTGTCAGGGGGCGGAACCCAACTTCGAGTTGACGAGGCGCGCTGCGACCACGTGTATCTCTCATTTGTTGTGTTTACGTCGTTCAGTGAGGTTGTGTCCGCTGCGAACTACAGTGTGGCGCTTCTTCGAAGTAAAAAGAAGTCTACTTTCTTCGAGGTAAGTGAATTGTATGATCAACATGCTGTGAAGTATCTTTATACTATTTTACAGTATTTTCTTGTACTGTATAATATTATTCACGAGTTCTTTTTGTGAAAATCTTCTCGTTTTTTTGCAGGTATTTCCTGTGTGTATGTGTGTTGAGCACATTTTTTTTTCCTTGCCTTGCCCCATTGTTTCTAGTAAGTTTAGTACATAAGCCATTCATGATTATTATTATTTCTGAGTTAGTGCAACCGTATATACCTAATGCTTCTCTAATGTTTGCAGGTATTTCTGTATGTGTGTGTGTATTGAGCACATTTTATTTTTCTTTCTTGCCTTGCCCCATTGATTCTAGTCAGTTATTACACAAGCCATTCATGAATTTAATTTTGTGAAAATCAGTGTAATTTTTTAAAAATTTTGTTATCAATTTATAATAGTGATCTGTAAAGTAGTGCAATATTTATTTTTCAAGTAGACAACATGCCTAAAGGAAGAAATTATCGTGCCCAAGACAAGATGGTGCTGAGAGAATTGGTATTGGCGAATAAGCACGTGGTGGAAAGTAGAGCATCCGATGTGGTGGCCAATGCAAAGAAAAAAGCTGCATGGGATAGAATTACGCTAGAATTTAATGCTAGATCGGAAAGTGGCCCTGTAAGTAGCTACCATAAAAGATTTCATGTTAGAAATCACTTGCAATTAAAGATGTCTAATACGGAATATTTTTTTTACAGAGAAATTCAGACCAACTGCGCAAGCTTTGGGATAATATAAAGTTCCGGAGGAAGAACGAATTGGCAGCCGAAACTCGCCGGCTTATGGTGACTCGAGGTGGCCCAATGCTAGAAAGCACCATTCAAGAGGACCCAGAATTGGATTCCTGTGGTGTAGACATCCGTCTGCAGGATGCAAAAGATAGCGACCTAGTGGAAATGGTCAGGAGTGGGGCAGCGTCGAATTTTGTAGTAGTAGAAGAAGTTCTACAGGAGAACGACGCTGAGGAACCTTCCCCGCAGGCAGGACCAAGTTCTGTGGCGGGACCAAGTTCTGTGGTGGGACCAAGTTCTGTGGCGGGACCAAGTTCTGTGGCGGGTCCAAGTTCTGTGGCGGGTCCAAGTTCTGTGGCGGGTCCAAGTTCTGTGGCGGGGCCAAGTTCTGTGGCGGGGCCAAGTTCTGTGGCAGGAACAAGCTCTCTCCTAAACGGTTCCCATTTCTCGCATGTCAGGGAACCATCCACCACTCCCAGGCACTCCAAGACCCAATCGTTTCATGTGGAAGCAAATCACCGAATTGAAAAAGCAATTTATTTGTGTGAGTTGGAAAAAGAAATCGGTGATTTGCGAAAGATTGAGGCTAGGGGTCGCTGTGAGGTGGTGGAGTGGCAGCTGAAATGCGAGAAGAACCGAGACAGGTTGCAAAACCTCAAAATCGAGCAGCTACAAAAGTTAGCAACTGCGAGAAATGAGGAACAGTTTAGGAGAGAGGCTAGGATGCTGGACCTAGCAAAATTAAAAAAATAAGTTGTATACTTTTTGTAACAAAAATATTTATAACAGAGTACAAATAAGTTAATTATTAAAATAACGTTGTATGAAAGCTCACTTTATCACATTTGAATTTGCATTTTCAGGTACAGCAGGTGTTTCAACTTCAATAATGTTCCTTCCACATCGCCTTCATCCAAAGTCCATAAATCACCAGTGTTAATGCCAATATTATACAGAACTGCACATGCAGTTATTATTCTTGTGACATTCTTAACCTTGTTCTGCAATTCAAAGTATAAACAAGGAAAACTCCTTTTCAATCGCCCAATCAACCTTTCCATACAACTTCTAGTAATTTTCAATGCCCTATTGTAATTTTGCCGAGGCCGATTTTGTGGATTGTGGACTGACGTATAAATATATTTTTTGTGGCATAACCACTGTCTCCAAGGAGATGTCCAGTTACTTGTCCGTCACTCAGACGTACACGCACAGCACTGTTCTCAAATATTCTACTGTCGTGTGCAGAACCTGGCCAACTTACGACAATGTCCAAAATCGAAATCGAATCGAAGTTTCCTACTACTAATGTCCAAAATTTCTTCATTGGGTCCACCAACAATTTGAACATTAATGGAAAAGAATGCTTTCCTGTTGCGGAAAACTTCTGCATTGTTCCCTCCAGGGCTTTTTATGGGAATGTGAGTTCCATCAACCACTCCCACTACTCCTGGGAAACCAGCTTTCCTATAAAAGTCCAATTTTATTTTGTTCACAGCTTGAGGTTCGGCTGGTAGCTTGATGAATTTGCTGATATGACGTGCCAAGGTCTCTGACACTTCGCCAATTATCCGGCAAACAGATGACTGGCTAATGTCGTACAAATGCGCACAAACCATCTGGAAGTCATAATTACATGTTATCATTCAATAATTATTACAGCTTAATTTCATTATGTTGATAAACAACCAATACTAGCAGGCATGTTCTTATTATAATGTTGTAGTATTAAATTTGCATTGTGAAATAGAAAATTGAAACTTTGATCTCAATTTGATCATTAACAGTCACATTGCCAAGCAACAAGTTGAAGGAATTGTTCTCTCTACTTGTCTGATGACCTAAATTACGGGAAAAACTCGCCAGTTCAACCAGTTTCCATCAAGTATTGAACAGTATATTAATGTAATACTTTTGTGATGGTTGACCAATTATTTAAAATTTGTTTAATTCATAATATATCAGCTACCAATCACTAATAATCAGTTTGGTAACAATATAATCCACGATTCTCATAAAAAAAATCAATCTCTGCAATGTCTTGTGCATTTTCTACATATTATTTATGTGCATTATTTGAGGCACTGAGAGCACAAGCGGACTAATTCACATTTTTTGTGAATGTGAGTTATTGACATTAACTGATAACATAATACGATATTATAAATAACTGTCAACTCAAATTCACAAAGAATGTGGGTTAGTCCGCTTGTGCTCTCAGTGCATTTGATTGTATCATATTACTTAACATCAATTTCAATTGATTCCAGAAAGCTAACTAATATAAATGTGGTAAAATAACATTGGTCTGCCAATATTGTTTGTGGATTAGTAACAGTTTGATCTAATTGAAATAACAACTCCATATAATAAATTCCAGTTTACAATTTAAATTGACTTGTTATTCATATTACTTATAACAGGTCTTATAAAACTTGAATAAAGTTCAAAATTTTGAAAACTTACCTGAAAGGATGAAGTTGCATAAAATCTTAATGCAACGAGAACTTTTAATAAGGGAGAAATCGGCAGTCCTCTCTTCGTCACTGCAACGTTCTGAATCATTGGCACAAGTATGTCCACTACTGTGGCTTTATTAAAGCGAAACCGCTTTCGGAATTGTTCGTTGCTGTACATTTCCAATGGGTTGCTCACATCTCTAATATATTTTTTCGTGTTTCGCAGGATGTGATGAGTATAAAACTCGAAATACTCTGCGAAGTCGTCTTCCATAACACGTTTTACTCACTCGTTTAACTCGTTTACTCACACGTTTAATGCACTCAAGAAAACGAATCCGTGAACGTCGCGTAAGAATATACCTAACGTAACTACTTACGAGACGTGCCAACCATAAGGGACGCTTAAGAGAGCAAGCTGCCTCCCTTATAGGAATGAGTGCTGACTTAAGAATCCACTTAAGGGCTGTTTATGAATACGATTCCTTCACTTAAGGGAACACTCATTTTAAGTGTCGACTATGAATTCGGCCCTAAGAGTTTTATAAAGGGATCTTGAAGAGGCCAACAGCTTCAACATTTGCTCACCAAGATTAAGAATGTTTTATGATGAAATAAACTAGTGGTGCTACAACAGCACATACTTTCCCGCGTTATTGGAAACAGCTACGTAGTATTGAAATATTGCACATTCTGCGCTACTAACATCTTAGCTATTATTTGAAAACGTCCAATTCAACCAAGAAGCGAACAACTCACAGTTTCCATCGCAGTATTGTCAAAACTATGTGAATTCTACAACTGTATAAAAATGTAATACAAAAGCTTTGTAAACTTGTAATGGAAAAAGAAGCCTGATACCCCGGACAATATAAAAATTTTATAGGGCCATGATTAGAGATGCAATTTCAAGAGTATTTGGTGCGAAAACTAAATATTTTCATGCAAATATCAACATAAATTTGACAATTATAAAACCTTTTCATATAGCTACATCAAGTCACAACAATGACACGTAATTCACAGAAATTCGCGAGCGCGAAACGGAATTACATTGTTGCATTCTCTGAGAGCTAGTAATTTTTATTTCAAATATTTCAAAATAAATAATTTCTAAAAGATTAATATGTAAATGTATAATAAAAGATCAAATGTAAGAAATGAACAAATAAAAAATTGACAAAATTGAAACTTCTCCAGCTGTATGAAGCGCAGTAAATTTGCAGCGGGCTATTATGTTTGTGACGAAATTATAGAAAAACTACACGTATTTTCAAAAAATTAAGCATGACCTTATTTGAAGATGTAGTTTTGATAAATACATTTCAATGAGAAAAAAATTGTACTTTCACTATTGTAGTTGTAAGAAGACGCCGAAAACGAAGCGCGACGAATTCTGAACGGGGCTATTTGTTTGTCAAGAAATTATAGAAAAACTACACATATTTTCAAAAAATTCAACATGACCTTATTTGAAGATGTTTTTGATGAGCATATTTCTTGAAGAAAACAATTGCATTTCACAATTGTATTTGTAGAAAGACGCCGAAATATTTTTAATTTTTTAAAATTTTTGCAAAATCAGGCATTTTAACGAACATGAAAGTGCACCATTCTCTTAAGTTTCCTTATGCTATCTCTGGTCCCAATTTAATCAAAAAACGTAGTGCCGCTTTTAAGAAAAAAATATTTAAAGAAAATAAAAAATTGTCTGACAAATTTTCACAAAAAATACTTGTTTTTCAAAATTGATCATGACCTTAATTGAAGACCTGTTTTTATGAACACATTTCATTAAGAAAAAAAATTGTATTTTCATAATTGTAGTCAGACAATCCAACAACAAAATTTAGTCAAAATTGTTGGCGCCATTTTTATGAAAATTTTCAAAATGTCCCAGGAGATTCATGTAAAGTACCCTTCCCCCCAAATTTAAAATATTGGTTTCGAATTTAAGGGGCCACGATATCAGTCAGATCGATCGGGGAGCATCAATTTTGGAGAAAATCGGCTGAAGTGTTTAGTCGCTAGCGTTGTTCACAGACATAAGGACAGATAGACGGACAGACGTTTTGCTTTCAATTGGTTTTCCGGTATCAAGGACCCACAAAACAGGGATTCTGGCTACCCCACGTGTTAGGTGATATTTTTTTCGTAATTTAGCAACTGGATTCTGGATTTAGTCACTTTTTCGTCACCAGGTCCCTGTAACAGGAGTTTTTCTGCCGAAATTCCGCCGTTTTTTCGCTCAACATTACATGACTTTCCCTATACTACGTATATACGTACGTATACGAGAAAGTAAAAACTATAGGAGAGTTAGGCTAACTGGTCCACTTTTTTTAACTACTTCTAAAATGTTATTTACTTGACCGATACACATGAAATATTGCATATTTGAGAGAGGCTTTCTCCTTATATTGTGGGAATAAACAACATCACTGTGTTTACAGTTATTGTCAAATACAGAATGTTTTATACATTTGCAATATGACCAGTTAACCTAACCGGTAAGGTTAAGTGGACCGGAAATTGGAATAAGCTGTGAAAATAAAATTGACGTTTAATAGACTGTTTCAATGGGAAAAAAATCTTTCTTCTACACATAATCATAACCTTTTTCACACATAAATGAGAAGCTATGGAGGGAAAAATGAGGGCTATGGACCGCGCGCCGTTTCCCAAAATGTGACATCTACAATTTTGGTTCTTCTCGTAGGACTTTTATTGATAGCAACAATTATTTCTCATGAAACCAGGCAAAGGAAAAGTCAAGACACTATTTTATAATTCTTCAAGTTTTTACATATATCCTCATTGTAAACAATACTTTTATTGCAACCTGCAATAACCGAATATGATACAATTTCTGCTCTATTCAACAGAGGAAAACTTAATACAATAAAAATGTTAAAATTATCGTCATTTGTATAGAGCTGTCGAAGTTTTTCAAGAAGAAAATTGTACTCAACTACTTTATCTTTATTTCTACTGTGTTCTCAACATCTTCATCCATTCTATATTTGAGAATGGATTGAAAATCATTTTGGCGATATATGGAGCTCCTACGTCAGAAATATCTCTTGATGATTACCGTTATTTAAGTTTTGCGAAGTTCACAAGATTCAGTATTGCTGTAAAATTAAGATCGCTTCCACCTACAATTGCAGCAGCCCAATAACACTTGTACCGTGTATATTATCACATCTAAAGATGGCTGGGAAGAGACATAGATCCACAACAGTGGGTTTGGATCTTCAATAACAATTTTTTGGAACCCATTAAAACATTGTTACCACCTGCGCCAGATAGTATTCTTAATACTATTTTTCGTAATTGAACAAAAGGATGCGGTGCAAATTGTGGATGCAGAAAAATTGGTTTATTTTGTTCTATTGTATGCGGCAAGTGTCATGGACAATCATGTTTCAATCATAATGCAATGCCTGAAGCTTCTGCTGTTGATTCTTTCGATAACTTTTCTACTGACAATGGTGACTTAAATCCATTGATATTTCAGAAACAAATATGAGCGAAGATGATAAAGATGTTAACAAAGATGAAGAATTCCTAGAACCTGACAATGAAATACAAATACATGAAATTTATGAAGACGAGAACGAAACATTTTTTTTATAATACACAACACTTTTATTATATAATTCCATATGAACTAGGCCTTGTATCCTTGTATCTGCTCTGACTTGGGGACACCATGTAAAAAAACACGCCTTGTATCCTACCTCAATGATGGTGCGGAAACGGATACAGCTAGATGGTATAGAGGATACATACGCCTTGTACGGAGACTTCACCGCTTGTTTACATTAAAACGGTTTGCCTTCCGTGAAAAATGAATAGAACCTTTTTTTAAAATAATTACATACACTTTTGTTTTTGCAATCACGTCAATGAACCTCCGAGCTCTAGAAAACGAGATTTTTACAAAAAACTAATTTTTGTGGCATTTGACTTACAATAATTTTTTGGGCCGAGCAGCTATCGTTGCCAATTTTTAATATGTTGTTTCAAACAACAAAATAAAGCTATTAAAAAAAGAAAATCTTTGATACCATTATTTTAGAACTAAAAACCTATAATGACTGAGCTACAAGTATTGTCCAGAAATACAACGGATCAATCGCAATTGCGAAGATACCTTACACTGCTGCATGAATAATTTTTCAAGAAGAAAATTCATTGTATTGAACGTTATCCTACGTCTATTCACCTACAACGTACCTCTTCCTCCCAGTTTTATTTTCGGTGTGTTTAATGGGCGCTCGTTCTGGAGACGATGAGCCTATTTGCATTCGTGAAACGCACATTCACTAACGAAGTTCCCTTCGATAGATGGAAAATTACTCCACCTCCACAATAAAAACCGCTCTCCAACAATCAGGCACCACTTCAGGTTTCTGTAGGCTGGTTATACCACAAGTCATTGGCAGAATTATGCCAATACTGAGTTTTATGTTCTGATTATCAGCACTCGCATTCCACCACTAAAATGTAGTCCTTACCGCAGTCCTTTTTATCCTTCCTTTCCCTTTGAATTTCCACAGTTAAGCACAAAGCAAGAAATCGCCAATGTAACAATTTAAATATGTAAATGTCATGGATAAAATGCTTGCGTCTAACGAAAGACGGATATTGTTAAGTGCAATATTTTTAACAAGCAGGAGGCGCGCAGTAATGATTGACTTCCATATAGATTATTATGCTCCATGGCCATGAATTAGTACGAATTATACTGCTACCGCACTTTTGAATAAAATTATAATCGTTAGTACGATTTAACGACAAATTGTAACAAGAACGGCTTAACTAAATCAAGTTTTACTTCTGTCACAAACTGGTCACCCCTAGAAAACCCTTTCCTTTTTTTGGAGCTGTGGTTCTGCTCTGACTCCCTAACAGGAGGAAAGTCACGTACGAGGCATAAATACGCCGGGCTGACTCACCGAAGCACACGTGGAGCGCCCGTTTGTATTTGCACACGTTTTCATACTTCTCATTTTGCTGCCTGCGTGACGAGCGAGGAGTGTTCTCATTTCGTACGCAGTACAGTCAAATCGAACCTATAGCTCGTTTGACAATACAAATTCCCTCTATAAACGGAAATAATGTATGTTTTGTGCCATTTATGAGAAACAATCGTCACAAAACCCAGTTACTGCTTGATAGGAAATTACACCAACAGATAATTCTTTGACCATCAATTAATTGTCAATGATTTTGAAAAATGAGATATACACAAAACTAGTGCTGCAACAGAATGGCACAGACTTTCCCGTAATAGTTTTTTATTTCCGTTGATCTCGGCTAGCTATTCGGACTTGCCACATACTCCTGTTAATACACACACATACACTACTAACGTGATTCAGTGTTTTTATTTCAACAATTTTTTTAAACTAAAGTCTGTGGCCAAACTCATCTAACGTAAAAACATTTAAAATAATAAAATGTACTCTTTAATTTTATATAGCCGAGAAACAGCAACGTGTTTAATGTGAAAAATTAAATATAAATCCTTAAGTTTTGGAACTTTTGTTTAATTTTCAACTCTCAAAATGTTTATTCCAAAAAGCGAACCTCATTTTATAAAAAAAACAACAACGGATAATCGACGTTCTACGGAATTGTTTTATATTCTTTGAAATTTTGAAAGACTATAATATGAAATGTATTACTGATGAAATGCTAACTTATACATTATTGTTGTTAATGTAATGGAAAGATAATATGTAATGCATAGATGTTAATGTAATGCATAAATAAGTGACCTTCCGTTCAGAAAATATATGTATTCCTCACAATACGGACAACAATTAATAATAATTTTCGAATAATTTCTTAAAGTCTGATTTGTAAACACAAGCTCTACTAAATAAAATAGCTTAATCTTATCACTGCCACAATCTCGTAGTTCAACAACAATGTACTTCTCAAATATCCATTGCGAAATTCACTGCATCATGTTGCGCAAATATCAATTAAGCTTTGCGAATTGCTTGAAAAAAATACATCAATACATTGAGAATACAAATTGTAGAATAGAATAATAAAATTGCTAATAATTAAATTAGCGTACGAATGTACTATTAAAACTGGAAAGGAAAACAATCATTCAACTGGCGCGGATGCACATAAACTAGTGTTATAATGAATAAACCCTTTTTTATTACCGAATAATTGTCCGAATAATTTTTACCGAATAATTTTTAATGTTATAGATTTATCATTTAAGAATAAAGAGGATCCACATTCAACAGCTGAAAGAAGTTTTTATATTTGTTTCAATGAGCTACAGGAATTCAATCATGTCAATGCTATACTTGGGTTTTTATTTCTTGGGGCGTGGGGTCTTGTCTTCAGAATGGAATATCTCACGGTATTTCGCGTCGTTTTCGGTCGTTCGGCTGCGAGTCGCATGATCGCCAGCACTGCTCGATACAGTCGCGATCATGTGGCACGATCGAAAACGACACGAAATACCGTGAGACCAATATTGCAATATTAAAAATATTGCAAAGTAAACTTAACAAACATCTTTTTCTAAATTATAAATTACAATTTTCGTTCAACGTATTAATCTCGTCGAATCCTATTCGCTTTATAATTGCCTTAAGCCAATCGCCTTAGCTTAAATAAAGTCTTACTGTCTTAGCTTAAATAAAGAATTACATTCTCTTATTTAAGCTAAGACAACTGGTTATTTTACATTTTATAAAATTTTATATATTATAATAATGCATTTTCGTTATTTATTCTCTATATTTCAAGATCCTAAAACAGGTTACCAAACAAATTCTTTAGCACTGTTTTAAAATTCTCTTAGATTAAAATTCTCTTAGGGGAGCGGGCGGCTAAATATGACGACCAATTACTCCACAAATATGCATACTTCAGAAATATTCAACTTGACCCTATTTGAATCTGTTTTTTTGAGCATATTTCGTTAAGAAAGACAATTGTATCTTCAGAATTGTAGTTGCAGGAAGATGCCGAATTCTTTTTAAATTTTTGCAAAATTAGGCATTTTAAATAACATGCAACCCGCCCAATTCTCTTAAGCTTCCTTTGTGTTATATAAGGTACCAATTTAATAAAAAAATGTGCGGTTTTTAAGAAAAAATGGTTTAATGAAAATACAAATTGCCTATCTTTGACATACAATTTTCGCAAAACATTCTCATGTTTTGAAAAATTGAAGATGACCTTATTTGAAGATCGTTTTTTAACGAACACATTTCATTAGGAAATAACTGTATCTTCGTCATTGTAGTTGTAGAAAGACGCCGAAAAGTTTTGAATTTTTGCAAATTTTCGAAAATCAGAGTTTTCAACGAACATGAGACCCGTGCCATTCTCTTAAACTTTCGACATCCAACGACTATCCAACAACAAAATTTAATCAAAATTGGTGGCGCTATTTTTTAAAATTTTGAAAATTCCCCAGGGGCTTCATGTAAAATACCCCCAAAATTAAAATATAGGTTTCAAATTCCAGGGGCCTCGAAATCAGCCAGCTCGATCGGGGAATAACAATTTTGGAGACAATCGGCTGAACGGTTAAGTCCCTAGCGTTGTTCACAGACATTCGGACTGACGGACGGTCATACAGACAGACGTTTTGTCATAAATTGATTTTTCTGTATCAAGGAGCCAAAAAACGTGGATTCTTGCTGCACCACGTGTTAGAGGATTTTTTCTGCCGAAAATCCGCCGTTTTTTCGCGCAGCATTACATAACTTTCTCTATACTACTTATATTACTACGTATATACATACGTATACGGGAAAGTAAAAACTTTTAACGACTAAATTTATGTATGCCAGATAAAAGCTATAACTAACAATAAATTGCAACAAACGATCGAAAATGAGCCGCTCTCGACTGACCATAAATCATTACACATAACTTTCATTTATACTTCGGTTTTCTTTCTTGGCGTACGGGAGGGTGGCATCCAAATGGAATATCACACGGTACTTCCTGTCGTTCTCCGTTGTGCCGACAGGAATCGCATGATCGTCAGCGCTACTCGATACAGTCGCGATCATGCGGCACAACCGAGAACGACGCAAAATACCGTGAGATATTCCATTTTATTGACACACCCCCGTGCGCCCAGAAAGAAAAACCGAAGTAATAAAGTCCACATAACATGTCATAAAATTAATGAAACACTATCTGGAATTCCATATTCCATTCGTATTCCAAGACGCACATTTCTGGTCAACTCAAATTTGCTTCTTTAGCAATACTTTGTAAATTTTATTTCTTCAATAGACGTAGATATTCTAAACAAAACATTTAATCAATTTTTTTTCCATTTCTGATCCAGATGTCGATTTAGCAGTTATCGCTAAAGCAGAATACACTCCTGGCCAGGGTGTATTCGTGATTTGCGTCGGTTCGAATATTCATCTAAAACCGTCTAAAACCTAAAACCATGATTTTCGACACTATCTTGTCCGTTATGTCGAATTCAGTCGTCGGGAAGAGTAAGAGGCTATTTGACAATTTTAAGAAAACTATCTTAGATTGTTTATTATGTCACTCTATACACATGATTTCGCCAATTTTCTGTGTACTGCTAAAATTGCAACAAAATCAACGACAAAGTTTAAATGGAAAAAAAGAAAAAAAAGAAAAAAAAAAGACCGCTAAAACGCTGTCTTCCGCCAGGTTTGTTTCACGTGGCTCTTGCGACGTTACATGCATGTAAACAAGCGACCAGAGAGTACTGTAGCCAGCAGGAGAATAAGCGGAGAAATGCAAGTTTCTGGGTTTATTTTAAAAGACGTTGAAGAAAATGGTTTATAAATAGTGTGCGGTGCCACTATGTATGAATGCATCCATCAAAAATCCAGATAAAATGTTTGTTTCTGTGCCAAAGAACGCCAAAATGCGTAAGAAGTGGATGCAATTCGCTCGCAGAAACGCAAGTGATATAAAGGACTATTCGAATGTAAATATTTTATATTTTATTCTATGAAATTTTATAAGATACTATGTCATGTCCCGGCTGGGGCAAATTATAGTGTGCGCTTTCCTTATAATGTCTCAGTATCTATTGCTGTGTGAGGATGAGAAAACACACTTCTTAGGTTGAAAAGACCACAATACGGTGTAGGGGTGTCTTCGTGCTAACCACACGTACCCCTTAACCAATGGCCGCGAGGCCGAGACGCTGCTGATAAGCCCTGACCCGTAACAGGCTGTCGCGCCAAGTACATACAAGCATACTACGTTCTGCTCTGTAAATTGTAGATTAGTATCAATATTCATCAATGTAGAAACGATTTTACAGGAGAGAGGCAGGTGCTGCGTGTTAAGGATAAAAAATATCTGATTAGGTGACGTGAAACCACCCTGCCCTAAGTACAAGGCCTTTGCTCTATTAAGGGATTATAGGCTTGTAATAATAAAAATAATAATTATTATTATTATAATAAATATATTAGGCTATCAGGTTCAATTAATTATAGTCAATTAAAAATTAAGAAAGTAGTTCAATAATGAAGTCTATGATGCTAGTTTGATGGCAGGTTATGTCCACTGTTTGGGAGTATTTAATGCAGATATTTTCCTGAAAGCTTCAATAATTTTATTTTTTAACAGTTATTGTTCTATTATCCTTCACCTATTTGAAATTATACATACAAATAAAATAAGAATACTCTCCAAATTATGTTTGCAATAAAAATAAATTGTTTCATTAGAACATTGTAAACAAATAATACATTGATTTAAAATAATTGACAACTTATTAGCAGACATATTGTATTAAATTAAACAAGTACCAACTTCTATAAATGACCACGTCAGCTTTATGAGTTTCATGTTTAAACATGTATGAAACACTGTGTGCTATTCACAGAAGAGTGTATCTCTTAATCTTAACTCATAATATTACAGATGGAGAACATAATATTACAGATGGCAAACTTCACCCAATGCAAAATTGGCTTGAACCAGAGAATCTTAACGGTGGAACAAATTCTGCCATCAAAATTTGATTGTCAACCAGATCGAGTTCAAAAGTGTTTGATGCTGGTTGTTCTCGAGCTGCTTTTGTCAAAAACAAAAAATTAATGTGCTTCAAGAAATTCAGTTCCATGAGAAAATGTAATGGGGAGAACTATTGTAATGGGATCCTCAGGTTTGTAAATATATGTTGAATTGTTGTTGCGATTCAGAAAAGAAAATGCCTTGTTTGTTTCATGATTAGCTTTTTAAGAAACTTTGTCTTTTAATATTGGCCTCTATGTAATTATCATCAATATCTATAAAAATAAAATTTATCTCAAAATATTTTATTTCGTCTTTTCAGAATCACCGCAAACAAATTAAAAAGGAACGATGACTGAACATGCAGTTGCAGATAAATCAATTCAAAGTTCTCTGAAAGTCCCCCATAAAAGCAAGGCTGTACAGACGACGACAGCAAATAGTAGACTTCACCGTATAAACTTTCTATATCAAGCAGCTCCACATCACCATACAAGTTTGAAGAGTTATCCAAAATCATCTATCTCTGCTTTAACTAAAGTAAAAAAACAATTAGATAGTGATAAAGAAACATCCAATAGTGATGTTTCTTTCAATGAAAGTGTGATATCTGGAGATGCTTCTTTGTCAACTGAGGTTTCTTCAGATCACAACGTCACAGAGGCAAATGATGTAGACAAAATGGAGTGTGTTCAAAATACTTTACAAATTTTTGAAAAGCGTATGATGTACGTTGGAATTCCGGAAGAATGTTACTTTATTGTACAGTTAATTCATAAGCATATCGTATTGCACCAGGGTATATTTTATTGTGTCTAGAAAAATTGATTAAACAGAACATTTTCTAAACTGGCAGATAATTTCGGAGTATCACTCTCATACGGAAGTAAATATCTGGAAAATATCCCAATAATTGCTAGTGAGTTACATCAATTTATTGTTAAATTGAATAGTTGTTCAATTTTTTAAAAAATATTCCTATTTCTTTTAGGTATAATTACTCCGACGTAAGATGCATTATAGACTGCAGATATTCCCAAACCATCGAAGGAACTTCGTCAGGCATTAACTTGTTCCGACTGCAAAAAAGCCAATACTATTATGTATAAAATATCATGTACGCCTTATGGATTAATTAATTATACTTCCCCTGGTTTTGGTGGTCCAATCAGTGGCATGACCCTCACGGAAAATTGTAACTTTTTAGACATTTTGGAACAGGAGACTTGTGTTTTGGCTGATAGAGGTTTCAAATATGTGGAATAGGTTCTACTTCAAAAAGGCATGAGATTGGTATCACCGCCTACTGTAGCAGCTAAGTCAAACGTGACAAAAGCAGAAGTGCGAGAAACAAAAATGATTGCTAGATTAAGAATTTATATTGATAGGGTTATAAGGCGAGTAAGAGAATTTCACACGTTAAAGCAGCTTTCTGTTATAAATAATAATTTACTTCGAGTACATTATGATGTTATAGCATGTGATCTTATAAATCTACAGGACTCTTGTATAAAGTGTAGTGTCCGCCTGTGCGGGCACTTCAAAAAGCCCGCCGTCGGAGCTAAGGGCCAGAAGGTAGCCCGGGGCTGCCGCCAGGGCGAGGTTGAAGCCAGTGTTGCCAGATTAGGGGTTTCCCAATTTAGGGTTTTTTTGGTCTTTAGGGGTTGTTTTAGGAGGCAAATTTATTTGGGAGTTTTCTTGGGGGGATTTTATTGAGTTCTTAAATTTGTTAATTTTGTGTTATATTGTGAAATTATCACACTCGCCAATGACAACTCAACCTGGTTTTAAAATTTTGGGAAGTAAGGGTACGCTGGTCGGGTGGGGGTAAGTAAACTGCGGACCGACTACCTATTACTATTGTTTCAATTTGACTGTAACTGACAAGTTAACTGTAAAATATAAATATCATTATATATAATTAATAATATTTTTCGTATGTCTTTCCTTTTCATACGTCCCCATACATTTTAAACATGAAATAATATATTTTTTTAAATTTGGGGATTTTTTTTTGTCGTTTTGAGGGTTTTCGCAGCGCCATCTAGGGGGAATTGCTTAAGACCATCTGGCAACACTGGTTGAAGCGCGCCCCGTCGCTACACCATGAGGGACAGGGCGGCTGAGAAGAAACCCCCCTCCTCCAGCGAGAGAGGGGTATGAAGAGGCCACCCCTCCCCCGCGCAAGGGGCCACTGCGCGGAAGCGTGGAGCGACGACGACCGCCACTAGTGTTCCGTTCTTGAAGTAGTAATGATACTTCAGTTTTTCTTTCTTGGCGCGTGGGGGTCAGTCATCAAAATGGAATATCTCACGGTATTTCGTGTCGTTCTCAGTTGTGCCGCTAAGAGTCGCATGATCGCCAGCCCTGCTCGATACAGTCGCGATCATGCGACTCGTAGCGGCAGAACCGAGAACGATGCGAAATACCGTGAGATATCCCATTTTGATGACACCCGCCCACACGCTAAGAAAGAAAAACCGAAGTATAGTAGAAACTTGACGTGTCTTCGCAAATTTACCTGGACTATTCTTTGGACACGGCAATTGCAATCTGTATAACGACCTGGCTAAAAATTTTATCTCCTGGCTACTGTGACTTAGCAAAGTGTTTGACATCATTCTGATCTATTATTGGTAAAATAAAATTGTTGTTGCTGAAACTGGATTACGTGTTTAATTTAGTATACAACATAAGGTAATAAATAAAACAAATATAAAATTATGTAACTTTTATTTATTCTAAATTAGTAATACTACTAGCCAAAAGGGGATAAATATTAATTTTCCAAAATTTGAATTAAAAAGTAAGCAGGGCTTCATGTATTTTTTAAAATCTTTTCCCTACTGACTGGCAGATGGTTGATTCTAAGGTTCTGCCTCTTTTCATAGCAAACACGTCTGGTGCTTTAGCTCCCATAATTGCACGTCCGTTAAGCTGGCAAAGCCATTTTCAAAAAACACATTTTCTCTATACCCAGAATTTTGTGCAATTTTTGTGCTTTCCAAATATCCAAAAATTAATTTTTTTGCTCCAACGGTTTTTCCAAAATTGGGTGGCTTTGCTGGCTTAATGTTAAGCTGGCAAAGCCAATTAGCCAAAACAAATATTCCTTATACACAAAATATTGTGCTATTTTTGTGTTTTTCAAATATATAAACATTAATTTTTTTGCTCTTACCGTTTTTCGAAAATTTAGAAAAAACGAATTTTCGAAGTGCCCGGCAGGCGCAACAACTACGCGTAAGAAAACTACTCGTAGAAAAAAAAACTATCCATCAAAATTAGATTTTCTTGACACAAAAATAACCACAAAACAATTCTCTATCCAACAATGTTGTTTCGAAATATTCAACATTTAATATTCCCTATAAATATTAATAATTCTTTACACTACTGTCAAGAAACAACACAATTCAAGTCATACAATTCCTCATAAAAACTAAACTACTCAATATTTCGCAATGTTCTTTCCCAACAAACAGAACCAAACATTGTTCTAACAAAGTACACACACGCTGAGTTTTTTGCTCTCAACGTTTTTTGCACAATTCAACAAAACCACTCACGAGTCACCCGGAACAACGCACTCTCGCAGGATAAGAAAATCACTCATCAAGGCAAAACTCTAATTCAAAATCAATTTATCCTCACATAACATCAACCACAATACAATACAATATACAACAATATTGTTTTTAACTTTTTTATTTTCGATACTATCGAAGAAAAAATTGTACATCCTTTAACTGGGTACCCAAAAACACACCAATGGAGGCACATCAATCCTACTAAATACTAAAATACTCAACACATCGCATTGGCCTTCCCCAATCAACAAAATCAAACTTCATTCCAATAAACTACACTTACAATGATTTTTTTGCTCTAACCGTTTTTTGAAAAATTGAACAAAATGACACGTATGTGGCGCAAGATAGGCCAACTCCGCCAAGAACAAAAACAATCTTCGAAGGAAATATATCATTCAAAAATAAATGTCTTATCACAGAATAAACAACAATACAATGCACTATGCAAAAGTATTGATTTCAAATCTTTGACTTTCGATACTAACTATAAAAAAATCTAAATCATTACACTGAAAATAAAAAAAAAAAAACGCATGGAGGCAAACAAATCCTAATAATACTAAACTACTCAACCAATTGCATTGTCCATTTCCACAAATAACAATTAAATGTTGTTCTAATAAACTACACCAACAATGATTTTTTTGCTCTCATGGATTTTTTGAAAATTAAACTCAACTTTGTATGAGTGCACGGGAGTGGCGCGACCTCCGGATAACAAAAGCGACGGAAGGAGGAACACATGTCCTAATAAATACTAAACTACTCGAAAAATTGCATTGTCCTTTTCCAAGAATAACAATGAAATGTTGTTCTAATAACTACACCAACAAAGATTTTTTTTGCTCTCATGAATTTTTTGAAAATTAAACTCAACTTTGTATGAGTGCACGGGAGTGGCGCGACCTCCGGATAACAAAAGCGACGGAAGGAGGAACACATGTCCTAATAAATACTAAACTACTCGACAAATTGCATTGTCCTTTTCCAAGAATAACAATGAAATATTGTTCTAATAAACTACTCCAACAATGATTTTTTTGCTCTCATGGATTTTTTGAAAATTAAACTCAACTTCGTATGAGTGCACGGGAGTGGCGGGACCTCCGGATAACAAAAACGACGGAAGGAGGAACACATGTCCTAATAAATACTAAACTACTCGACAAATCGCATTGTCCTTTTCTAAGAATAACAATGAAATGTTGTTCTAATAAACTACACCAACAATGATTTTTTTGCTCTCTTCGTTCTTTTGAAAATTAAACTCAACCTCGTATATGTGCACAGGATTGGCGGGACCTCGGGATAACAAAAACGACGGAGGGAGGCACACATGTCCTAATAAATACTAAACTACTTGACAAATCGCATTGTACTTTTCCAAGAATAACAATGAAATATTGTTCTAATAAAGTACACAGACAATGATTTTTTTGCTCTCATGGATTTTTTGAAAATTAAACTCAACCTCGTATATGTGCACGGGAGTAGCGGGACCTCGGGATAACAAAAGCGACGGACGGAGGAACACATGTCCTAATAAATACTAAACTGCTCAACCAATTGCATTGTCCATTTCCAAGAATAACAAGTAAATATTGTTCTAATAAACTACACCAACAATGATTTTTTTGCTCTCATCGTTCTTTTGAAAATTAAACTCAACCTCGTATGTGTGCACCGGAATTGCGCGCACCTCGGTATAACAAAGAAGACGGAAGGAGGCACACATGTCCTAATAAATACTAAACTGCTCGTCAAATTGCATTGTCGTTTTCCAAGAATAATAATGGAATATTGTTTTAATAAATTACACCAACAATGATTTATTTGCTCTTACCATTTTTTTGAAAATTAAACATAACCATGACAGTATTCGAAGCAAAAGTATCCTTCAAAATTTAAATATCTTTACACAGCATAACAACAATGATTCTCTTCATTTTTTCCTACTAATTTTCATTCTTTACTCCACTCCCTCTGCGTGCAAAACGAATTTTTCCGCATTTGATTTTTAAAATGCCTAAATACTTAGAATGTTTCAAAATTTAAAAAAAATATTTCCCACTTGTAAAAAGATCTGCACAATACTTTATGAAAAATAATTCCAATGTTGTGTTTCGAAAAAACATTTTCAATACTTTTAAAGTAGGTTTTGAGGATATTGGATTTATATAAATCTATGAAAAGTATAATTTTTTAAGATTTTTTAAAGTGGTTTGCGAAAGTAAAAATATAAAAATCAATTCCAAAAATGAAAAACATATTTTATTTTCTTTAATTTTATTTTAAATTCGTAAGAAGTCTTTTTCGTACACTGTGGGGAAACCTAAATCGTAGAGGTTTAGGGTCTTGAACGGAATCAATGTACCAAAATGGACAGTTCGATCGCAGCTGAAAATAATGTGTAAGTAAATTAGCTTGGATAATCTTCGAGACTGGACATAGACGTATAGTCACTGACACTTAAAAATTTACTCAATTTCGCGAGTTGTTAGCGATATTTTTCGACGAGCCATTTTTACTTCAAAAAGCACACGACGTAAGCACAATCAGAAACTCTTAGCAGAATACGATTGCAATCTCCCGTGAGAAACGTGGGCCGAGGAGAGTTTGTTATGACCGTGGTGTGTGACGCAAGATAGTATACAGTGAAGTGCTACTTATAAGTACAAGACCCTAAGAGATGCTTTGATAGGCTGGAGAGATATTTGGAACCACGTCATTGGTTTATGCCAATAGAATAAAATATAAGGACATTGCAAATAATACTATACAACACATAACTAAATATAAAAGCAATATATTTATTGCACTGATATATACTTGATTTTACCCTATTGTTATCTGCTACTGTAGAAAAATATCTTTCTGGCACAAATTTTTATTACATACGAAGTTAAAATAAAATATTACGGAAGAAATTTTGAGGAAGTTATATGTATATGCCATACTTAACACAAATTCCGTTATAAACTACATACAGAAATCATCTCTTCTGTTCTTACTGTGTTATTTAGTTGTTAGAGCGGCGTCTCCCGACGAAGATTTTCTGGGGTTCAATGGTCTCCTATGTTTCTGGAACTGCGGCGCACTGTAAAAGCATGAAATGTCACAGTGGACCACGTTCCGTCTTCGCGCGTGAACACATTCCTCCATCAACACATCCCTGCCGGATGACGTACGCCGGAGCTCCAAACGTGAGAATCGCCGCGCAGCTGCTTTTCACCCGTCAGCAAGCGATAGATAAGAGCTGTCGCGCGCCTCTGGAGGTCAAGCGAAAAAGACCCCATTGGTACGGCAGGGTTGAAATGCTCTGGGAAAACTTTTCCCCGTTATAATTTAAAAGGTTAATGAAACCATTATTTCAACCAGCATGAACTGCAATTAGTCTGATACACTTACATTTGCCGTTACGCCAATTATATCATTATGGTGCCAGCACTTTTTGAATTCAAAGTTGTTGTCAATCCACCTCTCGTCAATACACTATTTGACGGCCTTCTTTCCCTAACATCCTCATTTGGATGAGATCTCTTGTTCTCCAATCTACAATATGCTCTCTCGACCAAAACTTTTCGTTTTGAATTACACCTCCATCTGTATTCCATATGTTCCATTCACATCCAAAGTGACTTTTCTCCCCAAGGAAAATGTATCTTTTCTTTAATTATAGACTGCATTTTCGTTAACGTGCGCACTTGCTTTTCACGGACGTAAAAATCACAGAGCATTTCTGATTACGCATAAAATCGTGACAGCACTTATTTCATTCGGTAACATTTTCTTTACGAATTGTTTTAATGCTAGTTACTCCAACACCAATGTATGCCGCTGCTCTTTCTATGCCTTTTGTCGTAGTAACCAGTAGATTAATCACCTGCCTCAATTACACTCACTATGAACTCCTGACCTTCACTGTGAATTGTCGAATTTCATTTCGAATTCGAATTCGGTTTCGATTTTAAAGAATATTTTTGCTCGGACTAGTGTTCCTGTCATTCGGCGGGGCGCGTAATTCCGGTTCACACATACGTGGTTAGGCCAATTTTCCAAAAAACGGTGGGAGCAAAAAAATCATTGTTGGTGTTGTTTCTTAGAATAGCATTTTGTTTTTAGTGTAGGAAAAGGACAACGCAATTTGTGGGGTACTTCCTTATTCATTAGGATTTATGTGCTTCCATCCGTGGGTATTTGGATTCACAGTGTATTAAAATAGAATTTTTTTATGGATAGTATCGGAAGACAAAACACGGAAGTCTTGAAAACAATACTGTTGCGTTGTGCATTGTATTGTTGTTGATGCTTTGGAAAAGCACTTAAATTTTAAAAAATAATTTCGTATGGAATAGTGTCTTTGTTATTTGCCATTCCGGTGCACACATGGGAGGTCGAGTTTAATTTTTCAAACACCGGTGAGAGCAAAAAAATCATTGTTGGTGTTCTTTATTAGAAAAGTATTTCCTTCTTACTGTAGCAAAAAGGAAAATGCAATTTGTGGAGACGTTTGGTATGTATTAGGATTTATGTGCTTCCATCGATGGATTTTTGTAATCTCAGTGTAGCGAATGAGATTGTTATTCATATAGGATAGTATCGAAAGTCAAAAAATTGAAAACAATACTGTTGCGTAGTGCAATGTATGATGTTAATGCTTTGTAAAGACATCTGAATTTTGAAGTATATTTTGGGTTTGAATAGTGTCTTCGTAATTCGGCACGGTATGCCATTACGGAACACATATGCTTGGTTGAGTTTAATTTTACAAAACACGGTGAGAGAAAAACAATTATTGTTGGTGCAGACTATGAGAAAACATTCAGTTGTTATTCTTGGAAAAGGACAATGCAATTGGTCGAGTAGTTTAGTATTTATTAGGACATGTGTTCCTCCTTCCGTCGCTTTTGTTATCCGGAGGTCGCGCCACTCCCGTGACCTCATACGAAGTTGAGTTTAATTTTCAAACAATCCATGAGAGCAAAAAAATCATTGTTGGTGTAGTTTATTAGAACAACATTTTATTGTTATTCTTGGAAAAGGACAATGCAATTGGTCGAGTAGTTTAGTATTTATTAGGACATGTGTGCCTCCCTCCGTCGCTTTTGTTATCCGGAGGTCCCGCCACTCCCGTGCACTCATACGAAGTTGAGTTTAATTTTCAAAAGAACGATGAGAGCAAAAAAATCATTGTTGGCGTAGTTTATTAGAACAATATTTCGTTGTTATTCTTGGAAAAGGACAATGCGATTTGTCGAGTAGTTTAGTATTTATTAGGACATGTGTGCCTCCCTCCGTCGCTTTTGTTATCCGGAGGTCGCGCCACTCCCGTGCACTCATACGAAGTTGAGTTTAATTTTCAAAAGAACGATGAGCAAAAAAAATCATTGTTGGTGTAGTTTATTAGAACAACATTTCATTGTTATTCTTGGAAAAGGACAATGCAATTGGTGGAGTAGTTTAGTATTTAGTAGGACATGTGTTCCTCCTTCCGTCGCTTTTGTTATCCGGAGGTCCCGCCACTCCCGTGCACTCATACGAAGTTGAGTTTAATTTTCAAAAAATCCATGAGAGCAAAAAAATCATTGTTGGAGTAGTTTATTAGAACATCATTTCATTGTTATTCTTGGAAAAGGACAATGCAATTGGTCGAGTAGTTTAGTATTTACGAGGCACGTCCAGAAAGTAAGTTCCGTTTCAATTTATCTCCACTGCAGCTCTGCGATCGCAGTTCCACACATGCGCGGTAGACGTTCTGCATCAAGGAGAAGAATCGTGAGCCATTTGGAGATCGCTGTCAGTCACGTACGCTTTGTTGTGCTTGTTTACAAAATCAGTGTTGATTGAAAATCCCGCCGCTTTTGAAATCAGATCTGTGATTCGTTTTCTGAATGCGAGGAAAGTGAAACCAAGTGAAATTAATCAGCAAATTTGCGATGTTTACGGACCAAATGCGATGAGTGATTCAATGGTGAGAAGATGGGTCCGACAGTTCAATGACGGACGTAGTGATGTTCACAATGAAGAATAAAGTGGGCGTCCATCTTTGGCTAGAGAAGAACTGGTTCACGCGATTGATGACAAGATTCAGGAAAACCGAAGGTTTACAGTTAGTGCTCTCGCTACGGAATTTCCCCAAATTTCACGATCACTAATGCATGAAATTGTTACCGAAAAACTGAAATTTCGTAAACTTTGCTCACGTTGGGTACCAAAGATTCTTACTGAGCAACACAAAACAAAACGGATGGGTAGTGCATTTGAGTTTTTGACCCGTTTTGCTGAAAGCGGCGAAGAATTTCTGACACAGATAGTCACAGGAGATGAAACTTGGGTTTCTTACGACACCCCTGAAAGTAAGCGGCAATCAATGGAATGGAGACACACTTCATCCCCAGCAAAGGTTAAGCCGAAGCAAATCTTGACACCTCGAAAAATGATGTGCACAGTGTTCTGGGACTGGAAAGGCATCTTACTCATTGATTTCTTACCGCGTGGTCAAACAATCACAGCAGATGCTTATTGCGAGACACTTCGGAAATTGCGCCGCGCAATACAGAATAAGCGCCGAGGATTGCTGTCAAAAGGTGTTGTTTTTCTTCACGACAACGCACGACCACACACTGCAAATGTGACGAAAAACCTCCTACAGGGATTTGGCTGGGACGTTTTTGACCATCCTCCGTACAGCCCTGACCTCGCTCCTAGCGACTTTCATCTGTTCTTACATCTGAAGTCTTTCCTTGGCGGTCAACACTTCAACAATGACGACGAGCTGAAAGAAACTGTTTCCAACTGGTTGAAGACACAGGCGGCAAATTTCTATGAAGAAGGTATACAAAAACGTGTGCCACGCTATGACAAATGCCTGCAAAATTTCGGCAGTTATGTGGAAAAGTAGTTTAAGAGTTGTAGAATTTTGTGCAATAAATAACTTTTCTGTATCTGTACACAATTTAATTTTATTACCAAACGGAACTTACTTTCTGGACGTACTTTGTATTAGGACATGTGTTCCTCCTTCCGTCGCTTTTGTTATCCGGAGGTCCCGCAACTCTCGTGCACTCATACGAAGTTGAATTTAATTTTCAAAAGAACGATGAGCAAAAAAATCATTGTTGGTGTAGTTTATTAGAACAACATTTCATTGTTATTCTTGGAAAAGGACAATGCAATTGGTGGAGTAGTTTAGTATTTAGTAGGACATGTGTTCCTCCTTCCGTCGCTTTTGTTATCTGGAGGTCCCGCCACTCCCGTGCACTCATACGAAGTTGAGTTTAATTTTCAAAAAATCCATGAGAGCAAAAAAATCATTGTTGGAGTAGTTTACTAGAACAACATTTCATTGTTATTCTTGGAAAAGGACAATGCAATTGGTCGAGTAGTTTAGTATTTATTAGGACATGTGTTACTCCTTCCGTCGCTTCTGTTATCCGGAGGTCCCGCCACTCCCGTGCACTCATACGAAGTTGAGTTTAATTTTCAAAAAAACGATGAGAGCAAAAAAATCATTGTTGGTGTAGTTTATTAGAACAATATTTCATTGTCATTCTTGGAAAAGGACAATGCAATTTGTCGTGTAGTTTAGTATTTATTAGGACATGTGTGCCTCCCTCCGTCGCTTTTGTTATCCGGAGGTCCCGCCACTCCCGTGCACTCATACGAAGTTGAGTTTAATTTTCAAAAAATCCATGAGAGCAAAAAAATCATTGTTGGAGTAGTTTATTAGAACAATATTTCATTGTTATTCTTGGAAAAGGACAATGCGATTTGTCGAGTAGTTTAGTATTTATTAGGACATGTGTTACTCCTTCCGTCGTTTTTGTTATCCCGAGGACGCGCCACTACGGTGCACACATACGAAGTTGAGTTTAATTTTCAAAAGAACGATGAGCAAAAAAATCATTGTTGGTGTAGTTTATTAGAACAACATTTCGTTGTTATTCTTGGAAAAGGACAATGCAATTGGTCGTGTAGTTTAGTATTTATTAGGATATGTGTTCCTCCTTCCGTCGCTTTTGTTATCCGGAGGTCGCGCCACTCCCGTGCACTCATACGAAGTTGAGTTTAATTTTCAAAAATCCATGAGAGCAAAAAAATCTTTGTTGGTGTAGTTTATTAGAACAATATTTCATTGTTATTCTTGGAAAAGGACAATGCAATTGGTCGAGTAGTTTAGTATTTATTAGGATATGTGTTCCTCCTTCCGTCGCTTTTGTTATCCGGAGGACGCGCCACTCCCGTGCACTCATACGAAGTTGAGTTTAATTTTCAAAAAATCCATGAGAGCAAAAAAATCTTTGTTGGTGTAGTTTATTAGAACAATATTTCATTGTTATTCTTGGAAAAGGACAATGCAATTGGTCGAGTATTTTAGTATTTATTAGAACATGTGTTCCTCCTTCCGTCGTTTTTGTTATCCCGAGATCCCGCCACTCCCGTGCACACATACGAAGTTGAGTTTAATTTTCAAAAAATCCATGAGAGCAAAAAAATCATTGTTGGTGTTGTTTATTAGAACAACATTTAATTGTTATTCTTGGAAATGGACAATGCAATTGGTTGAGTAGTTTAGTATTTATTAGGATTTGTTTGCCTCCATGAGTCTTTTTTTTTATTTTCAGTGTAATGATTTAGATTTTTGTATAGATAGTATCGAAAATCAAAGATTTGAAATCAATACTTTTGCATAGTGCATTGTATTGTTGTTTATTCTGTGATAAGACATTTTATTTTTGAATGATATATTTCCTTCGAAGATTGTTTTTGTTCTTGGCGGAGTTGCCCTATCTTGCGCCACATACGTGTCATTTTGTTCAATTTTTCAAAAAACGGTTAGAGCAAAAAAATCATTGTAAGTGTAGTTTATTGGAATGAAGTTTGATTTTGTTTATTGGGGAAGGCCAATGCGATGTGTTGAGTATTTTAGTATTTAGTAGGATTGATGTGCCTCCATTGGTGTGTTTTTGGGTACCCAGTTAAAGGATGTACAATTTTTTCTTCGATAGTATCGAAAATAAAAAAGTTAAAAACAATATTCTTGTATATTGTATTGTATTGTGGTTGATGTTATGTGAGGATAAATTGATTTTGAATTAGAGTTTTGCCTTGATGAGTGATTTTTCGTATCCTGCGAGAGTGCGTTGTTCCGGGTGACTCGTGAGTGGTTTTGTTGAATTGTGCAAAAAACGTTGAGAGCAAAAAACTCAGCGTGTGTGTACTTTGTTAGAACAATGTTTGGTTCTGTTTGTTGGGAAAGAACATTGCGAAATATTGAGTAGTTTAGTTTTTATGAGGAATTGTATGACTTGAATTGTGTTGTTTCTTGACAGTAGTGTAAAGAATTATTAATATTTATAGGGAATATTAAATGTTGAATATTTCGAAACAACATTGTTGGATAGAGAATTGTTTTTTGTTGGATAGAGAATTGTTGGATAGAGAATTGGTTATTTTTGTGTCAAGAAAATCTAATTTTGATGGATAGTTTTTTTTCTACGAGTAGTTTTCTTACGCGTAGTTGTTGCGCCTGCCGGGCATTTCGAAAATTCGTTTTTTCTAAATTTTCGAAAATTGGTAAGAGCAAAAAATTAATGTTTATATATTTGAAAAGCACAAAAATAGCACAATATTTTGTGTATAAAGAAAATTTGTTTTGGCTAATTGGCTTTGCCAGCTTAACATTAAGCCAGCAAAGCCACCCATTTTTGGAAAAACCGTTGAAGCAAAAAAATTAATTTTTGGATATTTGGAAAGCACAAAAATAGCACAAAATTCTGGGTATAGAGAAAATGTGTTTTTTGAAAATGGCTTTGCCAGCTTAACGGACGTCATAATTGCAGCTAACAATGATCCAATGCCAATTTTGCAGCGACTCACTTCGTGGGCCTTGGATGCTGTTATACGACCGTATCTAAGTTCATGCCACAAACTACTTTTACTTTGTTCTCTAGTCGACTTCTCAATTGAAAATACTATATTGCTATCTAGTTCACCTCTCATTAATTCCAACAGTTTCTTATCATTTTTCTAATCACTTAAATTTTATTGCATAATAAAAAAATGCATCGAAAAATGTCTGTCATCATTAAATTTAAAATCGGTTTAATATGCTACTAGTTCACAATTTTCTTTTTTTCTTCTTCTTACACAGCTTCTTGAAGAAAATGTTTCGAGAGGTGCTTGTTGCTCTCATGACTTTCCGCACACTTCTTAGGCAACTGCTGCACTACCAATTTTAGTGTGGTTCCTACACGAGACAACTCTGTTTTCTTCCAGTAGCACTCAACCGAGGTACATATTAGTTTTTCGCTCCGCCGATGAGCCCAAGTAAAAAGGCCACCGCTTGCATTCCCTAGTTGAAACTGCACAGTCATGGCATTCACAGCTGATTACTTTTTGGGTGCTTGCATTTACAACCAGGGGTACAAAATACGTGTTGCTCTTCAATTTGTGCTCAGAACACACTGCATTTTAATGAGCAAAGGCCAGAGTCACGATGCAACTGCACATTACCAACTGCAACATCTCTATATGATTCTCTTGCAGCCCTGACACCAATGAAAATAAACTTTTAATAATTGTTAAATTCGATAACAGTTCTTCGACAACAAACTTACAACTTTATTTTAGACTATGTTGATATCAAATTTAATTCAAGTGTTGATACCAATTTAATTCAAGTGTTGATACCAATAAAATAATTTTATCTATAAATCAGTACCTTGACAATAAAGTCTACAAAAATGTTACTGTATTTCGCAGTTCTCACGTTCTTCAGTTCCGTAGCGTTATTATTATTTTTTTAAGAATTGTCCAACCGTTACTGTGTCTATTTTGGGTAGGTTTCCATTGTCCGCTTTCCCAAAATTTCTCTCCACTTTAGAAAAATTACATCAGTACCTAATTCACGACTAGCACTCAGTTGGCTGATAAATAAAAAAATTAAAAACCTTTAACCACAATACACGACGATGAAAGAAATTTCTTTCGTCGTACTTGGCACGTGCTATATACGTGGAGACCAACTTTAAACTTGTTTATATAAATGTGACGTCACGCGAGATGTGGCCTGTCACAGAGCATTTCTGATCACGTGACAGAGCCTTCAAAAACATTAAATTTAAGTGTGTAATTTAATGTAATGAATGCACATTTTTGGGGCAAATATACGAGTATACAAAAAAGGCTATTATGTGAAGTACCTAATCTTCTAGAATGACAGCAACCCTATCTATATTTATAATACAGTCAAATAGCCTCTTCCAGTGGCCGGTTGCTCTGATCGGTAGTTTTCCGTGATTTCTCCGATCAACACCAGGCGAATGCCGGAGCAGTACCCTAACAAACGCGCCAAGGACCGCACGCGATCTTTCCTTCCTCTTCATTGTCCTATCCCCACCCCCTACCCACACACACTAACATGCACTACACTACCACACATGCCTGGAGACTGGTCGGAAGCTGAAAGCATATGGCTTCTGGGATGGTGCCCGGCTGGTTGGAGATACCTGGTTGGGGAAAACAGCGCTAGCCTGCGGTAGGTCGGCGCCATCCAGCGGGGGGAGATCGCCACCTCCCAAGACAAGCATGCACTAGATAAACGGGACTAATGACGTTGGCAGTTGTCGCGCCCGGAATCAATCAATCAGCTACAGCACCAGAACATTTTTCTCCCAAAATTAATTTGTTTTCACCACTGTTCACAAAATATTGGAGTATTTTGAAGTTTCTTTTTCAAAGCCAACAGGTACATTAATAAAACTCAAATCATGTTACCAACATTTTTTACAATCTATGTCCTCATAAATACGCAAAAATTGAAACCTACGTTTAAAAATAGAACCTATCAAATGAATTGCTCTTTAGTGTTAGTTCTGTTAATCCACAGCCGAAGTTGCATTGAAGCTGCTCATTTTACAAGCCAAAAAATCAAAAGTCATGGGATGACATTAATACAAAAAACAACAATATTTCTAAATATGTTTCTTATTTAACAAAGATCTCCGATGCCCCCCCCACTGATCCGCCGGCTGGATCCGCCCCTGCTTCAACCTTACTTATCCTGCAAAAACGTAAGTTTTGGACCATTAATTTGAATTTTGGCAGCAACACTATCATAGAGCAGATATTAATTAAAACTTAACTACCCCTCTCATAGTTTGATATCTCCCAATCCTACATTTTATAGTGGTATTTCCAAATGAAAAACAAGATTAAATCCGATGCCTTTCTATAAAATCCGGTGCGCCAAAGGCTAGCGTGCTTGGAGCAATGTTATACTTACTATAAACAGAGGATATTAAAGAGACTGAAAACACAATTATTTATACTTCGGTAATAAGTATCTCTTAGTACAAATTGTCAAACCCGGCATCGATATTGTTTTTACAAACACCATTAAAAAGCTACAAATCGTATAAGCTTGCGAAAAATACGATTCTTTTGACCTAAAATTGTCGAATATCGAGGACCAACAAAACGAGTATTTAGACTAAACAATATGTTAAAAGCAGTAATTTACTACATAGGAACAATATTTATGAGCTGCTTCATTACCAGGACCCGACCTGGTAAGCTTTGTGCTTATCATACGTCGATTTTCTTGGTGGCTCCCGGTCTATTCCGATTGTTTCCATGTGTTTGGTTGTGTTTGGTTTTTGAGATCTTTTAATCACGTCAAAAGGTAAATGTAATTTCGTTTACTTTTCTTCATTTTGGTTTTTAGATTGTCGTAAATTTATTAAATTAAAATTTTTAAATTTAATTTATTTTTCTTTTTAAGCTTAATTTACAATCACCAACCGTAAAGCTCAAGAGTGGTTAAAGAGCTCCATAGTGGGAAAAAACACATGGTTATTAACGTTTTTAACAATAATTATGTTCTCGAACGGGATTCGTACTCAATGCCTACAGGGAGACGATGGTCTGCTCTCCCGGTGCGCGGCAACTCGGTTTCCTGTGAATCAAATTAGTTTATTCCCGTGGGCCCGACTTATTTTGTCGTCAAAGGACCTTTAAATATTTTATTCGGTAATGAAAACTTATTATTTCTCTAGTGTTAAAAGAAAACAAGTGCCTTGACCTTTTGTAACTGCATGTAGTTGGCTTGAATTTTATATATTGCACTGAAATAGTGGTGCACTTAAAAATTAACATTTCTTCCTGATTTCTTATGGCATTTCAAAGCACTAAGGACGTGAGAAGCTTAACAGAAACATTTTCTGTGTATCAGAGTTTCATTATAATAGTTTTAGTTTTTAAGAAAGGGAAGAAAATACGCTTTTATAAAATTGGATCGAGATAAACTACTTACTTCAGCGCTAAAATAGTACTCCGTTGTGGGATTCGTCATCGCCGAGTGCGTAACATTCGTTTCATCCAATACACCTGAGAAGCGCCAAGTTTGGCATCACTGTCATCATAAGAGACCCTACTTCATTCTTAACCTCGGACGCGCCATAAATAGCTGGGTCGAATTCAGTCGGTCTGGAGGGGAATTCTAGCGGCCGGCTGTTCTGATGGATAATTTTCCGTGGTTTCTCCGATCAATACCGGGCGAATGCCGGAACAGTATCCTTACAAACTGAGCCACGGACCCTTCCCCTTCCTTGTACTATCCTCACCCCTACTTACACACACCTACTCTTACAAGTACTACACTAACAAACATGCCGAGAGACGGTCGGGAGTTTGTCCTGGATGGTGTTTGTCCTGATGGGGATGGTGCTCCACAGGTTGGAGATACCTGGTTGGGGAAAACCCCGCTAGCCGTCAGGTAGGTCGGGGCCGGATCTCACTATCTAGCGGGGGAAGATCATCGCTACCTCCCTAGGAAAAACTCACTACACTTACGGGACTAATGGCCTTAGCAAGTGTCGCGTCCGGAATCACTAATCAATCAATGAAATTCCATGGCTCGGAGACGCGCCCCTAGGGTTCCGATGAGGTTGTCGCCCTCGTCACTGCGGGAACGCACGCAGCCCGCACGCTACAGCACGCCTCCGCCGTGCTTCCACACGCGTGTTGCTGCGGGTCCCCCTGCCGCCCCCATTCCCTCTCCCTCCTCGCTTCCGGGCTCCCGCATACTTGTTGCTGTTACTCCCGCTGCGCTCTCCCGTACTCGCACGCACCTGGCTGCCCCCGCTTCCATACCCTCCTCAATGTCGCTTTGATTGATTCCCCCCCCCGCTATCCGTCGCTTTGATTGATTTGATTCGTGTTTCCGGGCGCATCAACTAATCAGGTCATTATTCCCGTAAGTATAGTGCGTGTTTTTGGCGTTCATCTTTTCCCCGCTGGATGGCGAGATCTGGCGCCGACCTACCGTCGACTAGCTAGAGGTTTTCCCCTCAACCAGGTATAGCCCACCAGCGGGACACCGCCCCAGCCGGGACAAGCTGTAGGCTCCTGACCGGTCTCCCGGCGTGTGTGGTAGTGTAGTGCATGTTAGTGTGTGTGTGTGTGTGTGTGTGTGTGTGTAATGGGAGAGGATAGGACAAGGAATAGGAAGGAAAGATCGCGCGCGGTTCGTGGCCCATTTGTTAGGGCACTGCTCCGGCATTCGCCTAGTATTGATCGGAGAAACCACGGAAAACTACCGATCAGAGCAGCCAGCCGCTAGAATTCTCCTCCAGATAGCGACTCAATTCGACCTGGCTGACAAGCTGGTGTCGAAAATCCTCCCGCCGTCGGGACTCGAACCTAGGACCTCCCGGTCAGAGGGACTGCAGTGATATCAGTTGATGCACTGAGCCATCTCTCCCTACCCGTCGCTGTCCGCGTCTCCCGATCGTTGAATCATGGAGAAAGAAGTCTTTCTTTGGCCGATATTACACTATAAAAGATCTTTGTCAAAGAAGTTTTATCAAAGAAATATGACTGTGTAAAAGCCAATATTTTATACAAGATTTCTTTTACAAAATTTCTTTGATAAAATGTAGCCTCAGACGTCCAAATTTTATCATATATTTGGTAATATGGCGTCCGATACGTGGGGTATTGCTTCAACCAGTTGCATTGCTGAGTATGAGCAATTATAATGTTTAGAATGTTTATGTAATACAGTCCATCCGGACTACAAAAATAAAACCATACGGATTGAAGCGTATGACATGGAGGAATATAGTATATTCGGTTATATTCCTATTCCTTCATGCATATGACATGTTTTCCCGATAAGTAAAAAATGTAATGTTTGGAATATGCCCAATTCATGAAGTTAATTTTTTTAAACTTTAAAATCAGGGGACCCAATTTCGAAAGAAGAAGAGCGACAAAGAAAATTGAATGTTTCCTCGTTCATCCTCAAATAATTCATTTCCAAGTTCCTTAAATAATGCTTCACAATATGCGACCCATGGTCCCACCATGGATGAATACCAAGGCGTCCTATGGCCTCACCCTCAAACATTCTCTCTTTACCTTTTACTTCTGCATTAAACATGGATTTATTATTAAGCAAAAGTACTACAAATACAACTACAGTAATCCCTCAACATTCGAAAGAGTTACATTCTCGAAAAGCATCGCAAATGTCAAATCCGAGAATGTTGTTTATCTTTTATGAAGAAAGATGGGTTAGGTTCCTCGATATCGAAAAGCTATTTAGAAAAGAAAGAAAAATATCTGAAAAGCAATTGCAGAAGAACTGGGTAAGCGTTACTACAAACAGAATTAACAATTAACATCCCAAAGAGAAGAAATAAAACAATATTTGAAAGTTTTCGAAGTTGAAAGTGATTGGATACAAGATATTTTTTTTTTTAATTCATCACCCTCCTCGTTGGTCTAATACCCAAATACTTTGTATGGAAGAGTTGCTGCTTCTATTTCTCGATTTCGAAATTATTTCCATATTCGGAACATGTTCGAATGCTCTTTCCATCAGAGCTTGTTGAAGTTTTAGACCGTCATTAACAGTTTTGACACTGACGCAGGACGCAGTTTCGCTTCCGTTTCTACATAGTATTTAAGTTCGAGGAGGTTTTCTTCGCTGATGATTTCCCGAAGCTCCTCTTCAATGTCATTATAATGAGTGAAATCACTATAATGAGTAAGCTGCGGATTTTTGCCTATTTGCCTATTTTTTTCCTTCCATGGAAAATGCAATCTTTTAGGTTACTTATTCATTCTGACGCATTAGGAGTGTTTTAAGCGAATTTTATAGTGCCTATAAATGCCTATTTCACTAACAAATGCCTATTTTGTGTTTAAGTGCCTAAATGTTGACTATTTTCGTATCTATTGATCAAAATGCAAAAATACGTAATAAAAAAATAATCAAATATACGTTTCTTTCATTTTTATCCTGCAAAGTACTAAGAAGGCGAACAACTGTCGATAAATCTCTATTGCTTTTTTTGCCACCAGAGCGCGGGTATTTCGTATTAAATTACTTGGATTATTTAGAGGTGCGATTGAAGTACACCAGCTATTGACGATCTCATCCAATTGGGAGCTTGAACGACACCATAGCGGCATTACAGTAGCGATAGGAAGGCTTCCGATTGGATCAGGGCTCATCAGGTTTTCGCTCCGTAGCGACAAGACCGATTACTCCCGGCTCTCACTGTCAGCGGGCGGCCGGGGCCGAACGGGAGCACTACACTTCGTTTTTTCTAACTTGGCCGACGACATTAGGAAATTATTAGAACCCTTGCTTTATAAAATGAATATTTTTCTTTAATTCGCGACCGTCCTTCTCAACGGGGCTCGTGTCCTCAGACATGTGCTTACCACTGTTAAAAAGATTCATTTTATAAGGCAAGAGGTGTAATAATGACCTGTCATCGGCCACGTTAGAAAAAACGAAGTACATGAGAAATTCATGTGTCAAACGCCAGGGTATGAGAAATTCATCGGTCAGTAAACGCTGTCATCTCTCGCTCCGCACTGAGGTTCTTTCGTCCGTAGACACCCGTGGAAGTTCACAAGCGCAAATACCAAAACAACCATTATGATCTGATTCTATATCAGAAATTTCTTGAAATCTATTTTCAAATTGGTTTAGCAACATGCTATTGTTGTCAGAAGCACTGAGTGGGCATGAAATTAGCGTCACTGCCTTACCACTGTATTGGTCTCCAGCAGAGATTAGGGCAATGAAGTATTGCGCAATAACTTCTTGTGAGGTAGAAAGAAGTTTCTCCCATTATAAAAACATTCTGACATACACCCGACATCAGTTCTCGGTAGAAAATTTAGAGGTATACATCGTGGTACTGTCATTCTTATGAATGTTAATTGGATTACTTGTATATTGCTTGTATTACTGTGTGATTAATAAACTTATAGTGCCATTTTAAGTGGCTATTTTCGAATTTTAAGTGCCTATTTTGACTGCCTATTTCTACTGTTTTTATTGCCTAGAAATCCACAGCTTAATAATGAGAGTTGCATAAATCCTGAATCGCTTTTCTGTTCATGTGGCCGAAACCCTACCTCCAATTTGACGCAACTGAAATGAATTATTTAACAATTCTGTTGTTGAATGAGAATTGACATCCCAACTTTGACATATTTGCAGAACGTGATACTTTGAGCTCTGGTGTCTTCTGAATTCGTTTCCGAGATGACGCTGATAAAGGAAATGAAATGTGCTCTCTTAAAAAAATGTCGTACTACCAAAAGACGCACTCGCGAATGTTGATAAATTATTGGACGAAATGTAATTCGGTCATCAAGTTTTTTTGTCAAAAGTTCCTTCGTCAAAGTTCAATGAACTTCCACAAAGTTTCTCATCAAAGATATTTGTCCATTATATTTTACAGCGTAATACCGGCCTATGGTTGGACCCACCTCGCCTCTTCACCCCGCCCCAACGCGTACCGCTTCAGCCCGTCCCTGTTCGCCGCATTCTCTCGCCCCGAGCCGCCGCCCTCAGCCCCCTCCGCGGCCTCCTTCACGTTTCCGCCCCGCGCCACCCCGCGCCCACGCACTCGCCCCCTGCCTCTCGCAGGGCAATAAAAGTGGTCACCGCCGCGCCGCGCCGCGCCGCGCCGGGGGCGGCCTGCACTGCACGTGCAGGCGACCTGCGTCTACCATCCTCGTGGGCTGGAAACTGGCCACACCCGTCACGTCGCTTCCCTTCCTCACGCTGGTATAACCTTTATGCAAGTCCACACCGCTGTTGGCGTCCTATTAAGACATTTGGAAGAGGTACGAAAATTATGGTATTTTGCTGATATTTCCAATTCCTTTTCGGTTCCTGGGTATAAAATCAAGTGTGTGAAATGTACAGTAAATAGTGAAGTAAAATGTAATAAATATAAAAAAGAAAATAGAAATAGTAAAAAACAGTACATTTAATAAACAACGTAGAGTGAATTTAGGAGAGAGAGAAAACAGAGGGAAAGAGAGAGAGAAACAGAAAAGGAGAAAGAAAGTATGATGCTGAGGTAATGGTATGAAACAAAGAGATTTTTAAAAGATGGTTACTCTAAAATCACTTAAAGTATGAAGATATGATACATAGTCAAGAGCAGCGTGAAAAAGATGAAATAATTAAAAATAAATGAATTTAGTAAAACAAATGGGGAAAACACGTTGCAAACACACAGTCGCGAAACTCAAATGACGGCACCAAGGCAAAACAGTGCAGGTAAACCGATGTCGAACCAACGAATGTACAGAACAGTCCATCATGGAGTGATTACACTTCGGCAACTAGTTTCTGAAGTTCTGTCTTTCCGCTACAAGTTCATAACGCTATTCCCCTTCCTTCGGCGTTTGTTGAGAAGCTGACGAGATCTCCCATCTTCGCGTAACTAGACGGGTCGGCTGAGCAGGGAAGAAGGCGACTGGGTCCTTCCGCTGTTGCCGCTCGTCGACAACCCACGCAATTCTCAGCTGAGCTGCGAGGAGCGCGCAGAGGAAATCGCTTTGAGATAACGCATGGCCAACTGCGGTACTCTACTAGAGTCGGCTGTGGATAAAGATATCGTTTTTTTCGCTGATAAACTACAGTATTCTCTATGAAAAGGAGGATTAATATTTAGAGAAAAGAATTATCGAGAATTTTGGAGAAAAATAATTTTATTTCACATTATAATATACATTATTTCATCACTGTCTTCGTGACTTTAGTCCTCTGAATCAGAGTCAGATTGAAGGTTTATGATAATGGGCTCCATTACAGCGCCATTATAGCGTCGAATTGGAATTAGATGAAACACTATGTTAAAAACCTTATTTAAAATTCAAAAACCCTTGTCCCTACAAATGAACAACTCTCACCTTTTCAGTATTTTTCTGTGAGTAGATACAGGCTAATAATGAAAAACAAAAACGGTCACTACCAAGGAAAACAAGTACTTTACTATCCAATAACAAATTAGACTTTCAGCAGCACTTACGAGGCAGGCACTTCGAGCTAACTTCAGTGCACTTCGAGCACTGAAGCGCATTATTCGGACTATACTGCGATATTTTTAACTTCGCCCCTGACAGAAATCAGCTGTTTCGCTGCCATCCAATCGGGAGCATATATTTCGCTAAAGTGACGTCATTATTGTAACGTTCAAGTTCCCGATTGGATGAAACCGTCCACAGCTGATTTCTGTCAGTGGCAAAGTTACAAAAATCGCAGTATACACGCCGCGCCGTGGAAAGTTCGAGCAAGTTCAAATATGAATCACCGCTCTCTTCGGATTTCTCGGAAATTACTGTCGTTGTCGGGTAATATGGACTTTCTGCTATCGAGATATGTTAAAAAATATCCCTTTGCATTACTTGAAAAAAAATCAATTCCACAAAGATCGCTTAAATTTGACACTGCATCGTCGAGACTCGAATTTCAGAACTTTCCAGTAGACGATAATTCAGAGACAATCGTGTTGTCTCTGACCTACATGCTCGGTCAGTTCCGCGGCCAAAGAACGAACGGCAAACAGGTGTCAAACACCATTTCACTGCACCAAGAGTTTTCTTCCACTCCCTAGTCTTTGCGAAAGCATAGAGCATTGTTGTCAAGTGATGCCACGAGCGGGAGTCCGTGGCACGAGTGCCACGACAAAATCGCCCCTCCGCGCAGTTCATCACCGCGCCACCAGACACCATCCCTATTGTAAAACGGCGGGGTTACGATCACTCGTTATAGTTCCCTTTCCCGACGCTAGTGGCGCAGAGAAGCTCGTGGCATGCTACAGTGCCACGACGCGTGCCACAGCCACCAGTAGAAGACCTTGACACCACTGCAATAAAGTAAAGATGTACCTTTTTATTCTGTGACGAAAGCTACCGAGAATCGTTGGAAACAATGCGCGGCATGCCTATACATCAGTTTACTTCTCTTTTCCCATCTTATCCCACCTTTCCCCCTTGTGAACCTTCTTTCACACCTCCAGCCGCCAGCGCGTTGTTTCGGCAACTGTACACGTTCGAGCAATAGGTCACATCCTGCCATTGCAGAAAGCTGGGCCAACTGGTGCGGAGTCGAATTTCCTCACAGTTGGCGGCCCCTGAAAGATTTCGTTACATCGTCTGCCTCCACGACGTCTAGATCCCGTGCATACACACATGCAAGAAGCACGTTTCCTCGTCGTGTCGCTGGACGTAGTCAGGTTCTCTCGGCACTTCTGCCATTCAACCCGTAGCCCGCCCGTCATTAGATAATAGTTGATGATAACAGAAAGCATATTAGTTTCCCCAAATGCTCTTTAGCTCTGGAATAACGAAGAGTTATTTCATTTTAATTCAGTGTTTTGAATTTTCTAGATTATATCTTCATATTTGTATATTATATCTTCATATTAGATTCTAGATTATATCTTCATATTCCGGCCCTACTCTGCGGCCATTCCAAAACCCCCTGAATTTCTGTATTTTTACCGCGCCGAATCACTTTCGATGGCAGTAACTTGCCCAGGAAACCGGTCTCCTCCATACTGCACCATTGCAAATTCTCCTCTTAGGGATTGAGAAGACAATGAATTGAGAATGTTATTGCAGAAGGAATCATCACTGCATTAGTTCTTAATCATACAAAGACCCATTTTCACAAGAAACTAGAAGTATAATTTAACTGGAAAGAGAAGTTTCAAAAACTTGAAAATATCGCACTGAATATTCAAGAGCTATTGGCACAAAGACATCCTTTCATTTTCCATCAATTTATTTCTCTCAAATAATAATAATAACAATAATAATAACTAAGAAAGTCAGTGAATGAATAATAAAACAATAGATTAATGAATAATCCAGTAAAACAGTGCACATTATTCTTCGAGGTACATGTACATAACGTCAATTGATGCAAAATTACGATTTAAAAACCCGAGAACACAGTAATGTGAATGCTGTTCCTAAAAAATGTAATCGATAGTACCACTTAACAGGTGCATTATGCCTCTAGTAGCAGGGGCGTGCAGTGACCGTTTCATGTGGAGTAAGCTCTGTAAATAGCAAGAGTGCGATTTAGAGTCTGTTTCGGGAGACAAAACGAAAATACATTCAGTTCTTTAAATTTTTAATTACACCGTTATATCGAAAATTGATATAATAATAATTAATAATAATAATTATTATTATTGTTATTAATTAATAATATAAATAATATTGAATTAATTAAAATTGTTATAAATTATTATAAAATTATTTAATTAAATATGATATTAACAATAATTAATAATATTAACAATAATTATTATTGTTAGTATTGTTATTATTATTATTATTATTATTATTATTGCGTATTCTGGAAAAACGCTATTCCTCCTCCCACAATTTAAGACAACCAATAGTCATCATCAATCGCTGGCTTTTGAACGCTCCACACGTGGAAAAGACGTTATCTTTCTGGACATGATGAACGCTGTATCCCATACGAAAGACACTATCATTCGTGCTGAATTGGCAACGCTCACGCGTCGAAGCACGCGTACACTGCCCTCCCTCTCACAACATAGCGTCTGATGTAGGGCTAAGAACTGTTGGGAAATTGTATCTCGCGGAATGGCAAGGAGCAATGAGTATTTCATGTAAAACAAATGCAACGTGCTGGGCCATGGAAATGCTGTCTTTAATAGATTTAGTAAAGACAATACTAATCGCACAAATCAAATCGTTTTGAATTCAGTTAGAAGTGTCTTTAACTGTTTTAGCAAATTCTAATGTTGCAAGGTAGTATTATACATTCTGAAATTGAGAAGTTCGGCGTACCCTTTGTTAAACAACTCTTCATTGTGGGAATTCTCATGAGGTATTGTTGACATAATTACAAGAAGAAGTAATGGAAGAAAGAATGGAATGGATGACTTCCATTATTTCTTCAACTTTTCATTTTCACGAACACCCTCGGAAATGCAATTCCCGTATTGCTAAAATACATGTCGCGTCAAATTAAGCGTTTTAATATCTATTCTTTCTTTTCCATTACGTCGCATTACATCTGATAGATCAAGTTCAGTTTCGATGTGGTCACGTCCAAGACTAACCAAGTGAATAAGTGATTGCAAATGCGATTTGATCGTTTTGCGATTGATCGTGTTTTGACATTGCATTTGAGAGATTGTACAAACTGGCCTTCCTCGTATCTCAAATTACGACCGTGGGAAAACACTAAACATGGCCCAGCAAAATAATTTACTAAATTTTCTGTTTCCTATTAACCAAATGGTGTTTTTATATGTTTTAGTATTATAGAAGCGGAAATATTCCCTTCTCTTTTATTTATTTAAACATCCGAAGTCAGGAAGTCCCAGAACAGGCCTCGCTACGTGAATAGTTCACTTGGCTCCACAAAAGTACAACAGAACGTTTTTAAAAAATATGGTCAATAATACATGCATATTCTGCCACAGCACAAAATCTTATCGTTATGTAAAACGAAAACCAGCATACAAATAGAACACGCCCACAGAAATAATATGCACAGTACGAATTAAACGTACAAACCCAATAAATCCACAAGTAAAACATCGTAGTTTCAAGCAGCGTCGTAGCTACAGGGGCTGACCTGGTGGGTGGCTGCCAAAGGCGCAACCCGCGGGCACTTTGCAGGGCACCCGCGGGTGCACGCTGGGGCGCAGGCACACAAATTTAAAACAGAATGCTAACTCACATAAACAAACTTGCACTTGATTACGAAAAGCGCCCACATAGATTAGGAACGGAGCCCCTACGTTAACGCACAGAATTTGCACCGAACCATAATTAAAAGATTAAAAAAACAATTCGTGACGGTCATTTAAAGTTTCGTCACAAATGTTAGCTTAGTCACAAATTTGGTTAGTCTTATAAAAATTGATAAAAAAGGCAGTGGACTTACGGAGGAAATTGTAAACACATTAAGCCACGATGTACCTGTACTTTCAGACAAAGGAACAGTCGTAATGACAACCACACTAACATGGCAGGTTATCAAGGTGTTTACTCGTGAATCTTAGACCTACAACTGAATGAACATGCCAGATTTTTACCATTTAGTGTTCATTCACTAAATTTTTTTGGAGTTCATGCCTCTTGTGGAACACCAGAAACGACTTTTTCAGCGCAGATCAAAATATTTTTAATTAACTTTTCCGCAACAATCGAACGTTTGCAAGTTTTATAAGATTTAAAACTGACTTTGAAGGGTCATGATAAGAGATGGCCATCAAAATATAATTCAATTTACGCATTGTATACTCAAATACAGCAAATAATGAATATCCTTGCAGAAGGAAATGATGAAAGGAGGATATACATACATCTGATTCTATATCTTAAGCCACAATAGTTTTTAAAATGATTAATTTAGAATTTAGTTGTTTCCCGGTTATATGGGATCATATTCTTAGACGTTTTGATGACGTTAATAGCATTTTACAGAGAATGCTTTCATTGAGGTTGCATCAAAACACTTGCAGAGCCTTGTAGATGTTTACTTTCCCGTATACGTACGTATACGGGAACGTATACGTACGTATACGTACGGAGTAATATACGTAGTATAGGGAAAGTAATATACGTAGTATAAAGAAAGCTATTCTGTACTAATAGCCCACCTCATTTTTACGTATGAAATTTCATAAAACATGTAGAGATTCATGTTGAAACGTTCCTCTGAGTTGAAGGTATTGTTTAGCCGTTGGTCAAAATATGATTGCATGGAGGAGGGAGGGCTATGTATGATCTATGGCGTGAAAACGAGGGGGGAGATGCGGCGACATTTGATTTGATAAAATTTAAATTACTTGAAGATTGAAAGTAAGGTGTAATAATTGCTAGTAAAAACATTTGATTCTGTTGCTGAATTTCGAACTTCACGAGTTTTAATATTTAATGTTTCCATTGTTAATCTTTTGTAGAGACTGTTCTCCTTGGCGAGAATTATGGAATTTTGAAAGTCTTTATTGTGGTTCATTTGTAGTCTAGGTTTCGTTAGAGAATTTTGTCAGAGTATACCATAACAAGTTCGTGGGTTTTCAATCTTCTGGGTACTCTAGCTATTCAGAACTCCCCGTTTCATTAGGCGGCGGAGGTACTGCACTACACGCTCCCGTTACGTTTTTACAAGCATTTCGTAATAAAAGAATTCTTAAATTCATTTTTTAAATTTCCAGTTTAACGAGTGCGAGAAAATGCAGTTAACTTGTGAACTAAAGTAAGGGGGAACGGTGATATTTGGGGAAACATACGAATATGTAAAGAAACACCTGGAATTTCCAATATTTATTTTCATCGACCCCTTTCAAGATAATTTGTTTGCTTCATCGACCTCCTCACTTTTTCAATATACAGCATCCACAACAATAACACAAATAATTGCACATAAATTCCCTAAATATAACAATTTCGAACACCAGTACTCATAAATATCTCAATTTTCAATAATTGAAAGCGTTTTCACTTTGAGGAGCTGAGTTTATCTTGAGGGCTTGGACTTTCAGGTGCCAAACAAACGAAAAATATTTGTATGCACTTAAAAAGTGAAAAAAATGTATTAAAATGACGAAAACATTCATTTAATACCCGTATGAAAATCAATAACCAAGATCGGGAGAAGTCTTTCTCTTCATCGCTCTGCACAATTCGCCTGTGCAATCTGAAGAAGTTAGCCGGTCGTGTTATGAGTGTATGTTACTGCTCGGAGTCAGTGACAGATCCGGGGGGGGGGGGGCATGGGTGCCATTATTACTACACGCCGTATAATTTATTACTGCATGTTGTAATGCTTTATATCAGAAAACGATGAGTAATTATCCTGTTCCTTAATATTTTTTGTGAACATTGGTAGTCTGATTATACTGATCAGGTCAGTTCATACTCGGTTATTGACCCCAATTCGCCTCCTTGATCACTGACCCCTTTCAAAATGTCACTGACCCCCTGAGGGTCGATACCAACCCCGTTGGGAACCCCTGATCTACAGGATCATGTGGACATTGTACGGAGGTAAAGCAGGGGTACATGTGGGAAACATGTGGTGAACATCCGAGAGAACATGAGAACTTGCCAGGGAACATGCCAAGGTAATATATCTGGGAGCATGTAGGGAAACATGTGAAGGTCAGTTAGAGAGAACTGGTTGATGATTTACCTCTCTTGATGACCCCCTACTTCGAGGCAGGGTTGTCAAAAACGTGCATAAACTAGATATGTAGGTAAAATTAAATTGGCGTGTTAATAGGTCCGTCATGTGCAGCCTACTATGCTTCAGTATACAATTCACGTTCTGAACGGAAGTTGGGATCCAGAATGAACCTATTTTAACTTTTGAGACAATTTACTAAAATAATTGCGTCTATTCATTACTTCACTATCAATCGGTAGTGGCATAGAGGCGAAACCCAAGCACCCGGTTTGAAGAACAATCAATCCCAGTTTTAAGACTTCGTACGTTGCCCACATGCACACGATCTTACATGCAAATATTCATTTGTGTCAAATTAAAGAAACATGCAGGACCCACACCACTGCACGCTCTAGAAAAAAATTAGGCCATTCATTATCATTACATTCCCGTGTTTGGCACCGTTTATAAATATTTACATACCTAGAAAAGTTATGAGTGTTATTACTGCAGAGGCCGAAAGTTAAAAATCGAGGCGGACGTATCGGAGTCGAGATTTTTAATTTGGACGAGGCAGTAATAACATTGTAATATTTCCTGGTAAGTTCAACATTTTATCGGCCACCATAAAATCACACGATTTATGCGAAATTTTACATTACTGCGATAGTAAACAAATGAATTGAAGAGCTTAGTGCATGAAGAAGTTAACTCAAAATTTTGTGATTTTTACTTTTATCGTCAAAACAGCTTTTCAGGGAGTTTCCTATCAGTTTCTTTACTAGTTTTTATAAAACAATATTTTTCGAAATATTTGATGTGAAGGTGGCAACTCATCGCACGTAGGAAACGGTATATGCAAGAAGGTGTTATCTCAGAGTTTACAAGGCGGTATTAACTCAACAGTTGGCACCATTTTGCACGCGATCGCAAAAAAAATATGACGATATCTTCAAACAAATTAAATTCGTCCCTCCAGTTTTCCGGGGATTATACCAATTCCTGCAGAGGGGAGATTAATTTTTATGTTAATTAGTAGTTTGAATAAAGTTTTGAATAAAAAGTGTTCTTTTATTTCTACCGAATAATTCATGTGAGATGAGTTGTAATATTGGGGAAAAAAATAAGTACATAATATTGTTGAACGTTGTGCACATTAGTGCTAATTTCATTAGAAAATAAATGTTCTTCTTCATTCAAATGAGTAATACATATTGTAATATATAATGGGCTTAGTGCAAGGTGTAAACTTAAAAAATGGCCAAAGGGGATATTTGATTTGGGAAAATTGGATGGAACTTTTTTTATATTACTAGAAATTACTTCTTTTTTATGACCTATTGTGATTTTCATCAAAAGTACCAAAGCAACTAATAGGAAACTCTTAGAAAAGTAGTTTTGGTGGCAAAACTAAAAATTGAGTTAACATCTTCATGCACTAAGCTCTTAATTTTTAAAATAAGCACCGTTTTCAGATTACTTTCCATCAGAAAATATTCCCGAAGTAGAGTTAACATCTTCCTGCAGTGTGTTTCTTTATGTCTCCTTAATAGGTGGCAACTCTGTGAGATGACACCTTCCAAAAAAGATGTGAATATTTTGTGGTTATATTAGAGATAAGAGCACAGATGGTACACCAAATAGTGTAGAGGTAGACCAAAGAAAGAAAGAAAGAAAGAAAGAAAAATATAAAAAATAAATAATTTCCGATAATATTAAAGAACGTTCCAGGCAAGTTTACTAATCTTCAAATATCTCTTTTGGGCATTTTCTTCAGTTAACACCTTCTTGCACTAAGCCCTTCAGTTTCATTTGGTGGAATGTCAGGAAAATGAAGTTACCTAAGACACATTTTTTAAATTGCACTATTAATATTAGATTTAACAATAATTATCCACAAAACTAACATGAGTTAGTTTCATTCTGAATTGTTTGAATGTGCTTTGTGTATCGCCATGTTTTCTTTTTTGTTAATAAACATTTGATTTGCGTTGAGTCGATGGTTGTTCACTATACTGCAATTTTTCAAACTTTGCCTCTCAAGGGCCGTCTTCACGATTGAATATGTCACGGTATTTCGCGTCTTTCTCAAGCGTGCCGCTAGATATCACACTACCGATACCGTATCAAGCAGTGCGATCATGGGACTTCTAGCGGCACGACTGAGAAAGACGAAAAATGCCGTGTGATATTCCATCACGGGCATAGGGGCTTGAGAGGCAGAGTTAGAAAAATCGCACTATAAAGTATTTACGTTGCTAAGGATGTCACGCGCTGACAAGGATGTTAAATGTCTGAACACACATGTAGGTATAAGTGCTCATAACAAACTTGTAGGGTTGCATGATAACAGGGGTTAAAGACGGATGTGACCGACAAATGATATGAATGTAGAATCTCTTCGGAGTTATATCTCATGACGGCGGTCTTCGTGAGTTGTAAAATGTTGCAATATGAGTTGTTTCTTTTTCTGGGGAATGCAATGGTGGGGTTTCTTTTTTTACTTGACAAACCTGAATGTTTGCTTGTTAGTTAAAATGAAAATTCGCGACCAAGAACACGTCCCGTTTCAATGATTCACCGCCAATATTTTGGCGAAACTTGAAACGGATGGTCTCCGTGTGTTTCAATACCTAAATTTACAACTTTCACGGAAATTATGAACAATCAGTATCGTTTCACGCATTAAACTCCTCCCAGGCACCTGACACTAAATACCACCTCACACACGGAGATAAACCCGCAAATTAAAAATACGAACTAATGATTGCATGGTGAACTTACCGTTGTTGTTTTCAATAATAAACCTTCGCATCGATGAACAAGCAAGGGCAGCTGGTGAAGAAGCGCGTAAGATGCAGACTTATGTACAGAAATTAAGACCCATTACCACTTCAGTCGCTGGTGACAAACGGAACGTAATCGCCACGAAGTCTACAATGTTGTTATGCTACAACAATTATCACTACCGGCCGCCAATAGTCGCCAGCAATCCCCTCCACCATTACGCTCTCGCCCTGCGCTGGGCACTGGCGCGCAGTCGCTTCCGAAGGTCGCTTCGCTTCCCGCCCCCTCCCCTCCACGCAGGTCCGGCGAACGGCGGCGGCGGCGGCAGGCGACAGCCAGGGTCGCGGTGGAGGGGGCAGTTCGCTAGCTCCGGTGCGATCGTGCGGCAGAGGGAAGGGCGCCTTGGCGTAAAGCCCTTGCAGTGGCAAACTATCCACAATCTGCACGGTTGAAATCGAACAAGGTCAACTTATATTGCGATTTTTCTAACTTTGCCCCTCAAGGCCCGTCTTCGCGATGGAATGTGTCACTGTTTTTCGCATCTTTCTCTATCCTGTCGCTTGATTTCGCATGATCGCGACCGTATCAAGCAGTGCTTGCGATCATGCGACTTCCACCGGCAAGACCGAGAAAGACGCGAAATGCCGTGTGATATTCCATCGTGGCCAAAGAGGCTTCAGGGCCAGAGTTAGAAAAATCGCAGTATAGCACTAAAACGGGTACGTCAAGTATCTCCACAGCAAAATATTGGCACCAGTCTCGCAGTGTGCTGGGCGTTCAACCCGCAAAATGCATTCTAGTGACAGTACAATGTAGTACTGGTATGTTCATAAGAAGAGTAATCGCGGCCCTCTTTATTTTTCTTACTTTTTCGAAATGTTATATTCAAAGATATTCTGGATGGACACAAGGCTTAAACGACTGAAACATTGCACATTAAAACAGTACAATTCAATTCATAACTAAAATTAATTATGTACGAAAGTACCATAAGAGGAACTACCGGATGTACCTACTATAAGTTTTTAAACTGCAATAAATATTCAGGTAGAGAAAGAAATAATATGATTTAGTTATTAGAGAAATTTTTTAAATCTGAGAAATGATGACGAAGAATTACTCTCATCATTTTTCCTCATAACTAATTTGTAAAGGTAAATTTTGTCCATTAAAGAACGAACATTTGAAAACGATATTAGGTCGTCTGTCACAGCTCTAAAACGGCGACGTAATGATAAATGCATCATTTCCATATTTTTAAAACAGAATATTTTGGTTACCACCTCTGATATTTTAACAGTCGGGCGCAAACAGGAATCGTGTTTAACTTCATAATAAAAAGTTATCTTACTAGAGCAACAGTTAACACAATTCCGAGGGATGGAAAAAATCGGAGCTCATGTCTTTAAAAAATTCCTGTTATCGGTATCCGGTAAAAAAAAGAAAACTATCACAGTTCAATAGACTTAAATTTATTCCTATATGTAATCTACACTGAAAACGCTTTCCATTAATAAACGAAAATAGTACATCATTTGTTCCACTGCGCTGGTGGTGTGGCGGGCCTCATCCACGTATTCAATTTCTTACTTCCCAAACACCGCAAAGTAATTTATCAGGTTTGAAATTTCGGCCAGCAGTCTTCCCGCAAATATGTAGGTTTTGTAGAATAGTTACTTCTTCCAAAGCGTGTTGAATTACTTCTCCGTCAATTTTTACAGCTGATAATTCTTTCTCTTCAGCATCTGTGTTTGCACCACTTTCACTGCCCCTACATACAGCAATGTCATCATTGGGATGCGGATTTTGTGTATTTGCATGATTTACCCGTAAACATAATGATTAGAACTCGGGCAATGCCCTATTGCCTATTTTATTTCTTTGAATGTAACTTTGTGAAACTTATTCCATTATCCACGTTCTCACAAGAATTGGCTTTTCCGAGTGTTTTATAGTTTCTGTAAATGCGTATTTTAGAGATACTTGCGTATTCGAGCGTTAAGAGCGTGTGCCTATGCTGAATTTTCCTTTTTTTATTTATAATTTTTGTTCTTTATATTTTGGTTTGCCCAATATTTTTTGAGACACACCGTTGAGTAATTTTGTAGTAAAAAAAAACAGCGTAAAATTTGTCAGGAAATTTCTCTCGTCTATCTGTTCCTTACCAAGAACACAACTGCCATCAAGATTAGCACTTTCTGTGTCTTTCGTTTCTGGAAGGTAAAATTACACAAGATTGGCGGAGTTTGCTTCAATAATAATTTTGTATTGGTTTCAAAGTTAGGTACGTAGGAGTACATACCAAAATATCTTGTTCTTTCTAAGAAACTAGAAGATATTAATCTCGAACTTGAAGTTATAACTTTAGAGAAATATGCTTCTATAAATTCGTGCGAGGTAGAGAAAATATTATCTCGTTGCAAAGTAATTTTGACTGAAAGAAGAACTATTTTACTATTGAAGACTAGAAAAAGTGCCTTGTGCAGTGTCACTGTGAGCTATAATGAGATTTAATTGGTTTTAGATTGTAACATTTATACAAGGCGTTTAAGTAGATGTTCATTTACGGAGGAGAACAGTTGTGTTCCGAGCGCGGCAGAGCCAGGGACATAATATTTCCCGCCAAAACAAGGCACAGGTAAACCCCGTGTCATATACAAAACTTTATTTTTCAACAATATTTCTTCGCATGCACACATATGCCACGAAGGAGGAAGCAGTACAGGAGACGGCGTGCATCCTTCTGGAGGTCTCCTTTAGGTGGCTGTGATTTCATCTGGTTTGCGTTCCGCAAGGAATAATGGAAGAATTTTTTAATCAGACAATCGATGCAGTTTATTTAGAGTCTGAAGATTAATTTCTTAAAATTCCTAATAAATCTTAACTATTAATTACTTAAAGACTAATATCTTAAAATTCCTCTAATAATATCATAAAGGAAGCAGAATGTGATGTTTCGAAATTATTCTCTGAAAATCGAGGCATATCTCAGAAAAAGAGTACGGATGTTTCTGCGACTAGAGAAATGACAGAAAAGTAAGAAAAGTTTCAGAAGAAATTCTACTTGCGTATTTTAACAATAAATCAAAAACATAGAAGTCTTCATTGTTCTGGAGATATTATTCAATGGTGAAGGCAACGTTACGTGTCGAAGAAAATGTTGATAACTCTAAGTAAATATGTACGTACTTCTCTAGGAAAAATTGTTAACGTTTAACGTTTCAATTGATATTGATATTTTTAGATTTGTAAATAGATTGGATTTTTTGAAGGGAGATGGAAAACGCTACTGGCCAAAAAAATTAAGACTTCCTTTGATTTTACAGATTTGTTAAAGAGGCTTGTGACAATCAGTATTTATTGTTGAAGGTTAGTTTATAACTAACGTATATGTATCTCATAGACTTAGGTATATCCAAACTCTCTTTCTTCCTCAGATCGTAATGATAATGAGAGTCGCTTGTTGGTGTGGTTACTTTAATCCCGGAGAATTACTTCAATCCCCAGGGATGAAAATGCCACTTTATTCCTTGGAGGAATAAAGACACACTTTAGCATAAAAAAAAAGTGGGATTAATTCGTACTTTAATCACATTTAAAAATGATGATAATAATAATAATAATAATAATAGTAATAATAATCTTTAAAAGTTGCTTATTTTATATTATTTTTTTATTTATGGAGAATTGTGTTCATTAGTTATGTATTACGTCTCAATATGAAAATTAAATAATTTCATTTGATTATTGAGGGAGGTTTTGTGCGTATTTTCACACATAATACCTGATTTTAAGTGCCTGTTTGCCTCTATTTTCAACATCTTTAGTGCCTACATGTCCGAGCTCTAATAATGATACGCATAAAAAATACAATTTCATTTATCGTTAATTGGAATCAACATAAGAGGTCTTATTGTACATATTTCAGCCTATTTGTGATGATTGCGAATATTTTTTACTTAAAAAGCATATAAAGGCATGTTTAAATACGTTTGTAGTACGTTAAATAAGATTTTTTACTGTAAAATGTAAACTACGATATTACTTTTGAATTTACCTCTTTTGTATTTGAATTTCATTGTACATTTCATCAGACTTAGTATCCTTGCATGTCTTCTCGATCTCGATGAGAAAACCTCGCTATGCCCTGTGCTGCGCCTCGATCCCCTCTGCCTGCGTCGAACTCTTTCGTGATCGCGCACCGAAGAATTTGATTTCTTCGGAGCTTTTGTCAAAGTTCCGACGAGAACTAATATTCCAAGAGGAACTTTTGGAAATTCCCCTCCTGAAGTTTGTCCTATAATTTTATAGTCGAGAACATATCTCAGTGCTGCACTTTATTACTGTCCGGACCTTGAAGCCATAAAGATATTTCAGTATTTCCTTTACTGAATCTAGATGTGACTTGCGCAATTTCAGCCAGAAAGTCAGTTTTTCTGAAGAAGGAATTGAAAGCAAAGCGTCATATTGTCTCATTCTTCATTATTTTGTGTAGGATAATCGCCACACTCCATAAACTGATCTCGAGTTGACCACTACAGCAAAACTAAATTATCTAACAACCTCTGTCAACAGAACCTGTAGAGATTCGTGCCAGAAAAGGTTAAGAAAATCGAAAATAAAATCCAGGTTTAGAAAGTAGCAACTGCTAAAAAGAAGTGGAGTTTCACTCAGTGAATTACGTACACAGTAAAATAAATCATTTCAACATTGCCTCCTAAATCCATATGAATATTTTATGTGCATAAAAAACAATCCTGCAAATAAATTTAATAAATGACACCAGATAATTTGCACATGTTCCTGGTAATTTATTGAATTGAAAATCAAATGCATCATTCATATTTCAAGATATAAACGTAGCGTATTGGAGTAAAGTAAAGGACACCAGTGACAGCTTGTAGGGTAGTGCCAGGGGCAGTGGCCAGTGGCCATGACACCAAAAAGGAAGAAATATAAATTTTTCACCTCAAATGTGTGCATAAAATATCGTGTCTTCAAAACTATTTTTCATTATATTATTTCGTTTGAACGAGCATTTAGTCATTCGATGCTTTATTAATAGTCTCTTCAAACGCACAGGGCTATCTTTGGGAGTCTGCTAAAAGGTTTATGTACAAAAACTGTGCTGCTTTCGAGAAATAGGCCTTTCAAGTTTTGAGCATCCTCATATCATTTCTGTATCAAATCTTCATAGATTTTGGTTTTAATGATTAAACTCAGGTGACAATAGGAATCAAATGCAGCATTGGTTTTTATATAATATAATTTTCAGCAAATTATTGAACATCACGTTTTTACATTGAGCTTTGTAATACTTAAAATCTGGATTATTTGAAGCAATAAAGCTGTATGTAGGATATTACACTTCGGAAAACAGAAGTTATCTATTCTCTTTGCGGATGATACAAATATTCTTTGCAACAAAGAAACCGTAAATAGTACAATATCAGACGTTTCAAATTGGTTCCGTAATAACAAATTAAAAGTAAATGAAAATAAAACAGTTTCAATGCAGTTTTCCATATCAAATAAAAATTCTGTACTCCATTGAAAATGAACGGTGTGCCATTGACTGATGTTAATGTAACAAAATTTTTAGGTCTATCAATTCAGTCAAACCTCAAATGGAATGCCCACTTAAATGAAGTGAACACAAAATTAAGTTCATTATGCTACGCGTTCAGAATTCTTTCAAATTCCGTCAGCCTTCATACAGCTCGTTGTGTATATTTTGCCAATGTTCACTCCCGCCTGAGATACGGCATAATATTTTGGGGAAACACATCTTATAGTTCACAGACTTTCAGATTACAAAAAAGAATTGTACGAATAATAAGCAAATCCAACCCACGTGATTCTTGTAAGTCACTCCTTATTAATCTAGGAATTTTACCATTACCTTGTCTCCTGATTTACGAATCAGTAGTTTTTGTCAAAAATGACTTACTTAAGGACGGGAATATATTTTCAGCAAACGCCGATGTCTATAAGTATAACACACGACGTAGTAATCATATTTACCAAGTGGCAGTATCAACAGCTCACTACAAAAAATTCACATACAATTCATGTACAACACTTTGCCAGAAGACATTAAACGATTAAATTCAATATAAAAGTTTAAGTCCCAAGTAAAATCTTTTCTGCTGGATAACTGTTTCTATACAATTCGAGACTATACCGAGCATCAAAAAGGAAAGTAGAATTAATTTTAACAATGATAGTTAATGTAATTATTTATCATTTGGACTGTATAATTCTAAAGAACCTGTAACAAGTATTGTACCACAGTTTCTGGGTTGATGGCCCCCATCTCGATCAGGTTTTTCGTCCAGTTTCCCTGATCCTTGAGCAAATGCTGAGATGGTCCCTTGTTTTGCTTCTGGACATAAATGTAACTTCATTATTTGTGCACGTCTTCTGAATTTCAGTGGGAAATATAGTTATTCAAATTATCGTTTTTCATATTATCGCGGCAAAAAGTATTATTCTTTCATGAAGAACATGAGGGTTCAGGGCAGGAATTTATAGCTAATTTACCTTTGAAAATATATTTAATCATATAGGAGCGAATATTTTGTCAACAAAACTCGAAAAAAAAAACCTCTCTTTTCTGTATTCAAAATTCGACTAGAATATGCTTTAGGATAGAGACCACAGAATTATGAAAACGTGCACAAAATTCACTTCTCCCCATAGCTCGTCATACGCAGTTTTTAACTGTTTTTGACGTAAATAAATAAATAAATAAATGTGTTCTTCGAAACAGGCGAAAAAAGTATAGTTGGATTATTTTAATTAAATACATTGTAAAACAAATTCAAACTAGCGCTGTATCAGCATTATTTTTCGTATAATTGGTGACGTTTACGTAATATTATAAGGCACCTTCTATCTTACTAACCATTCACCTATCACTCAAAAAAATGCAAACCACGTAGCTCAAAATTGTGAAGAGACCATTAATATTTTGATCAAAGTTTTCATGAAATTATTTTCAAATCTAATATTGGAAAGTAATGTTTAGGGAGGAAACGTCGAAACGTCGAAGCTATTTAAGATAATTTTAAACATGTTTGGTATAATAAACTACTTGGATATTCCGAATGGCTGAGTCGAAATAAGCACTCAAAAGTTGGTCTGAAAAAATACTTTCTATGCAAACATGTGTATTTCAGAAGCATGTAAACACTCCAGAAGCATCTGAATTGTTTATTATTTACAACAGAAAGTGGATATATTTGTTCACAAAGAAAAATTAAAACACAAGAAAAAAATGCAGTCGAATTGTGTAAATTAGATGCTTTTTTGGCACCGGTATTTCATACGTCTTTCCAGAGTCTTTCCTTGTGTTTCGTATATTGAGAGGCGGTGAACGTCGTGGGCGTAAAGCTTCCCCTCTTTTCCCGTACCCTTATTCAGAGAACTCAGGACGCTGTGACCTCTTATGATTACAGTGAGGGCTAAGGCTTTCAGGCTAAGTATTTTCATTTCTTTTCAGTTTAATCTTCATTATAACTTTATAAACACGGTCACTGTATAATATTAAATTTTTTTGACCACGAATTTTATTTTAGAGAGTACTAAACCAGTTTTAAAACATCGCATCGATGCTTAAAAACAGATGTTTTTGATTGTTGTTTTATTAATATCGATGTTTAAATTTTGAACATTGATAAATCGGTAACATGTTATTTACATTTTGTTATTGATGTCGCATCACTAACGGCACCACCAATAGGATTCCGTACCGCCCGCCACTGCTACAATCTCTTCATATTTTTCGTTGTCGTGCATATTTTCCTATGTTCTTTTAGCATATTTGCATGCATATTTTCATGATCTTTTAGTGCATATAAATCCGCACCCAAATCATCATGTACATCCCTACACTCTTGTAATCTGATTCTACGAGGCGCATTTTTCTGGAACATCTCCCTTTCTGCGGTTCTCTTCATCTATGTTACCTGTGTAATATCTTCTGAACAAAATTGCGTCTGGGTCAATTAAGGACCATTTCAAGTTGAAATTGTAGATTTCCACTGTGACAATCGCACACAAGTATTAACCGTGCGGTAATTTCTGATCATAAGTGAAATGATTCCTTAATTTAAAGGTTGAAGACATCTTGTTGCATTTGCTTTTGCAAATAACTCTAATACTTTACCGTGTGACACTTTAGCTATCGCATGGAATGAACTGCCACACTGTCCGTGTGCGGCATTGTGAGAAATACTTTATGATTTGACTGCGTAGCAAGCTAACCCACATGCATGTTGAATTCGGAACACGCATCGAATCCAGTGTTTTTGGCAAGAATTGATAAGAAAATATTCATTCTCTTATAATAAAAGCCATTTTAAAAGGGAAATCGGCTATAGATTTTAGGTATCGTTCTTTTGGTGAACGAATCGGCCTACTTCCGTAAGAACATGAACGATAATTTGAACAACCATATTTCCCATCGAACTCTAGAAATCGCGCACAGATAGTGGCGTTACATTTATTTTACCTACACAGATAAATGAACCGACAGAAACGTACACAGCCAGTGAAGTTACGTATTTTCGGAACGCGAACTAGTAAGCTTGCTTCGAAGCTTGACCAGGAAGTGCACAACACTGCCATTGTTTTCAAGGAACAACAGACCGTTGTTTTCGCTTTCTGCTCAAAGTGGAAACTTCAGCAAGCCTACTGACATTTGACCTCGTTTTATGAGTATCTCAAGACAGAAGATAACCCCCATTTGATACATGAAAATCATGGATCTCAGAATATCAAAAGCATTATAAGTAGTTTGACGAATTGGGGTCACAAGGTTTCAGTTTTATTGATGCTCGTTAAGGATAACTACCGTATAAATCGACTAATGATACTAATGAATATTCCTGAGACCAGAAAGGCGCATTCAAATAATTTCATTTCAAGCAGTCTACACGAGTTAAAGTGGGAACACGGTAAAAGAGTTAATTCACACATAGCCGTGTTCCAGGAGGCCCGCGCCACCCATCAAATTTTTGAAAATGCCTTACATAGTCAAGCATTTGATTTCCTTAAATATATTCAACCCCGATTTCCCACTTTTAAACCTGACAATTTGGGAAAAGGTGAGAGGTTGGTGGTAAGAGATTTTCCAAGCAATCTTCTTCACCTGTTTTAACACAAAATGAAATACATTCAAATCATTAAAGTTATAATTTCATATCTTTGTAGTACGTTCAGTTCATTTAATAGTAAATTATTTTATTTATTTATTTATTTATTTACGTCAAAAAACAGTTAAAAACTGCGTATGACGAGCTATGGGGAGAAGTGAATTTTGTGCACGTTTTCATAATTCTGTGGTCTCTATCCTAAACCATATTTTAGTCGAATTTTGAATACAGAAAAGAGAGGTTTTTTTTCGAGTTTTGTTGACAAAATATTCGCTCCTATATAATTAAATATATTTTCAAAGGTAAATTAGCTATAAATTCCTGCCCTGAACCCTCATGTTCTTCATGAAAGAATAATACTTTTTGCCGCGATAATATGAAAAACGATAATTTGAATAACTATATTTCCCACTGAAATTCAGAAGACGTGCACAAATAATGAAGTTACATTTATGTCCAGAAGCAAAACAAGGGACCATCTCAGCATTTGCTCAAGGATCAGGGAAACTGGACGAAAAACCTGATCGAGATGGGGGCCATCAACCCAGAAACTGTGGTACAATACTTGTTACAGGTTCTTTAGAATTATACAGTCCAAATGATAAATAATTACATTAACTATCATTGTTAAAATTAATTCTACTTTCCTTTTTGATGCTCGGTATAGTCTCGAATTGTATAGAAACAGTTATGCAGCAGAAAAGATTTTACTTGGGACTAAAACTTTTCTATTGAATTTAATCGTTTAATGTCTTCTGGCAAAGTGTTGTAGAGTAATGTACATGAATTGTATGTGAATTTTTTGTAGTGAGCTGTTGATACTGCCACCTGGTGAATATGATTACTACGTCGTGTGTTATACTTATAGACATCGGCGTTTGCTGAAAATATATTCCCGCCCTTAAGTAAGTCATTTTTGACAAAACTACTGATTCGTAAATCAGGAGACAAGGTAATGGTAAAATTCCTAAATTAATAAAGAGTGACTTACAAGAATCACGTGGGTTGGATTTGCTTATTATTCGTACAATTCTTTTTTGTAATCTGAAAGTCTGTGAGTTATAAGATGTGTTTCCCCAAAATATTATGCCGTATCTCAGGCGGGAGTGAACATTGGCAAAATATACACAACGAGCTGTATGAAGGCTGACGGAATTCGAAAGAATTCTGAACGCGTGGCATAATGAACTTAATTTTGTGTTCAATTCATTTAAGTGGGCATTCCATTTGAGGTTTGACTGAATTGATAGACCTAAAAATTTTGTTACATTAACATCAGTCAATGGCACACCGTTCATTTTCAATGGAGTACAGAATTTTTTATTTGATATGGAAAACTGCATTGCAACAGTTTTATTTTCATTTACTTTTAATTTGTTATTACGGAACCAATTATCATGTACAAGATGAAAGTTCAATGGAAAAGGAGTCCCAGAAATGCGGTTGCCCCCTTTAGTTTTAGACTTTGCACGCCCATGAACTCGCTTTATACACGAAGCATTTGCTAGCAAAGGAAACTTAAACACAGAGCCTCTGAAGTTGCATATAGCTGCAAGACAGAATGTGAGTATGAATACAAATGAAAGGACTAAAAAAACAATATAAATAACTTTTCCATAACAAATACTTGCCTTTTGCTTAACTAAATTATGTCCAAAACGGCTGTTGTAAATTGGTTATAGGTTAGATACAGTTTTGTTGTAAGTAGTTTAATTAAGATAAAGTCCTTCCAGTACTACAGCAAGCCTATTCGGCTGTAATTATGTACGTCACTTCATTTGAATCTGGGGCGGATCCAGCCGATCATTTTCGGGGGGCCATCACAGATTTTTGTTAAATAATAAACATATTTATTATGTTGTATACTATTTTTGTAGTGTGTATATGATACTGTACAATATCATTATTTAAATAATTAGGTAATTTTAATATAATTAATATTTAAATTAATACAGAAAAATTTAATAATATTAATAATTTAATAACATTAATAATTTAGTAATATTAATAATTTAATAATATTAATAATTTTATAATATTAATTAATTAACAAAAGGAAGGTAACAAATGAAGGAAGGCAATAATCGAAAACTCGAGATCTTTTTTGGGGGGGAGTGGTTATGTCCACCATGCCCCCTCCCCTGGGTCCGCGACTGATTTGAATAAACTTTACCTCTCCAGGGCTACTGAAAAAAGGGACTTTCGCCTCGTTTAGGAGTTTTCGAGGGACACGATGCGGTGCGCTGCTGGTGGACGTTGAGTGGCAGGGAGTGTGACGGAGGTTGTAAATCACAGTGTAGCACGGCGCGGCGCGGCCGTGAGCCGGGGACCCCGTGACCCAAGGGAGCGCGGCGGGATGCGAGCAGCTTGCCTTCGCTTCTGGGAAGGTCCCACCGTCCACCCGGAGCCGCAGCCAGAATTTTCTTTCAGGGGGAGGGCGGGTGAGCTCGTGATATGAACGTTCGACTCCCCCTCCTCTAACCAGTGGTCCTGGCTCTTTTTTGGGGGGGGGGCTTCCCACCTCCACAGTTCCCTTGCTGCCATGAGGCTTAAGCAGCTGGAGGGGGAGTCTTTGTCTTCATAACTAATTAAAGTTTAATTTAATCTAATCTAATTCCAAAGTTAAAAATACCTGCACTTTGGCATGCGTAACTTACAGTAAGATGAGTGCTTAAATAATTACTGGAGGAATTTTACTTTTTGATAGGTGAGATTTTTCTCTACATTCACAGTTGTTTAACATTATATACATAACCATTCATTCTACTCATTCATTCTCCCTGCACACCTTGGCACAGCACTGACTAGACTCGGCCGATTGCGTCGCGTCCCCGCGCGTCCCTCGGCCGATGGCGAGTCTTCCCCTCCGCGTTCGGGGCTGCAACCACTTGCTCACACAAGGTAGCAAGCGTGTCGTGGGGTAGCGCGCGGAAGGTGAAGGAAACGTGTTTCGGTCCTTTCTGTGGATAGGACCAATATGTGTCGCTGTTCGTCTCTCGGCCGGTGTCACGCAGGATGCGCGGCGCCTTCGGACCCAGCGCCCTTGCAACTGCCGTTGACAAGCGCCTTTGAAGCTCCGGCAAGAATTGTTTTTTTACACCCAGAAGTCCGAACACATCGGTGTTTCTATAAGGCATCTGTTGGGTGGGTGTGGGGGAGGGAGATGTGAGGGCGCCGCGAGGCTCGCCGCACGTTTCCCACCGAGCGAATCGGACGGAGGGTGGGGGAAGGCGCCGAACGGTGGGTAATTATGGCCAACTACCTGCAAAAATTAAATGTTTGACTGAATTGAAATAGGAAAGTTGTTAGATACCTGTGCAATAGTATGCCCTGACTATGTGAGAACTTTGCTAGTTTTCGCTTGAAAGTTACATGAATCCCATGGCGCATGTTCAAACTATCCCCGCTCCGGCAGTGCTTAGCTCCGAATGACATTTTTCCGTCCGTGAAGTTATATTACTTGGGGTACACAATTTGTTTCATTTTCCGCGTGATTTGTGTATTTATTAGTAGTGATTTACATGGTTTTATGATTACTTTTATGTAGATAATATTTAATTATTGATTTTTGTTTTGCCTAAAATGTTAATGGAAAAGGTCAGTGATTTATTTTAAATATATTACACGTTTTCTAAATTGAATTAGAGTTTTAGTATGTTGTAGTACACTATTATACACCTTTCGGGCTGTATACATTTTAAAACTAATACTATTGGGTTCTTAGTCGTGAAAAGACTAGCTGCTTATACCTGCTTGTCTAAATAATACACTATACTTTTAACAGAATGGCTCAAGTTACTAGTAGGTTGTTATATGATACATCGGTAAAATAGTGGAGCTACAGAATAGCACAGACTTTCGTATTAGTTTCCTATTTTCTTTGGTCTGAGCTAGCTATCCGGACTTGCTACATACTCTTGCTAGTTGCCATCTATCGCCTCCCAAAGTACATTTTTTTGTTGAAAGTTTCTCGATTTTTCAGTTTCCTCATACTAGAGCTGAAATATTAATTTACGAATCTGTTGTCACGGGGAAAGTTTCTTAAGTCACCTTCTGGCGAAATTGGGTTAAGTACTGAAACTATAAGTTAAGTATCTATATTTTATTTTAGTAAAACGACCTTAATCAAATGTTGCCTCCTTAGCGAGAAACTAGTGGTGCTCCAGAATGGCACAGACTTTCCCGTCTTAATTTTTTATTTCCTTTAGTCTCTGCTAGCTACTCGGACTTACCACATTCTCTTGCCATCTATATCATATATCATATAAAAGAACAATAAAATCTCGTTCTAAATGGCATTTTTCTTTGAAAAATTTGCAGCCGTATTTCACAAAATAACTTTTAAGCGCTACTGTAAATGCGGAATATGAAACTTGCACAGAAAATTTTTGAGGTTTCGAAAAACATCATTAGAACTCTTTTGAAGTACATCAACTCACAAGTACAATAGTGTTTACATATTACAGGAAATATGCATATTAACGGTATGAGAGACGTTTAAGAAAATACATTTGGGTAATTTTGAAAATATCAAAAAAATTCCCAAATTGAAATATTAAAGAGTGCAATTACCACTATCAGTTCGAAAAGTTTGAAGAAAAATTTGGAGCCATTTGAGAAAATGGCATTTGGGCGTCTCTGGAAGTGCGGAATTTTGAGCCACTTTTCACAGGAAACGGTTGAGTTTTCGAGAAAATTTATCTGATATTATTTAAAACAAAGATACTCTTAAATATAATAATGTGAACAAATCGCTGCTAATGTAAATATTAACGACGTGAGAGACAAGTCAAAAAAATTATATTTTTGTAATTTTTGAAAAAAACAAACGAATAGAGCAGAGTGGTGTTTATGTCATCTCATAGAGTACATTAGGAACTATCCTTACCAAAAGTTTAAAGAAATAAGTTGGAGCCGTTTTTGAGAAAATCTTGTTTTTGTAATTGTTTTAAATTGCACATATTAGACGCAATATTGCGCGAAAATTACTGAAATTTTCAAAAAATGTACATGACCTTAAAGAAAGAACTCACTATGAAGAACAAATTTTATTTGAAGGAAAAATATCTGCAATTTTGTAGGTGGAGGAAGACGCCGAATAAAATTCAAACTTTCGCAATTTTCGAAAATTCAGAGTTAACCGTGAAAATTGGACCTATGCCACCTTAATAAATGTTTGTTACTCAATTCTTACAAGAAATTGAAAGAAAAAATTGGAGCCGATTTTTTTAAAAATTATAAAAATGTCCCATGGACTTCATGTAAAGTACCCCCCAAAATTAAAATATCGGTTTCAAATTCAAGGGGCCACGAGATCAGCCAGATCGATCAGGGAGTATCAATTTGGAGACAATCGGTTGAACGGTTTAGTCGCTAGCGTTATTCACATACAGACGGACAGAAGGCCGGACAGACGGCCGGACGGCCGGACAGACGGCCGGACAGACGGACGGACGGACGGACAGACAGACGGACAGACGGACAGACGGACAGACACAGGTTTATTTTCAATTGGTTTTTCGGTATCCATAAAGCAGGGATTCTGGCTACACCACGTGTTAGGAGATTTTTTTCCTTAATTTAGCAATTCGATTTATCCATTTTTTCGTTACTAAGGCCCTGCAATAAGAGTTTTTCTGCCGAAAATCCGCCGTTTTTTCCGCAGTATTACATAACGTTCCCTATACTATATGTACGTATAGTACACACAAAAGTAAATCTAATGGTGCTTCCAAAGCACTTAGTTTCTCGCATTGTTCCTAAATCCTCCTCAAAAATATACTACAAAAACCAGCAAATTTTTTTCCGCTCCGAGACGCGATCCCAAATCCAGAGATTTAACAAATTTAACAAATTCACAGATTTAACTCGATTTCTCGTTTGATTCAGCAACGAGCTAGTAATGAAGTGATAAGATTTTGTATGCACCACGGACATTGCTGGATCTTTTTGTCCCTCGGGTGACTTCCAAACCTCCAGGCCAGAGGCCCTTGGGTTTGGGGATTGCCCTCGGGTCGGAGGCATCTACTTAGCGCCCTAGATACACAAATAACTATTGTATTATTTGTAATTGTATAATACTTTCAACATTCTTAATTGTATCAATACAGGGATAACTCTTGTATTATTAATTATTGTGTTAGTAATATTATTGTTGAAATTATTATTATAATCATTACTATTGTATTATTACTAATATTGTTGATATTGCTATAATCATTTACTATTGTTTTACTATCGTATTACATTTGGAATATTGTCTAAGATTATTGTATTTGTAACTTGCCACCGAACAACAGTCCAATTGCAAGGAAGTAAAATTATTATTATTATTATTATTTTAATATTATTATTATTATTGTTATTATTCCTCTAATTCACAACTAGAGATGTTATGTGTCGGTTGATTATAAAGTCTACTCCGGGTTGCAACCAGCTTCCTAAGGAGTAGATCTAGGAATTATCGGTGCCTCTAGAATACTTCGCGCAAAATGTGGGCTGTTCCAAATAAAGCAATTTCTTGCACTTCCCAGTCCTTTGCATTACCTGGAAGTTCAGCCAAGTTCTTACACAAATTTTGCGGAACAAATCCCAGAGCTCCGATAAATGTCGGTACGACCTGTGCTTTTACGCCCTGCATTCGGCTGACCTCGATTTCCAAACTCTTGTATTTTAGAAGTTTCTCTCTGCCTCCTTGGTAACGACGTTTTGATTGCAGAGAAAACAACATCAACAAGTAAACACGATTTTTCCCCAAATCCCGGATAACTATATCCGGTTTGTTTGCTGCTATCGTGCGAGCAGTTTGAATTTGTTGGTCGTACAATATCGTACACAATCCAACAAACGTCACCGGTTTGGGTGAGTGTTCGTATCACTTGGAGCATGTGTTTGGCACTTTGAGGGCGGTACGTTTCTGCCATTAGAGGTAGCTACAAACCCTGTCGTGTCTTTTCAAGTATTTGGTCTTTGCTAGGATTGGACAAGTTGAGACAACGTGATCAATGGTTTCTACGTGTTCCTAGCAAATGCGGCATTTATCATCTTGAGAAATTGTGAGAACCGCTTTATCACATGTCGCGTTCTCAAGGCCTGATCTTGGGCAGCTATTTCAAGTGCTTCCGATTCTGGCTTCATTCTTCCCCTTTTAAGCCACATAAATGATTGATCTTTATTGATCTGTGCTCTGTCCATTCGTTTCGAATATTGTCCGTGGAGTGGTTTGTCTCTCCACGATTTGTTGAATATTTTTGTGTCTCACATTTCATGTTAAGTAGCATCAGAATTCCAGTGTCTGTCATTCTGCGTGTCTTTAAGAGTGTTTTTTTTCTTTCTTTTTCTTCAATGCTTCTTGCTACACTAACAATGCCCCTGTTTCCCATTCTTCGGTCAGATTTCAGACCTGCCTCATTAGAGGGTCATTTTGATGACTGACTACATACTTTCCCATCCTGATTGCGTTGTGCCAGGAGGCCTCAGTTATTATTAAAACGACTTTGTCCTACTTTTTTACTTTCCCCTATACATACTATACACGGAGTAATATAAGTAGTATAGGGAAAGTTATGTAATGCTGAGGAAAATCGATTTCGAGATACCAATGGAAATACGTTTTGGAGTCCCCTGATACCGAAAAAATGTTTTTTTAAAACGTCCGGCCGTGAACACGACTACCGCCTAAACCATTCGAAATTTTTTTTCCAAAATGGATATTCTCCAGCCGATCTGGCTCGACTCGAGGCGCTGCGGTTTTGAAAAACTTTCTTCAAAATTCGGGGGAACTTTACATTAAGCCCTCCAGACATTTTCAAAATTTTCGCAAAAACAGCTCAAAATTTTTTCTTTAGATTTCTTGTAAGAATAGAGTATAAATAAACTTATAAAGGTGGCATAGGTCTGATTTTCACAATCAACTCTGAATTTTCGAAAATTGCAAAATTGTGAATTTTTTTGGCGTCTTCCTGCAGCAACAAATTTTGAAGATAGAGTTTTTTCCTTCAAATAATCTTCATAGTAAATTATTTCATTTAGGTTTTGTAATGTTTTGAAAAATTTAGTAATTTTCGCGCAATATTGCGTGCCATATGTGCAATTTTTAAAAAATTACTAAAACAATATTTTCTCAAAAACAGCTCCAAAGTTTTTCTTTAAACTTTTGCTAAGGATAGTGTCTATTGTTCTCTATGAGATGACATAAACGACACACTGCTCTATTCGTTTGCTTTTTTCAAAAATTACAAAAAAAATAATTTTTGACTTGTCTCTTACGTCGTTAATATTTACATTAGCGGCGATTTTTATATTTATTTTATTTATGAGTACATACAAACTAACTCAAAATTCCGCATTTTCAGAAACGCTCAAACGCCATTTTCTCAAAATGGATCCAAATTTTTTCTTCCAACTTTTCGAACGGATAGTGGTAATCGCACTCTTTAATGTGACGTAAAGTTCATTTTGGGATATTCTTTGTTTTTTGCAAAAATTACATAAATGTAATTATTTTGAAAGATCTCTCACACCTTTAATATGCACATTACCAGCAATTTTTAAACACTTGTATTTGTGAGTGTAAGTGCTTCAAATGACTTCTAAGAAAGTTTTTCGATAACTTAAAAATGTCTGTAAAAAAGTTTCAAATTTCGCATTAACAGTAGCACTTAAACGTCATTTTCTTAAAAACGACTTCAAATTTTTCAAAGAAAATTGCCATTTAGGACGAGGTTTTACTGTACTTTAATATTCTTAAAATAATATTTCGGTTCTACTATTAGGAAACCGAAAAATTGAGAAAATGTCAAAAGAATGTACTTTAGGCGGCGAGAGACGACAGCTGGAAAGAGTATGTGGGGATACCAATTTTCGACTATCAGCGCCGAGTACCAACTATATCCATCATGGGGACACATATTAACCTTACTCTAGACCCTGAAAAACTTGCGTGATTCTCGGTCTGTGGTCTGAAGACTCACGGAGCCTTCCGCGATAACATACATACATGAAAGCGAAGGGACAAACAGATCGGCCCTTAATAGCTATAAGATTAGAATATTTCAATATTTTATTAGTTTTAACAAAAAATTATTTTTCTAACAAAATTCAGAAGTGAATGAAGCCTATAATTCGAAGAAAGAAATGGAAAATTTTGAATTCGTTTCCCACGTAGCACCGTATTCCAAAATACTAACATCAACTATCACTGTTTCGAAATACCTTCAGAGCCCTGATTTGGAATTTCAAACGGCATAGAATTTACTCGATGGAGTTTTCGAAGAATAATTCTTCGTAATACAAGTATTGAAGACTGTTCGGAATCACTATGATGATTTGAAAAATGATACAATAAAATTATTCAAAGTCTGGAAAGTAGAAGTGAAGGAGTACCCACGGATAAGATGGTAAAAAGTTCCCTTGAACCAAATGACATATGAGTAACAGTAACTCTAACATAAAAATAAGATTCTTGAAAGGTTTCTTGGGGCCTGTCCATCACTCATACCCCTCTACCAAAAACGTGTTTTTTAATTTTATTTTTTCCCCGTCAACTTCACACTCTTTTTTCTTATTGATAAAATGTGAAAAATTAGAAAACGATTTATACTATCAGAAAACATTTGTTATATTTTGTGGAGCCAAATTCAACCGTATTTTTTTTTAAAAAATAACAAAAAATTATTTTTACTGTGTCTTAGGGTCAAAAAAATCTCAAAAGTTTCTCTCAAAACACAAACAGTTGTGTTTTTTGTCAGATTTTTACTTTCTCGCGCTTAAAAATGAACTTCTTAAGAAGAGAAAGTTATAAAATGCTGCACGAAAAGATGGCGAATTTTCGGCAGAAAAATCCTTATTACAGAGTCTTGGTGACGAAAAAGTGGATAAATTCTGTCCATTCAGCCGATTTTTTCCGAAATTCGTATTCCCCTACCGACCTAGCTGATTTCGCGGCTCTTTGAATTTGAAATCGATATTTTAATTTTGTGAGTACTGTACATGAAGCCCCTTATACTTTTTCATAATTTTCAAAATAATAGCGCCGTCTATTTTGATAAAATTGTGTTGATGGATACTCTGAAGGAACCTCCTAATACCATGGGGTCTCTGGGGTCCATGGGACCCCACAACACGTTTCTCGAATATTTTTTCCAGTTTCGAATACTTTAAAAAATTGAAAAAAAAATTGACTTTTCCTGATTGATTTCCTATACATAGTTTGGATATGCAAATGTTTTACATTGTTGTTACTTTCATTGTTATTCGTACTTGCAACACTGAGTATCAGTGGGGTCTTATGTGACCCCAACATTAATTGTGAAACTGATGGCAATTTTCTTTTGTTGCTGTAGTAAATGTTAATAACTCTTTTTTAACAACCTTAAATTGGAATCAATTGAAATTATTGTCTTTTGTTTTGGTTATGCTAGTCGGGTAACATTGTTGTGAAATTACCATTCCTGATAAGAAACTTTCTGATGGCGAGTTACGTCGCAGTTTACTTGAAGAAGCTGGTTCTTCAGGAGATACTGTTGGCGAGGTTCGCGACGTTCCACAATTAGATATGTCAGATAGTATAGGAGAAATATAAACAATTGAAAAGACTAAGATTGTATCAGACGATTGTGACCAAAGTAATGAAATAGTTTTAGGAAGAATATTAGATACTGGCTTTCACCGGTATGGATTGCGTTATATTACAAAATTGTATCCATTTCTTCCAACGTATTCTGAGAAATATTGAGGTTTTGCATGTCATCTACTCATCCAAAAAATTAGGAGTAAATATGGTGCAAGGATGTGCAAAGAGAATCGTGAGGTAGAGCACGAAGATCTAACATTACATGAGAAAGTCCAGGTCTCACAAGAAATGCAAAGAAAAAGGTGGGTATTGAGTCATCCTTCCACTTATTTACGAAACAAAATAAAATTGATGAACTTTTGAAGTGAACCTTCAAGGATGTGACTTTTATGTATGGTTCAAAATCGACATAGCTGAATGTTACTTAGTTGAAATGCTTTCTAGTCCTTTTGATTCCAGCTGGTGCGAACTAATCCCATAGTGTAGCAATGGCTAAAAAATATTTCATACAAAGGGCACCCCCCGATAAGGTGGTAAAAAGTTCCCCTCAACCAAATTCCATATGAATAGTTACACTATAATTATTAGCCCCCGTCCCACCACCCACACCTCTCTACAGACAAAAACGGGTTTTCTTAGTAATTTTCGTTAACTTAACACTATTTTATCTGACTGAGAAAAATGTGATAAATAAGAAAACAATTTGTACTATCAGAAAAACATTTTTCGATATTTTCTCAGGTCCAAATTCAAACACAAAAAAAATATTTCTGAAAAAAGTAACAAAAAATATTTTTACTGTGTCTTAGAAGCATAGAACAGGCTCGAAAAATGTCAACAGGTCCTCTTAAAACACAAATTGTTATGGATTTTTTTTCAGATTTTTTCGATTACTGGGCTGCAGTTAAAAAAATAAAAACTATTTTCCGACCTTTTAAACATCTGAATTTTAAATATACTTTGAAAATGACTGCAACGGTTCTGTGCATTTATTTTAGTGTTTATTATACATTTGTATGCATTGTTGTAGCACCGAGTAATATTTTGACTTTTGAATGTACTTAAAAATTATCAATTTTTTAAAGCTTTCTAATCCTTTGTTTAAGAATTTTATTCGCTAAGGAGAGACAATTTTGTGACAGTTTATTAAATAATAATTCGGTCACACTTGAAAGATAACTGGGGACATGTGGAGAAATGAAGGGAAACAGACTGGACCCAGATTTAGAAGAACTGTCTTAGACCACCGACACAGTCACAAAAATCTTAAAAATTCATCTCTGAACACTTGTGAATATTTTTATATTTCTTTAATAGCTGAGCCATTAGTTTAAAAAACTAAGGCATTTGTAGTCAAGTACTTGGCTGTCTGATATAAGACGCCGCGTCCTAGGCACGTGCGACGTTTCTCCATCAGGAAGGTCACAGAATGGCGACTGGAACGTCAACTGTGCCTAGTACACAGAATAGACACTACACAGAAAGAAAAGCTACCTAAAATCCGTGCGCCGATAAGATACGCATGGTCACCATATTGAAAGAGTGGAAAGTGCTGTATGACCCGGTATTTTTTGTTTAGTGAACGGTGGTGAAAGTGTCTTTTATTTCCGTTTTACTCGTTATATTTGGTTGTGTGGATAACTAGCAAAAACATACATAACCTGACGGGTATTCGCTTAGTATAGGCAAAAATTTATATCGCACATGGGCAAATATTAAATAAAAATAGAGATAGAAAGGTAAAGAATTATAAATACATAACTAGTTGTGCTACAGAATGGCACAGATCTTCTCCTATTAATTTTCTATTTGCTTTGGTGTGGTGTGGGCTAGTTTATCGGACTTGAAACGTATTCTAGCCAGCTGCCATCTTCTCCTCCCGAAGTAATATTTTTTTTTAATTTTCTCAATTCTTCGGTTTCCTAATAGTAGGACCGAAATATTACTTTAAGAATATTAAAGAAGTAAGAATATTAAGAAGAGTAAAACCTCGTCCTAAATGATAAATTTCGTTACAAAATTTGAAGCCGTTTTTTAAAAAATTACACAAATCTACAAATTACATTACATCGTTTAACCGTTACTAAAAATGAGAAATTGAATCTCTTTTGCACAGCAAAGTTCTGAGTTTTCGGAAAACTTTATTTGAAATAATTTAAAGCATTTTAACTCACGAATGCAACAGTGTTTAAAAATCGCTGGAAAGGTGCATATTAACGTCGTGAGAGATATTTAAAAAAAATACGATTGTGTAATTTAAAAAAAACAATATAATACACAAAAATGAATTTTATGTCATAATAAACAGTGAAATTAGGAAAAAAATTAGAAGAAAAAATTTGGTGCCGTTTGTGAGAAAATGCCATTTGAGCTGACTCCTGCAGTTCGTTCCACAGTTTCAAGATGGCGGTCCGCGCTGTGCGGTGGCTCAGTGAAAATCAAAGGAGCCGCCCTCTATCCTTTCTGTGCGGTATTTATTCTGTGCCTAGGACGCGACATTTCCCGGGCAGATAAATAGTTACTGACTCCGGCAGCAGAATCCTCCGCTCTCACATCTGTTGGTGTTTCAGAGTAGAGAAAAAGTTTTCTCTACCCTTATCTAAATATTTGTTCTTTTATGCGTATAAATGAGTAGACACTCGTACAATCTGTGCACGTGCGAAAACTCTGCACTTTGTAAATAATAATTGTATGATAACTGAAAATATATTTGATGTAACACCCAACTGCAAACTCCCATCCCCCGAAATGTGTTTACGGCATTAAAGACCCGGTACCGTGGGAGAGACTCCATTCCAATATTGCTGAGCGTTGAGATAAAAATTCACAGAAAATAATATAGACCTTTTAATTTTATCGTGGAAGTTAATATCAGTATTTTCCTTCAATTTAATTTTATACTGATTTCGGCTTCTCTTTTCTGTCCACCATGTTATGGAGAGGGAGGCAACCAAAAGAACTAATATGCAAAATTGTAAAATAGGATGACCATAAAAGTGGCCTTTTTGAAGAATACTGCCTAACAACATAATCCAGGTCCAATTTGTTCCTTATCATTTCCCCACTGTCACCCATCTATCCTTCACCTGCACCCGAACTGTCCCTTATCATTTCCCCACTTGTCATTACCTGTTACCCAAAACATGTGATCTGTGAGAATTTACTTGTTCCAAAAAAACAACAATGTCATGTCCCCATGAGACACGTAAACCTGGGTTCAAAGGCCTAGGAAGCATCGCTTCCGAGTTATTTGCTATTATATAATGTGTGTTGCAATAATCTTTTTTGTATATCATAATCTGCAAACTTCTATTTTACTTCTAAAATATGTTTGATGTAGGATGGGGTGTAATTCTCTATCCACCAGTATCATAGTTACAAGGTTTTGTGTTGATGGTTTCTTATTAATTCCCAAAACTACCGTCTTTCCATAGCGTACAATTACTCATACAGGAATTAGAAAGCTTAAAAAAACAACAATAATTTGTAACTACATTCCAAAGTCAAAATATTACTGGGCGCTTCAACAATGTGTACAAACGTATAATGAAAACCAAAATAAATGCAGAGAACTGTTGCAGTCATTTTTCAAAGTATATTTAAAGTCCATTTGTTTTAAAGGCGGGAAAATGGTTTTTATTTTTTAGCTCCAGTCCAATAATCGAAAAAATCTGAAAAAAAATCCACAACAATTTGTATTTTAAGAGGAACTTTTGACATCTCTTTCGAGCCTGTTCCAAGCTTCTAAGACAGTAAAAATATTTTTTGTTATTTTTTTCAAACATATGTTTTTTGTGTTTGAATTTGGGTCTGAGAAAATATTGAAAAATGTTCTTCTGATAGTACAAATTGTTTTATTTATCATATTTTTGTCCGTTAGATAAAATTGTGTTAAGTTGAAGAAAAAAGTTGAAATTAAAAAATTTATTTTTGGCTATAGAGGGGTGTGGGTGGTGAGATGGTGGGTTAAGACACCTTTCAAAAATATTATTTTTATGTTAGAATTATAGTGTAACTACTCATATGTAATTTGGTTGAGGGGAACATTTTACCATATTGTCCGGGGGTACCGTTTCCAGATGATTTCAATTTGATGTTGCGGACGTAGGTGTCGTAACCGAGCTAAGATTAGTTGGCTCCTATTATACATTTTTGAAATGTAGGACAATGCACTTTAAGATGCATACATACAGCACAGCATTTTGTGGTAGATGCCCTGTTCGGCAAAATAATATATCTTCAAAATCAGATACATATTGCTTCAAGTTATAGAAAAAATAGCATTACAATGATAGGAACTATAAGAAAAATAGTGTAACCGCCAGAGGTTTTCGCTAATCCACAAAGCCGAAAAAGGTTAATTTTTTTCGAAATAATGAATAAAAGATGGCCAATGATTTTCGCCTGTAATATTAGTAGTGGCATGAGTGCATTGAATGCGTTCATTATTTGATTGAATTTCACTACCAACTGGAGAGAAAAGACCAATTACAAGATAAGAGTATTCTCAGTACCTGCTCATTTTGTGAAAGATCATTCAGAAACAAACAGACCAGTGAATCAGTTTGATAAAAATCATTCAATCAATATTTCCCAAAGTACAAATAAATAATCATTTCTGTTAATAAATTGTTATTGCAAAAATTTGGGTTCTAAATTATTTTTTAAAAGTAAATAATTCGCTTGTATTTGGACAAAAGGGTGTAAGTCCTGTTTCATAATTTTACACAAAAGAAAAAGAAATGCATTTAGTGTAGATATTGTTGAATAATTAATTTTCAGATACAAAGATATACATAGGTAAATAGTATTTGGTAAGTTTAAAGTTACTTTCAACAATTAAAGTAAATAGTTTTGAAAAAAGAAAAATTAGTATACTTAACTTAATACTCAATTTTTATGACATATACCCCTTTGCCTTAATACGAGGCGAATTGTTACAGGAATACACGAAAATGGAATATGGTTTTAAAAAGTGCAAAAATGTAGTACATACGGGGGAATTTAAACTTTGAGCCGTACCTTTGACTCACATCCTTGAATTCTGGTAAGTTTGAGAATTAAAAAATCAGTGTCATTAAAAAATGCTTTAATAAAAAAAAATTGCATAATGTCGCATTTTAAAATGGGGTCCAAATGTGGGCCACCTCAATTTTTTTTAGAAAAATGGAATGACAGTAAAATTGAAAAAAACGACAGTAAAATTCACTTACAAACAGTACAATATAAGCACAAAATCGTAAATTCACTTATTGTAACTTACAATCGTAAAATCACATGTATATACATCTCTCTTCCAACCAGAATATTCTGTGTGGGCCCACCCGTGACACGCAACACACTGTATCCCAGTGGCGTAGCGTCAGGGGACGCTGAGATGCTGAGCATCCCCGTGTATAAGAACCTTAAATACTGTATTGATAATCTTACAAGTGGTCTGTTGAGCGAAACACGTTTTGTATTAATTTTAAATTGATTTCCTATGATTGAATTCGGCGAGCTGTTGAAGCTGGCCTCTGATTGCTTGGAAGCTAAAATACTTCAGCGTCTGCCGCCAGATTGCGACGTGCAATGACGCATGCGCAGATGGCGAGGTTCCCCTCTCCCCTCTTCACCCCTGGCCCAGAGAAACCCGACTGCTTTACGCTAGCGTCTACTGCGGAAAGAAGCTCGTTTGTGCACGAGAGCGCAGCACACTTCAGGCGTTCAGTAAATTATCTTTCTCTCTCTCACTCGGGAGTCCCCGCTTGGTCATGGGTACAAACTGTAGAAATAGTGCCTGACTACTATTTCTTAATTAATATCCAAGAAATTGTATTATCTCTTAAATAGATTACATATTATTTAAGTCTGCAATGTATAAATTAACAAATGGTCTTATTGCCATTCGCGTATAAGAATTAAAGCTGAGCCATTGTATAATTTGCTTTCAAGACATCGGTAGCCCTGACTGCTGTGAGGATTTGTGGGAAGCGCCTACACCGTCGTAAGCAATCGAGATCGGTGGAAGTAGTCCCAGTGTATCTGCATTGTGTTTGCGTTCGCCTGTTAGATGAAGTGGTTGATAGTGACATTTTGTGTGTTATTGTTGAGCATCCCCAAACGTGTGAGTCACGCTACGCCACTGCTGTATCCAAACTTCGCGATTTCCGTTTTCGGAAAACAACCGATGGCAAAACAGACAGGATACATCATGCATCATCTTGTTGAGGGGATTTTGTGGGTTGTGGTCCTCAAATTCCGAATCGGAGTCAGGGATGACTGTCTCTGATCTTCTGAGTCGGGGGAAGTCGGTGAAGGAGGATGATTTTATTCTTCTTGCTCTTTGATTTCTGAGTTTTTTTCTCTTTCTTCCTTTTGTCTTTCACCCCCCAGTAGTAAACGGAAACTTTCTTTTGTCAATTTGGAGCGGTCCAAGGACCGTTGTAGCTCTTCACGGTAAGGTGTTCCAGTGACCATAATTTAAAAGCCAATCGTACTAAAGCTATTATGTTCTTTTAGTTCAAAAATGGAATAGTTATAATTAGTTTTTTTATTTATTTGATCGAAAACAGTAAAAACTGTATATGACGTGCGGGGAAAGAGATTACATAGTTACATAAAAAGTAGGTACGTTGTAATAAAGTACATCATTTTAGTTTATTTGAAAATGGTTTTGCTTTGGTCCAAATATGGGCTACTCCGGAGAGGTAGCCCGTTTCTAGACCTCACTCACTAGCCCATATTTAGACCAAACCCACTTTTGCAAAACCATCATGCCGCCATTACTGGTATGAAGTAGAAGATTGAATGAGACATTGAAACCGTTCACGAACTCAACGTTATGACAGTCCTGCTACCAAATAACATTCACAGCCAACTGGCTAATGGTGAAAAACAATACTGTACATACCTGCTGAAGGTTTAGCGATGAAAATATATGACAATCAATGATTTATTACGCACAGTTTCTGAACGTGTTGACTGATGGGCACCAACTGCTCGTCGCTCTTCAACGGGACCCAGGGGATTTGTCTCACGGCATTCCCGATACAGTGCGACATCCACCAGCTTCACAACACAACAGAAACTAGCTCGTTTTATACCCCTAAACCTGCATTTGGACCTTCTCCTTTGGCAATTGAGCACGAAGAAACAATGTGGTTGAAAATATTTCTACTGCAATTGATAAATTTGTAAATCTGAAGAAAAGATTAAAAAAATAAATTTTATATTATACCATCAAAAGGCAAGAATTATAATTTACTTTCTGAAATAACTTATTAAAAAAACTTTTACTACTAAAATTTAGTGTATAATAATAAAATTAAATTAATGACATCTTTAAACCTTTAATTGGTATCGCTTTTCAAAACCTTTAATTGATATTGGTAGTCTGTGATAACGCTCACGCTTAATTCCTATAATTCAACGTATTCTTTGACAACGTCGAACTTATCTGCTAGTTTAAAATGAACATTTGTTTTATAAAGGTTCATGATGATGCAAAATTTGGAGTTCGAGTCCCGGTCATGGCAGGATTTTTCAAACGGTCACGACACACACATTAGGAAACCGGGGTTATTCTCGTCGAAAGCGAATGAGGGTCAACGGGCGAAGTGAGAACGAGTGTAGTGGAATAACACGGGGTGAGTCAGACAGTATCAAGAAACGACCGGGTGAGGTGGCACAGGGCTTCCATTGATGTTAATGCAGTGCCTTGAAACGGGGGGTTCTAGGGTTCGAATCCTGGACGGTGACAGGATTTTCGACACTAGCTAGATAGCCGCTCTCTGGAGGAGAATTCTTGCGGTCAGCTGCTCTGATGGGTAGTTTTCCATGCTTTCTCCAATGAACGCTAATGCCGGTGCAGTACCCTAGCAAACGGGCCTTGGATACCACGCGATTTTTCCTTCCTCTTCCTTGTCCTATTTTCACCCCTAGCTTACACACACACACATTCACGACACAACAGAAAATATCGGGAGACCAGTCGGGAACTAAGCTAGGGCAGTACTCCGCTAGTGTGAGATATTTTAACGGGGAAAACCCCTAGCCGGCGTGTAGGTCGGCGCCGGCTCTCATTATCCAGAGGCGGAAGGTCACAGCGACATCCTGTATAAATAATTTATTACACTTACAGGACAAACGACCTAGTCGTTGACGCTCCTGAAAACACCAAATAATGGAAGGTAGGCCCACAACTTGAAGCATTTTTTTCACAATAAATGCGCTCATTGTTGGTAGTATTTGAATCATTTTCATATTCCGATGAGTCATATCGACTCACGCCCGCCCCAACTCACCCCTCTGTCACGGGAATTAACATACCAGCGCACAAGCGCTACCCAGTCGAGCTTCTTCATGGACACGTGAAGTGACGGCGGGCACGCACGTCCTCGCCACGCGCAAAGGAAGACCCACGGGCGTTCCCTAAGGACACTTTTTTTCAACTTCCCCCCCCCCAGTAGCCCTGGCGAGGCGGTCGTTTATTGTCTTGAGGGAGGTACATGCGCCGCAGCTCTATGGCTTGTGCGGCGTAGAAAAGGGCAGCTTATTAACTAACTTAATACTAACTTAACCTATGGATGAAGCCGGCTCTTTGGCCGGCAACCTAAGATTTAAATTCTTGGGTAACGATCTTTTGTCTTTGCCTTCTTGTTTGCTCTGTTTCTTGAATTATTTTTTGATCATTCACACACACATTCATACTAAGATTTATTTACAATTCACACACGCACGCACTTCCACACGACACTATTTACACAGCACTGCACGCCACGGCGCCGACGTTTCTCAAAGCGTCCGTGGCGGCTAGGCACTATGCGCCCTGGTGGCGTAAGCTGACGGGTCCGCGGGCCCCGCTTCGTCACCGACCGCCGGTCCCTCACTCGTCCCGCACGGGGCCTCACGCCGCTGCTCGCAGAGCTCTGCAAGACGCTGCGGCGGAAGCACCCGGAACGTGAAGGGCACTTGCTTGGGCCCTGCTGGGGCAAAGTAGGTCCGGTGGACCTCGCAGTTCACCGCCCGGCCGGTTTCGCGCAAGAGCCGCGGAGCCTGCGGGCCCAGCGCCCGCGTGAGCGCCGTGCGTGCCCTCCGGCGGATCTCCTCCGGCAGCTGGCGGTTTACGCCCAAGGCCCCATAGGTTACTTTGTTTCTATGGTGGCGGTTTGGGGGAGGGGGAAGGACACTTCTCCAAAGCGGGAGGGACCCTTCCAACCCCGCCTCGCCCGTTGTGTGAGCCGATCACCGGAACAGTCGTATTAGGAATTCTATAGCCCACGCCTGTTGATCTCAAGGGAGGTAACGTAAAATTATCAAACGACAGCAGAAAAGAGCTGTTTGTCTAGCCTCCGCAGTGTCGCCACGTGCTCATGGCGACACAAAGCCGACTAATTAAAAGCCCGGAAAGATAGGATGATTAGGGAAGGGGTTCCCGGATCCACGACCTAGCTCCATGGAAACTTCAAGAATGTAAAGAAATGACCAATGAAACCCAAACTTCTACTGACGTGACGAGGTTTTGTAACTCAATGGAAGAGAGGGGACGGATGTGAGGAGACGAACGAGAGAGGAACGACAAGGGACTGACAAAAGGGCACTCGTGAGAGACGGAGGTTGTTTCTGGTAAGGAGATCAGCGGCAGACGCAACTGATCAGTACCGGCGGGCCTATGAAATTCGATCGTCCGTCAGAAATTTGAAAAAATCCGAAATAAATTCCGTCCGACTAGTCAGGCCGACATTAATCGAGCACTCACAGGAGCGCGCAGCCTGGTTCCTTGGCTGACGAACTACACAGGGGTGGCCTATGACGGCCCGTATGGTATTCATCGGTATCGTGACTCATCATCACCATCACGTCAAGATTGCGAGTGGCGGAGATCCTGGGCACGCGCGACGCGGAGTGCCAGGTTTCTGCCCGGTACGAGGCTTTCCACGCAGCCGAGCCTTGCGGAACTGCCGACCAGACGACTCGTGTACGTGCAATCCTTCGAGCCGAGGTACTGTGGCGTCGTGGTAGCTAAACAACGACACAGACACGAGCTCTATGTACAAATTGGTTTATTTACAGAATGTACAAATTTACAGCTCTGGGGTTATGTTCGCCAGTACCTCCCACGCGCCTGCTCCCCGTCCCTAGGGCTAGTGCATCCCCCACCTTCCGCTTTACCGCGCCGGTGGCCGACACCGTGTTTCGCACACGCCGTGCCTCAAGGACCGCACTCCCGTCTCGGGCGAGCATGCACGTCTACTCACGAGGTGCTCTGACAACGAACTGCCGCCTCTGTTAACTTAAAACTAACTTTGGCGGTCGGCTTCCGCCCTCTAAAGGCCGGCCGGACCACATGTCGCGCACTGGGTCCGATGCCCCTGCCCGCTCCTCTTGCGTCACGGGGGGTAGCAAGGAATTTTCCACTTTCCAGTGCCTTTGTCTGTCCCATGTGTCCAGCAGCCTCCGTGCCCGGCCGTTTGAAAATCTGGCTGGCATGTACCGACGTTACAGACACCTGTATCTGCGGAACTGAATTTTTTCCGCAGGTGCCAACCACAGGACAAAAATTCACTAGTAGCCTCGATTCTGGACTGTACCTGGCCGCTTTGGCCTACATTCTAACGTAATTACCTATGCTTTATACATTTACTATTTTTTTCTGGCTAACCATTCTAATCGAATCTTTTCACTGCGAACAACCCCGTTTTTCTCAGTACCAACACAATGCAAGATACATAACTCATATATTACCTTATATACTATACTAATGCATTTACTCAATTATACTATTTTGAATCTTCATTTAACAATAACACACATGATTATAACTTTGAGAAAATGACCTTTAGACATACATAAATATAACCTTGAGCAAAACAAAAAAAATCACAATAAGTCATTGACACTTCCTAATCTTGAGAAAAGAAACACAAATATACATAATCATAAATAACCTTTCACACAATAAGAATAAATAATACATATATACAAGTACATGCATGTTATACAATGCAACCGTGGCAAGGACCCATACAGTGTGTCCTTCCGCATCATTGTGATCAGATCAGACGTTTTAAAACATTCGACTCAATGCGTCGACATTCACATGTTCTTTCCCTTTTTCATGGATAATTTCAATGTTGTGGTACTGAATCATTAGTGACCACCTCATTAATCTAGGGTTTTTTCCCGAACAATTACGTAACCATACTAAGGGATTATGATCAGTCTCAATCTTGATCTTCACTTGCCCATCTAAATAGTATTTTAATTTTTGCAAGCCCCAAATTAAAGAAGTACATTCTTTTTCCACGGTACTAAATAGAATCTCCGAGTCAGATAGCTTCCTACTGAGATATACTATCGGATGTTCCTTCCCTTCCTCGTCAATTTGAGTCAGGATTACTCCTATCCCCCGATCTGACGCATCACATTGCATAATAAAGGGTTTGCTGAAGTCTGGAGCGTGTAGTACCGACTCACTACATAGGGCGTCCTTTAGGGCTTTGAACGCGTCGCCACATTCCTGCGACCAATGTACCTTTCCTTGGCGTTCCCTCCCACGCAGTAAATCTGTTAATGGTACTGCTTTTTCTGCAAATCCAGGAATAAATCGTCTGTAGTAGCCTGCGAGTCCTAGAAAAGCTCTCACTTGTTTTTTTGTTTTAGGGACCGGATACTCCTGAATTGCTAGAACCTTTGCTTCGACTGGCCTCATAACGCCGCCGCCCACTACGTACCCTAAATACTGAACAGAATTTCTGGCAAATTTACATTTACTGGGTTGAACATGTAATTTCGCTTTTTTTATAATTTGGAATACTTCTTCCAAATGGCGGATGTGGATCTTTCCAGTTATCACTAAAGATGGCAATGTCATCCATGTATGGTACGGCAAATTTACTGCACGAATCCACAAGGATGCCATCATTCGACTGCATTGATACGGTGCGTTTTTGAGACCAAAAGGAAGACGCAATGGTTGATAGGTTCCGAATTTAGTTACAAACGCGGCATATCGCTGTGCTCTCGGCGTGAGGGCAATTTGCCAATAGCACTTTGCCAAATCCAGGGTGCTAATTATTTTGGCCCCTGCCACAGTCTCTATGCGCTCCTCCATGTTTGGTAAGGGATAATATTCCGTTTTGATACATTGATTTAGTCGTCTGTAATCAATACACGCTCGTGGCTTGTTTCCATTCGCTTCTACCTAGATCATTGGCGATGTGTAGTCCGAATCACCTACTTCTATAATTTTGTCCCGCAACATCTGGTGATTTCGTCTTTTAGAATCTCTGACTGTCTAGGCGACATACGATAGGGCGCACTTCTGACAGGTTTGGATTCGTCTATGAGTTCGATATCCATTGTTACCATGTCAGTCAGGCCAGGCTTGTGCGAGAAAATCTCTCTATATTTAAAAACAATATCTTCCAGCCTTTTCTGAAACTCAGGTTCCACCTGTGTTCCTTCAACATCGCTTCGATCTCAAAATCACTGTTTTCTAGATTCACGGCATATTTATCTAATTCGTCGTTATCTGGTTCGAATTCTGGTGCCCCTGTGGCCACGTAACTAATGTACTCCGTTCTTTGGTGGTACCGCTTTAGCATGTTTACGTGGTATACACGGCCCTCTTTTTTCCCAGGTAGTAAAATTACATAATTAGTTTCTGATATCTTGTCAAGTACTTCGCCGGGCCCGACCCACTGCACAGAAAGTTTCTGGGTTTTATTCGGCGCTAGCACTAGCACTCGATCTCCTACAGCGAAAGTGCGGTGCACTGCCTTGCGGTCGTACCACACCTTCCTCTTTTCTTGCTCCTTAACTAATTTTTGATGAGCAAGCTCGCGCGATCTTTTAAGACGGTTTACTAATTTAAACACGTATTCGACCACGGAGTTCGGTTCCTCCTCAGTTCCCGCAATGCGTTCATACATTAACGTGATTGGGGTACGTAGGTTTCTGCCATACACAAGCTCAGCGGGAGTGAATCCTAAGCTTTCGTGCACAGTAGTCCGTAACGCAAATATCATTGCTGGAAGCTGCTTTTCCCATTCCGTACCCGCTTCCAGACACATAATCTTAATGAGTCTTTTCATAGTTCGATGTACGTGCTCGATTGCATTGGATTGTGGGTGGTACGGCGAACTTCTTACTAGCCGAATCCCGAATTTCTCTGCGAATTCCGCAGTTAATATGCTAGTAAAGCAAGTGCCTTGATCCGTCTGCATTTCTTTAGGCAATCCAATTCTACTAAATAAGTCCAGTAGCGCGTCAATAACCGTAGTAGATTTTAAATCTGTTATAGGAATTGCCTCTGGAAATCGACTAGCTACACAGATAGCTGTCAGGATGAATTTATGTCCCGTTTCCGATTCCGGAATGGTCCACAGGCGTCTACGTTAATTTTCCCAAAGATTTCTGAGACAGGTGGTACTAAGGTAAGGTGGCCACGCACCTTCTCTCCCGACCTTCCCACTTTCTGGCAACTGTCGCACGTTCGAATAAATGTTTCCATTTCCTGGAAACAATTCGGCCAAAAAAATATTTAGCCACACTGTCTTTTAGTTGTCCTAAGTGCGCATTGGCAGTTTCATGACACAACTTAAGAATGGTACCTCGATATATTCCCGGCACAACAATCATGTTGAATCTTTCTCCGCGTTTACTATGTCGCGATCGAAATAACAATTTTATTTTTAGTGAAATACGCGTCTTTTCCCTTCTCTGGAACTCTATTCGCGTACGCCTCATAGATTTCCTTCAGTTTACTGTCCCTTTGTTGCTCCGCAGCAAACGTCTCTCTGTCTACACGGATTAAATCGATTACCTGAGGTTCTAGTTCCGTGTGATCGTCTTCTACACCGTATTCTGACTCTAATCCTTCGGTTTCGTCCGTCTCGTCCGGGAGAGTCTCCTCCGGTCGCTCACCTGACGGCGATTCGGGTGCTACTTCCTCCCGAGCCTCGGCCCTGACCGCGCCTGCGCGTGTTACAACGCTCCAACCAATTGCGGCTCTACGTAACCCTTGCGTATTTCATCAAGTAGAAGAGCAGTTCTGTTACTCAATAGGTAGTAACCGATATCACATTATTTTCTGACTACCGCTGCCTTAGTAACTACGCTTCCAAACGGCCCTTGCGACTGCAAACCTGCGCGACTGGCAAGTTCCGTGGCTCAGAGTCTAATGGCTGAAATATCCCAACAGACTCGCCCGTCATGTGCTCATCTTTTACCAGACGTTCATTAACAATATCGAAACTAGCACCAGTGTCGCGTAATATCTCCGCTTCTAACCCGTTATTAATCCAGAAACGGTGTGCTTACGAAATAATTCACGCGCCTCTGGGTCGGCGACGTGCGCAACCTTCTCCCCGCTTCGTGTACCTGGACAGTCTCGCTTCAGGTGTTGAGTCGAGCCACAAGCGAAACATTTTCGTTTGCTCTGCTGATCGAAATCGATCCTGACTTCACCTTTCTTTTCATACGGCTTTGCACTATGCTTCTCCGAACTCGCTGCAATTTCTGCCACTGGTTCTACCTTCTTGCTAGACCTTGGAAACAAACTCTTCCATCCTGCCCTGTTGTTTTCATAATTGTCTAATTTCTTCGCGAATTCTAATGCGACTGTAAATGTGCCCCACTCGTCTATAAAATGTTCCCTGATCTCTGACGGAACTCGCCGCTTCATTTGATCAGTAACTATTAGATCGAGAAGAGTTTCAATGGTAGATATTTGCAATCCCGCCACCCACTGTTTACAATAATTGTGCAGCTCTCTCGCGTACACGTTCCAAGTGGTACCGGCCATCTTCTATGTTTCGTAAATAATTGCCTAAACTTTTCCGCGTTGAATTTATACATCTCTAATAATTTTGCCTTCATCTCGGCATATTCGGTCGCATTTCCCCGCCCTTCAATCATAAGCCATGAGTTGACTTGGTTCGGCAACAACCCCATAAGATTGATTACCCAATCTTCTTCCGGTACGCCCAATTGATTTGCTTGTACTTCAAATACGCTTAAATAAGCCGTGATGTCATCTTTTTCGCCTCTAAATTTATCCATTACGTGATATAATTTAATGTGCGCTTTAGAATTCGCCTCTGTACCTGCTTCCGAACTAGTCGTCGTCTGCCTCGTTAGCCTTAACTTCTCCAGCTCAAATGCTCGTTCCCGTTCTTCTCGTTCCCTTTCTCTTTCCCGTTCCCGTTCTTCTCGTTCCCTTTGTTCCCGTTCTCTTTCCCTTTCTTTTTCCCTCTCGATACTGTCTTGGCAATTATTCGCTAATTCCCTTAACAAATTCTTCATCGTAATGAGGGCTATCTAGAATTATCTGCTTGAGACTGACCACTGTATTCTCAGTACTTACAGACTCTCCTAATTCTTTCGCGACCTGCACAAGGCAGTCTTTCCGGTATTTCCCTAAAAATGCCATTATGTCTGCTCTGATCGCGACGAATGCCGAAGGCTACACTTACGTAAGGTTTCCTTGATGTTCTCGTCGGCGTTGGTTGGCTTTGAAGTCGTCCTTCCTTCCTTCCTGTCTGGGATGGTTTCTTTCTTCGGTCCGACGATCCAGTCTCTGCCCGGTCGGTGCCTTTACGATTTAAATAGCCCCGTGCGTTACTATACCGGTGCGCACTCGCAAGTTCCTCCAAGTACCGATTTACAAGTCTATTGTAACCGCATACTTCCTCCCCCAGCCTGGGTACTTTTGCTGCTGCACTCTTAAAAATTTTAACTAATTTTTAAACAGCTACCCCTGGCCTGGGTTCGTTGACCGCTGCCACCATTTAAATAACCCCGTCTGTGGCGTCGTGGTAGCTAAATAACGACACAGACACGAGCTCTATGTACAAATTGGTTTATTTACAGAATGTACAAATTTACAGTTCTGGGGTTATGTTCGCCAGTACCTCCCACGCGCCTGCTCCCCGTCCCTAGGGCTAGTGCATCCCCCACCTTCCGCTTTACCGCGCCGGTGGCCGACACCGTGTTTCGCACACGCCGTGCCCTCAAGGACCGCACTCCCGTCTCGGGCGAGCATGCACGTCTACTCACGAGGTGCTCTGACAACGAACTGCCGCCTCTGTTAACTTAAAACTAACTTTGGCGGTCGGCTTCCGCCCTCTAAAGGCCGGCCGGACCACATGTCGCGCACTGGGTCCGGTGCCCCTGCCCGCTCCTCTTGTGTCACGGGGGGTAGCAAGGAATTTTCCACTTTCCAGTGCCTTTGTCTGTCCCATGTGTCCAGCAGCCTCCGTGCCCGGCCGTTTGAAAATCTGGCTGGCATGTGCCGACGTTACAATACTCAAACTCATCGTCACGTATGCTTGCTCATCCCCATAAAGAAAATTTGTTCACAATTGACAATTGATGTTTTAAAGAAGAGTTAGAATAGATTTATTTGTAATTGTTCTAAAATAAATAAACGTGTTCTCGCCACTCAGGCGAGCAACGCTTAAAGGAAACAGAACTTTATGCACGTTGTATTTAAACCAAACTGGCCTAGTAAACCATTTGCATCCGTTCAGCTCAGAGTGCCTGCCCTTGGGTTCTCAATGCCGGCGCCAGATGACGGGTAAGTGGCTGGCTTGGCGCCCTTCCTCATTATAAATAAATTTAGCGTGCGCACATGACATCTGCTTACCACCGACGCACTCTCGTGTGACTGTGTTTCCCGCCTGTGGTGTTCGATCGGCGGATCATCACGTATCCGCCGCACCACGTGTGTTGCATCACAATATTCATGTTCATTCTCTTGTTCCTGTTCGATTTCAGCATCATGATCAGGATCTCTATAATTACATGTTATCTCGTAGTTTTGGTATCACTAGGCTAAAAAAAACAAACTTAATGCAATAATATTGGTATCGGCGGTATGTCATACCGCACCGCTTCAAAATATTACATAACTCTAAAAACGAACCACTAGTGAATATATGATTTATATATATATATATATATATATATATATATATATATAATATATATAAAACATGTAAATTATTTTTCTGTGCAACTTTTATTTACTAAATTATTTTTAATATTCATTTCTTGATTAAAAGATACCTTTCGTTTTTTCCCCCTTCCTGTTCGGCAGTTTTGCCTTCCGGGGGTTTCCATATTTTAAATTTTACATAACATTACATACATAACCTTTGGGCAAACAATACTTAATTTTTACAATACATATAATACTCAATTTTTTAGCGTTAATCATTCTTAAATCTAGATACTTCTTCATACATTGAAAAAAAATTTAAACATACAATATTATTGAGGATACTTATTTTTCATGGTGGTTTTAACATATCTTTCGGATATCGTGATCGTATTCTTTTGGGATTATTTAATGTTTTTCCCATTGTAAATTTTTTACAGCAAGGAGAGGACGGAAGAAGTGTAAAAAATTTGTCACAGTTCTTTCTTATATGCTCGATTAGGGGCTCAATTTGAAGTTCTCTTTGAATTTGTGTATTCGAGATGAATCAAGGAGCCTTTGCACATAGGCGATAGTGCGGAACCTTGCGGTACCCCTGCTCTTATTTTTCTAGTTTGTGAGAGTGCGCAGTTTACTTTAACTCTGTACGTTCTGTCTGTAATAAAACTATTTATAATGTCCTGTAAGTAGAAAGGTACTCCCAGATGTTTCAGTTTGAATAGTAAACCAGTATGCCAAACTTTATCAAAGGCTTTCTCTACGTCTAAGAACAGTCGAATTGTATGCTGTTTGTTATGGAAACCGTTTGCAATTTGTTCTACTAGGCCAGGGCCGCTCAAGCAGAGCAATCGGCAGCGCGGAGCCGTGTTGTCAGCCGAGAGCGGGACACCGGAGCCCGAGCGTTGCGCGCCTGGCGATAACTTCTGATACAGTGTCCCGGTAACTCCAGTCGCGGAAACATGGAAGTCCACGCGAGCACTTCACAGACAAGAGCACCTACACCGACAATTTTCAATGCAGTATGGGAAGAAAAGTATATTTTCGCCGACTACGGCAGCTATGCCAAATGTTTAGTTTACATAAAGGGTTTCACGTAAAGAAGTTTAATTTTTAACGACATTATACATTAAATCATGCTGATGAAAATGACAAGTACGCTGAAGAAGGACAAAAGGAAATTTTCAGTGTTCTGAAAAACAATGCCTCACTAGAAGTAAGTTTTGGATGTATTTTGATGTTCTTATGTTGTTTTGGCAGTAAAATAACACAATACAAAAGAATTTAATTTCATTGCATACCGATACTACAACGTAAGCATTTAGGAAAAGAACTTCCTACAAAACCGTTTTCCAAAATTGCATCGGAATACTCCTCGATTGTTAAGTACGTTTGGATCAACATACAACTGTGAGCAATTTTTTGCTTCTTTGAAAATCTGTAAATCTCGAATGAGAAGTACAATTACAGATCACAATCGGAAATGCATGTTACGGCTCAATAGCACCATGCCATCTCTTCCAAATATAGAAAGTATATTGAGAAAAAAATATTTAAAAGATGTAATTAGAGTATTTGATTTTGCAATCAACTTCATTTTTTATGTTAATTTCCTTTACTTTTAGTATTTTTATTACTAGTTTATTTAATAACATTTTTTGTGCAACCTTTATAATACTTTTCATATTCAGCAGCATGATAAACTGTGTAATGTCATCGCTATTAAATTTCTTTATGTTTTTGAGCACTTGTTTTGCAACATTTGGCATTGCCGGCGCAATCTGCCAAAGGATACTTTTCTTCCCATGCTGCATTGCAAATTTTCGTGTTTTTAATTTCCAAATCACAATGTGTTTATATCTAGTAACTGTTCCAATAAATGTTACAAAAGTATTTTACTGTTTTTTTTCTGTCGTAATATCCTTTCCCAGAGCAGTGAGACTTTTTCATTCCGAACAACGTAAAATACCCCGTAGAAATACGACGCGACCCACTGTGCCACACGCCACCGATCGATATTTGATGACGTCATTTGCTCTTTCTGCGGCGGAAGAGGAGAGAGCAACCGACTGCTCCTCCTCGGAGCAAATGGTTGAGCGGCCCTGTACTAGGCGGATGAGCTGATGAGTTGTACAGTAATTTTGCCTGAACCCGAACTGTTTGTCTGGTAATGCCCTTATTTCTATGAGGTATTTGGTAAGTCTTTTTTGTATCAGTTTCTCAAATACTTTGGATAAAGATGATAATAAGCTAATTGGCCTATAGCTCGTTACTTCTTTCGGATTTTTGCCTGATTTACTGATTGGAAGGACAATGGCCTGTTTCCATGATTTTGGAAAATACCCAATTCTAAGTGCTGAGTTATATACAGCTGCCAGGATTGCAATCGAGTTTCTTGGTAATTATTTCAAGACTCTGTTTGTTATTTGGTCATGGCCAGGAGCCTTCCTATACTAGATTGAGAGATTTTTCTTGAAGCACAGAGAGTGGTAAAGTGAGACTGAAAAGTTTCTCACAAACGAGAAAACTAGAAATTCACTTTTTTCTACAGACGCCAGTAAGGTTGAGGCCGTTGAAGAAATTTTCCGCGTTTCCTTAGAAACGTCTGCCTAACTACTGCAAATATAATTTTGAGCTTATTTATAATTGAAGCTATTTCGTAGGGGCTAATAAATTTAATTGGCGTGGGGACTCTGTAATATGTGTCTGTCATACACTCTTCAATTTCTTTGTTATGTTTAACATCAATCATGGGGTTAGGTATAAAGGTATTTTCAAAATTTTCGGCAATGTAATCAGCCTTTTCTTGGTCCGTGTTTACATAATTTCCTGTTTGAGAGTTCAAAGGGGGGATATTTGTTTTTTCCCTTGTTGTACTCTTTATAGTTGTCCACAGTCGTTTTGAATTAGGATGTATTTGGGATAGATGAGTTTGGAAGTAAGAATATCTTAAGTTATCTAATTCGATTTTAATTATCCTCGCTAATTTGTTTATTTTTCTTTTGGAATTTGCGTTTCTATTTATTTGCCAATCCCTTCTCAGTTTTCGTTTTTCATGAATGAGATTCAGTAGTTGGTTTGGCAATTTACTACACGGTCCTTTGTGCTGGATGGGATGGAATAATGCAGGCTGTTCTAACTCAGCTGCCGCGGGCACTGGCGGAGACTGGCGGGCGCAGACTGCTGTGTCAACACTCACTGCCGGCGCCTGACGAAATATGAGCCATCGGGGCGCGAGTTGGCCTTGGCCTTTGGCGACAATTTGTCGCTGATAGCAGAAGCAGGGAGCGGTTAGGTTGGGGAGCGGAAGGCACGCCGGAGCTCATGATCAGAAAGAAATCTCACACTCAGGAGAGGTTTAACAAGAACGTAAAATTCGATTCAATTCAACAATACTTTATGAAATTAATTTTAGACATATTTTTCTTAACAAGTGAAGCAATGTCTGGTGTCAGTCCTTCCGGCTGTTGCAATACGTAGAACGCTCTTCAATGTCTTGTCCTGCAGTTGGGTTCTTTCTTTGATTTTTATTATTTTCATTGCAGAGAAAAGCTGCTAACAATTTGTTGACGCAAACATAGATATAATCTTAGCTGCATTTTATCAAGCTTGGGGAAGACTTCCACATGCAAATTCCGATATCATCGCAACAAATTAAGAGTATTAAAATATCTGTTCTTTAGTAGTAGGAAGTCCTTCAAATCTTATCTCCAACTGCATCGACGATGCAAGGTTTCCGGTGAGACAGAAAAAGGCGTAGCTTCCACTGCCAGCCATCGCACTACTCACGTTGCTTCCACGAAAAGAACAACGAATGTGATAAGAGCGCTTCTCCCTCCTCAACCTCCTCTTAGGCTAGCCACGATTGCCCGCGGACGCCCGTGCCCGTGAGAGTCCGAGTTGGAACAGCCTGGAATAATGCTTTCATCTAAACTTCTTTGAATTGTATTATTTAGTCTGGTTATCTGTAATTCAAGTTGAGTATCATTTTTAATTGAATTTGGAAATTGTAGGTTTTGAGACATTAGATCACGAAATTTATTCCAGTTGATGTTTTTATTTATTGTTTTATTTATGTTTTCTTTTATTGAAATTTTCACTTGGAAGGAGCAAATAACTGGAATATGATCCGAATCTAGAACCGGAACAACTGTTTGATAGATTGGAAGTTCATTCCTTGAGAGATTATTATATCTAAGATATCTGGGGTGATTCTATTGTTGTAAGGGTAGTGGGTTGGTTCATTGGGTGCGTATATACCTAGATTGTTATTAGTTATTAGTTGTAACAGCTTTCTACCATGTTAGGAGGTAGAATTGCATCTCCAAGCTATATTTTTGCTATTTAAGTCCCCCATTATAAGAACTTTCGAATGCTTCTGTAATATATCTTGAGGGAATGGGTAGTTAGGTGGTTTATATGCACACACAATCACTGTTTCCTCGTTATTTAAGTAAGTTACAATTGCTACTGTCTCTAGCATTTTGTCAGACGGAATATCTATTTGAAAATGTTTCGTACTTTTGAAATTAAGATTGCCACTTCTCCGGAAGCACAGTGCGTTAATCTATCGTTTCTATAAATTGCATATGCATTAACTTTAAATTTTTCCCCAGGCAATAAATGGGTTCGGTTATGCAGGCAATTTTTATTTTATTTCATTTAAGAAGTGAATGAATGAATTTGTTTGGCGTTTTATGCCATTGGCATTCCAGTATAATAACATCATTTCATCATCATCATCATCATCATCATTATTATTATTAATGCCATTAATAAGAGCAGGAACTAACGATTTAATAATTGTTTGTAACTGAGGAACAATTATTGCTAATATTTGATTTACTATTGTGCTAATTAAATTGAAATTATTTGCATTATTGGGGCTTTGGTTTCTCCAATTTGAATTTGGATTTACGTAATTTTGAGAAGGTAAAGGCATATTTACATTGCGTAGCGGGGGGAAGGTTTGAATGTTATCAATTGATGGCGGCCTCCCTGAAGGTTGCCTACTCCCAGTGGTTTTATCAGACGTTTGAGTATTGTAATGGTCTTGCCACTGCTTTCGTCCTCTTTCTGCCTCTTTGAATTTTTTGTAGCCACGATAATTCGCTGTGTGGTTTTCCCACAGTTACAACAAATAGGTTGTCCTCGTTTTGATCTATTACATTGTGAATAATTATGTGATCCACCACAACAAACACATCTTGGATTTAGTTTACAGTTAGCCTGGGTGTTGTAATGGGACGGTCGCACACGAACTAATTTCGGCGTGTGCGAGATGAATATTTTATATAACAGGGAGTCGGGAAAACTTAGCTGGCTGAAAATGTGCGTTTCTCCGCTACCTGAGTGCGCGAAGGGTCGCCGCCAGCCGTCGGGGGGAGCGCCTCCCTTTGTTCAAAGACCGTTTGCCACACCTCTGGTATTTCCGAGCGCTGCGTCAGAGCACCCAGCGTCTTCTCGGAAATCGTGGTGACGTGAACGCCCACTCGAAATCGGGTTCCAACCGTCGATGGACCCATGGCAATTGGACGGCGCGCATCACGCGGTTTGGCTGCGCCAATAGTCGAACACTAGGCGGGGGTGAGACATGTGATCTCGCGAGCAAGGGAGGTTGCTGCGAACGCGAGACTCGGCCATTCCGATACGAACGACGGCCGCGAGTGTTACCTTCCGATGTAAGCGACGACCGAGGTGTTGGGTCTGATGGCAACGACCGCCGCGAGACGCTAGATCGCCGCCGGCAACGCATCGTCGCCACCTCACCGCCCGCTCAGGTGCCGCCGATGGGAGAGGCGGAACACCGTGTGAGTGCCGATACTCGAATGAACGAAGAAGCGTTCGGACGCGGCCTGAGGGGCCGGCCGCCGCTAAAAGACGCTTTGGTGTGGCGATCCCTGGCCGCCGCCGCCGCAGTCAACAGTGCCGCGCGCCGGGCCGCCGCCACGCCGTCGTCGCCGCCGCGCCAGCCCACGCGCCGCGCCGCCGCCGCTGCGCTGTCGCATACGCCGCCCGCGTGCAGCACTGCGCCTGCCGCGCACGCCTGCTCGCGTGCCGCGACACCGCCGCCGCGGCCACCAGCTGCCCGTCCGGCCCAGGAAACGGGGGGAGCGCCGTTGCCCTGCCGCCCGACACCCGGACCGATGCCGACGCCCGGAGGAACGGAGCGCCCGTGCGATGACCCGGAAGGGTTGGACTGTTAAGTTAAGCTAGTTATAAGTTAGGTTAAGATAGTATTAAGAACTGTAGGGGGCTTCACCCGATTATTTTTTGCTGTGAATTAAACTCAGAAATCATGAAAGAGCGTTTTACTGTGTAGTGCATGAATATGCCCAGTCACGCATGCGTCCTAAATAGATTCCAGCCGAGCACATGAGGCAACCTGCAGCAGACGGGAATCCACAGGTGAGTCGGGTCACGCCCTGAGAGAGATTAACACCGCCGACACCGATGAGTGGTCGTGTGTACGGGGGCGGGTGTTACAGTGTGTTTGAATCTCTGGCAACGCTCACATTGTATTACCTTGTTTGGAGCGTTTCGCATTCGCACTTTAATTACAGAATAAAATAGTTTAGTTTCGTTAAATATTGATTTAGCATTGTCAGTATTCAATAAATCTACTGCACAGAACCATAGAGGTTCTCTATTTTTATTATAGAGCCTTTTACGCCGGTTACTGGATACGTAAGCCTGGCTAATTCATCAAATATTTCTTTCTGAGAGTAGGCTACAGGTATACCATGAATTAAGACTGAGAGATTAGAATGATAAGGATCTCTGAAGGAATGATATTGTATATTATTCCCATCACAAAACTTTCTATATCCTCTGTAGTGTTACAAAATTCACTTGATAAAAATCTTTGTTGTTTAATAGTAAACTCATTTTTGGCTACTTTTTTAAGATCATTAACTAGAAGTAGATATCGTAGTTGTTAACATTATGAATGAATATTGGTGGAATTTTTACAGTTTTATCACTTACAAAATTATCACGATTGTCTAAAGTTTCAAGCAAATCAGAGCGTGAACTACTGGTACGTTTTACCTAATATTCTCATCTGAACTATGGTCATGGCCAAACCTTTTTCTCTTGTTTGAATCGAAGCACTCGTTTCCGTTTAAACTCACGTTCTGTGATAAGTTTTCCTGAAGTTCGCCCATTGTTGTTGTTGTTGTTGTTGTTGTTGTTGGTGGTGGTGGTGGTGGCGGTGGCGGTGGCGGTGGCGGTGGCGGTGGCGGTGGCGGTGGCGGTGGCGGAGGCGGTGGCGGTGGCGGCGGCGGCGGCGCTGGCGGTGGCGGTGGCGGTGGCGGCGCTTGCGGTGGCGGCGCTGGCGGTGGCGGTGGCGAAAAGACGCCCACCGATGATGACGACGCGAACGCCTGTCCATGGAATTCACCGCCGTTTGGATTTTCATTGGTCACTTCCATTGACTGCACAATTAACCTTGAGGTTTCAAGTAGCCCCCCTGCGGGAGCACTTTCCACACTCATTTTATCGGATAAATCGTTGCAGTATTTGTTGGTTGTTGCTTTACTTATAGAACAATACAGAATATCACTAAATATCACTGCTGAAAAACACAGTTGAATCACATCGCACGGTCTCCTCGGTTACCGCAGTGGTAACTGAACCAAGACTACTGAGCGAAGCGCGATCTGCACCGTGCCGTGGTCAGCAGAAGAGTAAAAGATACCTTTCACTTTGTTTTGTATTTCAACGATGTCTTTCCATGATCGTCGAAAGATACGCTAATGAAACGGATCGATATAAGTGACAGGTGTATTTTATCTTTGATTTTTGTATAACTTCATGTTGTTAGAAACAGCAGTTTTTTTAATAGTAATCAAAACTATGTTCTGTCGTAAGCTGTAGCCTATAAGTGTACAATTGTCGATTCTCAGAAGTTGACTTTGTGGGCTTTGAAGAATCGTGATTTATATAGAACACCGTGACTATCAGTAGACCGCGTAAGAACTGGAGAGTAAGTGAATCTGCCGAGATCGTAGTCGAAATTAAGATTTTTTGTTGCTTGATGAAAGATCTGAGAGAAAAAAGATAACAGGAGAAAAGTTCTTTCACTTATCGAAAATGGTGACATATCACAAATAGAGGATTATAGGGTTCAAAATGTGATGAAGTTGCAAACAAATATAAATAACATGTTAGACTTCAAGTTTATGATTCTCTAATATTTTGCAATGTATTCTCTCTAACATAGTGATTCCGGGCCCGCCAACTGATAGGGTCATTAGTCCCGTGTGTGTAGTTCGTTTCTACTCGGGAGGTGGCGATGGCCTTCCCCCGCTGGACGGCGAGATCCGGCGCCGACCTGCAGTCGGCTAGCGGGGGTTTCACCAACCAGGTATTACCCACCAGCGGGGCACCGCCCCAGCCGGGACCAGCTCTAAGCTCCCGATCGGTCTTCCGGCATGTGTGGTAGTGTAGTGCATGTTAGTGTGTGTCGGATAGAACAAGGAAGAGGTAGGAAAGATCACGCGGTTTTGATCAGAGAAACCACCGAAATCTACCAATCAGAGCTGCCGGCCGCTAGAATTCTCGTCCAGACAGCGACTGAATTCGACCTAGCTGACAAGTTAGTGTCGAAAATCCTGCCAACGTCGGGACTCGAACCTAGGACCTCCCGGTCAGAAGGACTGCAGTTGATGCCCTGAGCCATCTCTCCCAATATCTCTGAAATAAGCTCTCCTAAAAAGCGAGGACGTCCTTCAGAGCGAGAAAAATCCGAGTCCCCCAGAGTAACACATTCTAAGAGAGCAGCAATTATTATGCCAATTACAGAAATACAGTTCGACAGCGTGAACCATCTGCCTAAAATTGATCTAGAGTGAAGTCCGTTGTAAATTTCAAGCTTTAAATGCCAAAATGTTTATCAAACGCATAAAATGTAACATACCCGTATGTGTATCATAGGGGAAGAGATTTTTTTCACAAAATTCATTTACAATGATAATGTAACTTGAAGAAAATTAGCATTTTTTGTTAAAATTATCAATAAATATTCTTGTTTATATTTGTGTCTTTAAGAATAATTAAAATAACCTAACACATTTCTTCCTAAAGCCTTCGTCTGCCAAAAATCTCAAAGTCTCACAAGTGTAGTAGTCACAGTGTCCTATAAATGGGACAATCCAAATTTTAGACATACGTAAACCGAAATGTTTTTTGGTGATGACAGCCGTTATATTAATGTTAAATTAGAAAGCATATCAAATTTCAATTTTTTTATCACTAAAACTAAAAAAATCATAACCGAAAGGGCTTAACAGGACACAAGGGATATGTGGGACAAAAAGGACAAGTGGGACATTTATCCAAAGAGTTTTGAGCATTGGTAAAATCTAAACCCGGGAGTCCGCTAAGTTTTTAATGGACTCTCGAGCGTTTTAACGGCCATTGCTATGGACATGCTCTTATTGCATTGTTTAGATCAGACCTGCACAACGCCTGCTCCCGCGGGCATTCTGCACTTGGGAGCCGCTCGCCTGCCCGTGGCAGCGCCGAAAGTGCATGTAGTGGGGAGTAGGAAGCTTTGCGGGGAGGGGAGAAGTCTGACGTAGCACAACGCGGCGCGTAGATTGAATGCCTGGGCGTCTAATACAATGATCCATGCTTCAAAATTATATGCCCAATTGATTAAATGGATTATATCTAGTATTTCAAGTTACCAGGGTCATAATTCACTGTTTACGTTCTGTGCACTGCTGTATATCCACCTTTGTATTCACCACTGTATGTATTTTCATTTTCTAATTTTTTTAAAGAAAATAACATGCTCATTGTAATTCTTAAGCATTATTTTAAAGCAATAGCTTTAAAATATATGCTTACATAAGAGAAAAATATTATTTAATTCTAACCCAAAATTGCAATTTAATAATTGTTTGTTCACCAGGAATGGAATAATCTCCAAATCATAGAAAAATGAACAAAATCATGAGAGCGATCTCTCACATCAAGATTGACATAAAAATAGAATATGTGGCAATTCCAAGAAGGGTAATGTTTAATAGCACATTTGTGACCACTTTTCCCCATTATGAAACTGAATAAAAGAGATCAACGAGCAAACTTCTGTCACGATATGTTATGGACAATCATAAGATAATCATGGGTATTGGTTAAATAGACTGCAAAGGGCTTTATATTTTCATATTAGTTTATTGCTGTCATCATAATTCATTAAAATAGTTTATCGCTGTCATCATCAAACAAAAACAATTCAGTATCACAATTTTGTGTTTAGCGCAACACTAAATTTGTGATTACATCGTAGCAAAGCGAATTACATTATAAGCCCTACAAGCAATTATAATACTTGGTGTCGAAATCTAATACGTATAATTCGTTGTAGTTTCATATTTCGCCCTGTCATATATCGAGCACAAACATTTGCAATATAACACAAAAGACTATATTACTTGAACTGTATATGACCGTCATGTTCTTGCCGATTGCTCTTTAAATTTACGCGCTATCTTTCGAATTGCGCATTCTGATTGGTAGACCCCACTCCTAGATTGGGTCTCATCCCCACCCTTCATCGATTTTCTCATTTGCACCCGAGTTGCCCGCACGCAGCTCCTGAGGTCAGTGAAAGTGCAAAATGCTGTGCAGGTCTGGTTTAGATGGTTGATTGCTAAGGAGCTAAGCATGTGTTTACCAACGTAAATAACAAAAAATAAATTATACATCTTCAGCTTCACTACTTCAGGTAATATAGTGCTTTTGCATGCAGATATAGGAAAGCAGAGAACCACAGAAAAGCAGCAATGGCTCTGCTCAATGTTATTACATCTTGTAGCAAGTTCATGATGGCAAACAATCTTTCATCATGAAAGCCCTTGGTTCTCTCATTATTTGTTTATTAGTATTTCTTAAGACTCTGGAAACATATTTAAGATGTCGGCAAAGCACAAATCTAAATGAAGTTGTGTTTTGCAGTATAACATCAGTATCATTAGCTGCAGTGAGGTAAGCTGATCGAACCCACAAATCCATTAACATTTATGCAATAAACACTGAGGAAAGAAGTGTTGGAAAAAGATATTTCCATTCCATTATTCAACAGGCATTGTAGTAAGTTCAAATATGGATGCTTTGAAAACCCTCGATTTTGCAAATGTACACCTTTTACAGTCATTAAATTCTTATACACAAAGCTGTAAATGTAGCATTTGCTCTGTCTACTTTTAGTTATATGAATGTAATGAGTCTACCATTCCTTTGTGAGAGGACAAAGGAATCTTCTTTGATTCATTATGAGATATCCATATGAAAATATAGTATACATTATTTACTATGCATAATATTTTCTCAAATATAAGCTCCTAAAAAAAAGGCAACAAAAGTGGAGAGTTGGGGCATATATGCAAGTATCTCAAAATTAAGTGAAAGAATTTTCTTTTTAATAGTCTTTTATTTTTCAAATAATGTTGCAATAATTTTATTTCTGTCTGCAATTTTCTTGAGATCTGCTGAGAATGGAAGTTGCAAGGAATTAGCAGTTTTTAAACATTATTGCAACAAATAACATGCTAAATACAGTAAAACCCCGCTATAAGATACCCCGTTATAAGAGAATCCCGCTCATAGGAGACAAAATTCATGGTCCCGAGGTCAGTTGTATATAAACAATGCATTTATTTCCCGCTTGTAAGAGACCCCGTTATAAGAGATTCCCACGTATAGTGGACAACATTTTATTCCCCGCCATGCGTTTCTTCTCGCTTGTAAGGGACAAAGCGTGGAATTTTCCTCCAGGTGAATCAGGAATTTCCTCAGCGTGGTATGGGTTGGGACACGTGCTTAAAATAGGCTGGAGCAGGGGTTCACAACGCCAGTGCCACCGACGGGGGGGAGGTGTGCGAAGTTCTCGTGGAGAAAGCTGATTCCGTATACAGTGATTTTCGAAACTTTGTCCCTGACAGGAATCAGCTGTTGACGGTTTTATCCAATCGGGAGCTTGAACGTCAACATAGTGACGTCACTGTAGCGAAATATAAGCTCCCGATTGGATGGCAGCGAGACAGCTGATTTCTGTTCGGGACAAAGTTACGAAAATCGCAGTGTAAGCTTCGTGTCTTTTGGCAACAAGGAAGACGCCTATAGTACGACTTATATAACCGTGCCTCTAGAAGATATCAGCTGTTTACAGTTTCATCCAATCGAAAGCTTCTGTGTCGCTAGTAACGTCACGATGGTGACTTTCAAGCTCCCGATTGGATGAAACCGTCAGCAGCTGATACCTGCCACAGGCTGAGTTGAATAAGCCAAAGTATTTTGCTTTTAGTGTTTTGACCAGTGTTTCCAATTGTTACTTTCTCGTATACGTACGTATACGATATACGTATATCTCGTATACGTAATACACAGAAAGTAATGTAATGCTGCAAAAAATCGACTTCGAGATTTTAACAGAATGCATCCCCTGATCCCTGATACCGAAAAAGGTTCGTTTTTTCTTTCAAAACGTCCCTTCGTCCGTCCGTAAATAACACTAGCGCCAAAACTATTCGTACATTTTTTTTCCAAAATGAAAATTCCGCGATCGATATAGTTCCGCTCGAAACTGCGGTTTTCAAAACATTCTAAATTTTTGTGGGTACTGTACATGAAAACCGTGGGACATTTTCAAAATCTCTCCAGATATTTTCTTTAAATTTCTTGTAAGAATAGAGTGAAATTCACTTAGAGGTGACATTGTTAGGATTTTCACTGTTAACTCTAAATTTTCGAAAATTGAAAAAGTTTGCAGTTTTTTCGGTATTTTTCTACAGCTACACAATTGAAGATAGAAATTTTTCTCTATAATTAGGTCTTTCATTTATGTTGTGTACTAAAAAAAAAGGTTTTCACATAATATCGAGTGAAATAATCAACATTTACAAAAACAAGATTTTCTCAAAAACAGCTCCAAAGTTTTTCTTTAAACTTTTGGTAGTGATAGTTATAAAGGTAAGACTCTTAACATCATTTTGCTCTATTCTTTTGTTTTCTCAAAAATTACACAAATGTAATTTTTTTATAACTCTGGTGTCAATATTTACATTAGAGGCAATTTGTTAATACAATCCATTTATGAGTACGTGAGCTTTAAATGTTGTAAAGTTCACCCAATAGATCTGGTGAAATGGGTCCTGGAATCAACTAATTTGTTTCCTCAAGTTTAAAATAAGTGTACAAATCATACTAATCCACTAAAAATATGGTAACATTTCATTAAACACAACAAAAACGCATTACCCACTTATAAGAGTTCCTGCTTATAAGAGACAAAATTCCATTCCCCCAGGTGTCTCTTATAAAGGGGTTTTACTGTATGTACCAAAGTTTTCCAAAATTTTCATTAAAATGAGAGGAGGACTACATTTAAGAAAATTTGATATTTAATTTTTGCTGAACTGTTATATTTCCAAAGACCTTAAATTAACTGGAGAAAATGGTAAATGATGTTTGTTTTAATTGACAATAAAAGAAAGAGACCATTGCCAGAAAATTAATTTATTTAATCTTTGCAATTTTACATTTTTTAAGGACAATGCAAAATTAAGAAAACAATTATGCCTTTTAAAATGAAATGCAAAATAATACCAATAATTTGGAGTAAAATCTTTGGATTTCAAAATAATTAAATAAGTATTTAACTTTTAATTGGAAGTAGGTAACAGAAAGCAAAACAAGTTGTGCTGTCTAATCTTATGTATCTAAAAGGAAAAATAAATAATTAGTATAAACCACTGCAAGTGAAGAAAAAACACCCCCACACATTAAATATGAGTATGAGTATTATGAATTAAATAAGCTTCTTTGTTGGTTCAAGTTCCCCATGGTTTAATTCAACTTCATATCATTAATTGTGTTCACAAAGCACCGTATGTAAGGCGCAAGTAACTAATAGAATGATTACTGTACACCTCAAAGCTTCCGTGTCATAGTCAGGGAATTTACTTTCACTAGAGACTGATATTGCATCTAACAAAGTTTTGTCGATAAAATTGAAAAATGCAGATGAAGAAGAACTGCCATGAAACCTAATGCCAAAATCCATGTTGTGGCAATGTGACATCAATTTAACATACCTCAACCTGCTTAGATGTTTGAAACTAAAGAAGGAGGCAAATTTGTAATTCCAGTTCTGTTTTCCTTTCCTAAATTTGGGTTGGAAGATAATGTTATGAAGAAAAAAAATCACACAAATCACAATCAATATTAGCTTTAATAATTGTCAATAAATGCTTTGAAGTTCATAAACTAATTTCAATGTAAAACACAATTTTGCATGTAAAACACAATTTTGATAGAGTATTTCTAATTATTTTAATTTTTAGTTATAAATGGTAAGGAAATAAACACAGAGGAAATATTAAGCTTAATTACTAATGTGAACTATTGGTGCAGGGATGAAAAAAATAAATAGCAAATCAAATGCTTTTGATGTATATAGCAATGCAAAATTCATGGCAAACAATATGAAACAAGAAGCCCTGGAGGCTGAAAACAAAGATTGCAGCAGAATGGGAGGTGTCATTTTGGTGGGGAGGGGGAAAAATTGTGGAAGCCACGAGACCGAAGAAAAATATTCAGGAAAATTTGTGGAAAAATATTTTAGAAACCATCACAACAAAAGAGTAAAGAAGTTGAAGGCTTGAGAAACTAAAGTGATGTTCCAATTTTCTTAGTTAATTGAAGAGCACTTCAAAACTTGAAAAAAAGATTTTGCGTCATTTCATACCCTGAATTCCATATTTATGTAGGTGGCAAAACTACTGCTTCCTCAGTTTGTCTGGTTGGTGTCCTCTCTAAAGAAAAAGAAAAAAAGTTGCAGTTCTTTTGCACAGATATAATTTGTATAACTCATTAGCCATCTCTTACCTTTGTTTTCTGGAATGTTCTCCTCATAGCTCTATCCACATGACTTCCCCAATTTCTTAGGACTGATCCGGGGAACCTAAGAAATATTTTATTCCAATAACTGTATCATGTAATATATTATTTTGTTACAAAAAACGAAAACAAAGAAATAAAAAAAACAAAAACAAAAAACAACAACAACAACAAATAAACCAACAACAACAAACAAACAACAACAAACAAACAAACACAGCACCCAGCATATTATCTTCACTTTTACAAGCTTACCTTTTTCCTCCTTAACATAATTATTTATGGCTGGAAAGGAAGGGATTCTTTTTTTAACAGTTTCCACCTGAGAGGATTCTATAGATTTTATTTCATCTCCTTCCTGGCTTGTTTGTAATTCAAATCCACTATATTTTGTCTTCTTGCTTTGCTTTTTAGACACAGTCAAATTGTCTTTCTAAAAAAAGTATTTTAAGTTTGAAGTAAGCATTCGATATTACACACTTCAAAAAGAAGTTAATCACACTTACATTATGACAATGGAACTTTTTGTTTCCACTTGGATCACCACAGTCAGGTAACATACTTAATAGGTCGTCCTGAAATACAGAACAAGGAAAATAAGCAAATACACACAATATGATGGAGAAGAGAGGAAATGTCACTTTCCAAAAAATGTTTCAGAGTCTCTCCTTGTTCCTTTCTTCCATGTTTGTTTATTTTAAGTGATAAAGTGTGCATTGCTTACCTTTTGATCTTTCTATGCTAAAGGCAAATTAATTTTGTTGGTAAATTAAAGTAAATAAGTATTTAAAATTTGAACTATAATACCATCATGAAAAAAGAAAATGTAGAACTCATCAAGCCTCTCATTTAATAGCAATACTGAGAGTTCTGCAAATTAATGTAGGAACATAAAATATTACACATACACCTTGATATTTTCATACAGTGCAATTTAATATTATCAACTGTCAAAGTCAAGTACCCTTCTGAAATAATTATGCAATTTATATCAACATTAATTAAAATCAAAAGTTCATAATTTGAATTTTACATTAACCAGAATTTACAATTATTTTATTTGTATTATAATTCTTTGATGGGCAGTTATAAGAGTACAAGTCATTTTTTGGGAAAATCAAGATATGTACATTTTTGTCATCATCAGCTTGATATCTATGGTAAAAATTGTTCAACTCAAATCCTACTCTAAAACACTGTTTTTCTGCACATTGCAAATATTTTTAATATTCAAAAGTACAAACTGAAACAATTTTTCCGTTCTACTATAAAATAAGGTTTTTTGACTCTTATGAGAGCCCATCAAAGAATTCATGACAGCATGCTTGGGACATAATGGACACTTCAATATTTATGGATATTTTAATCTCTTGTATAAATATCAATTAGTGCAGTTATTTTGAAATCTTCACGCTCAATCTAACCTCCAGCTAAAATTCAGTTTCTTGTATAATTTTTTGCTACCACTGTGATAACGATTTACAAGTGTACCTCCATGCTAAGTTCCTTAAAAATTTAACCCCAGTTTTACATTTCTATAGAACTGACATATTCTGTTTTACTTTGTAGGTCTCAGATTCATTTTAATAATTATTGTGGACACCATTCTAATGCTATGCACAGGCACACAAAGAATTTATTAAACCTCGTTCTTGGAATGGTAGAGTGAAAATTAATGTAATTTAGATGATAGAGATGTACATATACAATAAGTTAGCCTCTATGATGCCAATACATACAATATTCATGGTGCATAAATGCCAAAGCGCACGCGGGAAGATCGACTTGTGTGAGGACTGTGACAATGGCTGTTGGGACTCAAAAGGTGCCAATGCTGGGTTTTTGGATAGGATTATGCCAAAGTGTGCACTGTAGAGATCAATTTACTGTAGAAATAAAGGAGTAATAACATGGATAGAAGGTCATAAATAGAGGGTGTGACTTCTCACAGAAACTGATACTATAAAGACAAGAGGTGCATATTCAAACTTGGAATGGAGAGGAGACAATAAAGAAGTGCTCATGCAGCAAAAAACTTTCACATCTCGGGTCTAATACAGCAAAAAAACTATCTTATCTCAGTACTTGAAGTGCCAAAAAATGAATCCCCAATGCTATGGAGCTTAAGTTAATAAAAACCCAAGAGAATGAGAATCAGAAGCAGGAAATCCTCAACTCTATGCTGCTTCGACAGTGACCCTCCAGACAAAGAGGTGCAATGCTCAAGCAGAGAAATGTTGGGTGAAAGAGGTACCTTCAAGGACTGAAAGTTCAAAATGACAATGACACACAGTGTTGAATAAGAAATTGGATGAACTGAACACAGTTAAAGTGGAAATCAGAAAAGAGTTCTGAGAAGCATAAAAGAGGACATGGCAAAGTTAAATAAAACCACACAAAAATTGTACATAAGACTTCTTCTGCCTTATGTAGATGACTAATTGTTAGGTTCAAAATTACTAGAACCTGAATTTCACCTAAATTGTTACTCAGATGATTTTAGCTCCAGATTAGTGTAAGTAATGTTTATGAATGCAGGAACCTCATATCTTAATCATGGTTTTCATCCTGTTTCTTAGTGGTCCAGACACCAGATGCTGAGGTGGTTCTTTCTTTATTTTTCTATTGTGAATGTTGCTTCTCTATGTCCCATATGTCAGCTGCAGTACAAATGGCTATTTTATTTGTTGGATATTTTTCATTATAAGCACATACCCACATTAACATTGAGTAATGACATGATAATGGGTAAACACATTCATTACCGAATGTAGTATTGAATGCTCACTATAGAAGATCCTATTATAACCCTATCATACAAACAAAGCACAAAGAGCTACAAAGAATTTTAGAATGTTTGCAGTTGAAAAATATTTGTACACAGAGGACTGTTCCACATTGTAATACATTGGTTCATATGATGCAACTATATGCCTAAAAAATTGTTTGTATGATATTCTTGAGTAACTAAATATGAAAATTTTAGGTGACCCACCTTATGTCAGCTCATGACCCTCCAGGTGGATCGCATTACATCCTTGGAGAATCTGTGGGTTACTCTCACATGAAAGTAACTTACTTTAATTAAAAAATAAATTTATAAAACAGTGTTAATTTAATACAGCTATAGTAATACATTTTAGCGTGTCTTTCAGTTGAAACAAACTGCATTTTATATTTAATAATTTTTCCTCTAAGCTGGTACACTACTTCACATAAAATTCCAATAAATCTAAAACTTTCATCCATTGGTTATGTAAAGATTGAGCTACAATAACTCAATGATCAGAGAGCCATGGATAGTGGAGACTGGTGACTTCTTAATCTCTCTCCCAGGAGTAGACTGAACAGTACAGATTCCAAACTGGAAGATAGGATATAGCCTACAGGCTGTCTGCTGTTATTCTCTATGGTAGAATTATCCTAATGTCTCCTTAATCTCCAAATGATCAAATACACACTATGTGCTCTTGTGGCAAATTGTGAAAGTGAATCATGTAAATAATTTTCTTCTAGAATTGGTTAATTATCTGAACAACTAACAATTATTTAACAACAATTTTAGATAGATCAATCTATTGTAAATATGGAAAGGAGAAAGAGTTTCGGAGTTCCATGATGAACGTTCTTTACAAGCACCCCTTCCAGCTGTACTTACATCACACTCAAGCTCAGTGGTCTTATTACTTTTGGATGAGGAAGCTTTGTTTGATTCTAAATCAAACAATTGGAGCATTTCCTTCTTAACGCGTTTAGTGCTTCTTAGACACTTGTCCACTTCAGTAAGGGATTCTTTTATTCTGGTATCTTGAATTTAATACAGTCTCCTTTCAATTTCAAAATTCCTTCAGCCTGAAAAAAGTTTGCAACAATTATTTTCAAACAACTTGGATTTAATGCTAAGTAAGTCGTAAGCTAATTTTAATTATACTTTGTCTCTGCAGTGAGACAAAATATTTTCATCACTCTCACATCAATCAACTATAGGTACAGGTAAGTTCTATAAAATTATCTGTAACAACACTGCATGATAAAAAAGTAAAAAAGCTTAGTAACTTAAAATTTATCAGTCATATCTCTAGCTTCTAAGGAGACACAAGGTAAGGATATGATGGAGGCAACAGGGAGAATGTATGAGAGAAAGGCATGGGGAAAGTAAGAAACTGCCATTTGTAAAGAACTGAGGTAAGAAGGTCTTAAAAAAGCAATGGGATGGGCAAAAAAAGCATAAAGGAGAGAACAGGGAGAAATATGGGGAAGAACAAATGGGAAGAAGGCAAGGGACAGAGGAAATGAGAGGGACTTCCCTTTTAGAAAGAATAATTCTATAACAGCAATACAAATCTCCATTACAATAATTGCACTTTCTTTCACTTACCAAATTAGTACAAAACACAATCACTTGACACAAACAATTAATTTGTAATATTTCAAGTACACATATCTAATCGATTACCTAATACCAATACTTAATCCACAAACCACAATTATCACATTCAACTTATTTCCTATAAACCAAAACAAATTTTATGCAGACCTTTTTGCTTTAATAAAATTAGCACTGTTTACATACCTTCAATTCCTTATTCACTTTTGCTCACTCACCCTTATTTGATGAACAAACTGGACAATCGAACTGCAGCACTATCATCCCTCCTTTTTGGTATTATCCTGGATCAAATTTCTATTTACCCTGCAGAGTAACTTTCAAAAGAGACACACACACATGCACAATGCAGGCATACAGCCAGTTATGGACTCACAAAATACTTTGAAACACTTGAGACACTAAGTGTCAATTCTAAAGAATTTTAGGACACAAATAAGGTGGTTATTCTTTTATACAAATAATGGAAATTAAAACACAACATCATATTACTTAAAAAGATAATCAATGATATCACATCATCTATTTTTCAAATTGTAATTTTTGATTAATTTGTTAATGCTGTAGGTGTGGTAAATCTGAAATGAAGGGGAAGGAAATGCTGAATCATATTGAACATGAATATGGATAATCCAATTCAAATATGTAAAGAAATTCATGAGTATGATAATAAGATTAGTAAACTATTTCAAATGGACTAATAATGAAGACGTGAATTGACATAAGAAAATTGGATCAAGAAAATGAATGTAGTATTATACCATATATATTAATATTCCAGGGAAAGGAAGGCAGCTTTGAATGATTTATTAGACACCATCCATACAAACTTCCTATTACTCATGGGGAAATTATCCACCAGAACTACACTAAACAGATTAATCTGAAAACTGTAGAATTTTGTAGATAATCCAATTAAAAAATTGATCACAAAAGAGTAATTAATCTTTCCAATTTTTGTATGTACATTGTGTATAATTCGAAAACAGTGTCCTAGGCCCTCAAATCCTGTTTTTTGAAATTGGAGACCTTAGTTACTCTCTTTCAGACAAAATTTACATGAGATCTCTTTAGATCATCTATTACATTTTGGGGGGGAATTGAGGGTACTCCAATCTGTGACATAGGTGGTGTCAAAGATGACCAAAATTCTGAAATCTATGAATAATGAAAATCACAGCTTGATATTTTGTGTGAAGAAGTAACAACTATCTAAGAGTTTTGTTAATAAATGCTTATTCATATCAGAATTTTTACAGGCATACACTAGGTAATACTCCATTCAGGTCGAAATCATACAGTGTGAAATGTTTGCATGGGTTTAGCACGTGGAATGTCATCTTTGTGTCTCAGAAAAACTAAGTGTGTTAGAGAGTTTAGTTTAACTGCTACAATGTAAGTTTATTGGATGGATTTCACTTTCTTTTTGTCAATCAGGTCTATCTTCTGGTTTTGCCTGACCTCCTTCCTGACTGCCAGCTATCGATGCCTGAGGGACTTACAAGGGTCTCCCAGAGTCACTATAGCTTCCCAGGGAACTCTTTCCAGTTAGAAGCCCCCTTATGCTCCCTGAACATCATGCTGAGTAGCCTGTTGGGGCTCATCTTGGTCCCATTATCTTGAGACGTACCAAAGGTGGCCTATAGGTACATCTTGGGGTTTATACCATTAACATGGGTATAGGGAGTCAGTTCCTTTTTCATGCATACAGATCACATATACACACAGTTACCAGTCCAGGTAAGAGATTAGGATTTGTTGAAGATGAGGTATAGGAATGTACCCATATCCACAAACACAATTAAGGCATCAAGGAAGCTGACCAACCCAGATATAATAGGTACTTGCCTCATACACAAGTTCCTCTGTCTCTCTGACCAGCCAGGAATGTCAGGATATAATAGGGAAGGTGATATATGATGGGTGGGAGAGCCAATTGTGCCACAAACCAAGGGTGACACACCCATACCTATACAAGACTCAATCCTGTGACCCCACATTCCATATTCATTTAAGCATCTCTGTCTTAGTGACTGCAGCTGTTTGGTTCAAACATTGTAAATTTTATTCCATGATAATAAATTTTTCCTAAGAAAAGAAATACTGATTTTCAATGTGAATTCTGCTTTTCTTGTGAATGGTCTTTCTTAACAAAAAATTGTGTTAGGGCAAACAAGCAGACTACAAAGTTGGAGTTATGTGATAGTATTCAGCAGTAGGTTCTTTTTTTTTTGTTGCCTCAAGTTTTTCAGGAAATTGTTTAACAATCCAACAAAAATTTCTACAAACAAATAGAATGATACCATACAATTAAAAATAGTAGCCATACACTGCAATTCTTTTAATATTCATACGTTTAACCTCTTAGTGAGTAAAATCTTAATTTCATTCTTTGTATTATGTCATTTCTTTGCCATAGAGCTGCTTCTCGTTTATGATTTTTATTTGTTAGTGTTAAACAACAATACTATATCACAAACAATGCCTCTCACTCACAGACATATGGCACTACGTTGTAACAGGAAAGTTTGTTTGCTTTATCATTACATTGGTAAAATGTGATAACTTTACCAATAAAATGCTGGCTCTTCAAAAGAAGCCTGAATTGATAAACAGTTCCACAGCACAAACAAAAATTGCTGTTTTACCACAAATAATTGAATAAAATGAAAAGAAAAAAATCATTGAAGTCTATTCATTTCATTGGTCATACTTTCTACCATTTGTAATGGGTTTCCCCAAATGTAAATCCACAATTCCTTTCAATGATAATCAGCAATTAGTTGTATCAATGAAATGCATCGCTATGAACAAAGCTCACTTAATAACACCAAATTACATCATTTAATTACACAAAAAAATTTACAAAATAAAATTATTGTACTCACGTCTTCATGTTTATCAATACCAGTTGATGTATTTGTTTTCAAGGGCTGTGGCATCTCACTTTGGGAGTCTAACCTATTAAAATTATAGTGGCTATCACTTTCCAATTCTTGTTTCACCTCTTTTTCATTTAATGGTTTTTTTAAGTCACAACGGCCTTTAAATTTCTTCTCAGAAATAACCCAATTCTGGAAAATACACCATACAATATTCTCAAATAAACATAGCTATTAGATCAAACTGAAAATTCTATGCAATAACTCTGAATGCTCTCCCCAGAACAAATTAATTCTTTTTGCAAAAGGACTATTTGTATTTTCAACAGTATGGTCTCAAAGAAAGATTTTATGAAGTTTTCCCAGTGCAATGGCACTCCCGTAAGATGTGTTTTCTAGCTCGCTCCACTTGGAAAAATTTTACAACAGAAACGAAACTCTGGTGAATCTGCTGTATTTCATGACCATCTGTAGTGGAATCCAAGGCGTGCTTCATGGGTATTGGTCCAATAAATAAAATTTATGTCAGTTAGCCAATGTTTTGGAGTTTTATTTCTCCATCCTCAGGGCTTGCTTGTGTGTAGAAAATTACACAACCATAATCATAATTATTCCAATACTCAGTGCCACAAATGCTGGCATGACCCATTCATAGTGACTACATACCAATGAAAAGGCATTCATTGATAAATAATGGAATGAGCTGGTTTTGATACCAAACATATCATATATCATTAATCTGTAATTCATGGAGTGAATTGCCTACAATTTTGATGAGCGAATGATGATTAGTACACCACACACAATTCCAGCTTATTTTGCCTAATACCAACATGACGAGTGTCATAGTAGGCCTACTTCATGTTCATTTTGGTATGATTCTATATACATGTGAGCGGTGGCGGGTCCAGGTAGAAGGGTCATGGGGGCCAAGTCCCCCCCCCCCGCAAGGCCTAGTTTTTGTTTATTACTGTCTGTTTGTTTATTTGGCAAAATTGATTGAAATATTTATGTTAGAATTATGTAATTATTTAAAATTAATATTGTATAATATCATGTATACTACAAAAATAATATACAACAGCCTGAAGTGTATTGTGATTTTTGAGATGGAACAGTACATTCTTGAGCTTCTCATATAGAAGTAAATTCCATTTACAATGTGTGTTGGAGGATCTCTATGAAAGTTTTGAGAAATGTGAATACAGAGGTTTCAATTTGACCAAGTTAGTTGTTTTGCTCCCCACTCTCCCAGAAAATTTGAACTTTTCTTGAAAGAAAATCCTAACTTTGGGCCTGTGTACAATTCTAGTTAGGGATTTAAGTGCTTGAAGAATGTGATCAACATAAGATTAGAAATCTGTCCTGAAAGCAAAACACACTTACTTCTGATTCTACTGAATGCTTCCTTTTAGATGCGCCAATCTCTGGAGTAGTATCATTTTCTGGACTTGGCTGAAAAGAAGGCATACAAAACCAATCAGTTCAGTGAATTCCAATAAGTAGACAATTGAAAAAAGTCTATCGATAATTCTAAGAAAATATGTTTATCTTTAGGCTGTGGAACAAAATTTTCATGATACTTTATGAAACATTCACTGTTCCCTATTCATTAATCTGGCTTTTGTTGTGCTACAATCACCACAACTGCTCTTTACATTATTTCGAATCCATTCTTGGTCCATGAACATAGCTGGGTCTCTCCTCTGTGCTTTCTTGACATTTGCAAGGCTTTTAATATTTTGAATTACTCTAGTCTCTTGCACAAGTTGCAAAAGTTCAATTTTTGAGTTCAATTTTTGTCTTTTCAGTAAAGTTGATTGAGGCCCTAACTTGCAGAAAGAACTGAAGATACATTGTAGAGATCTAGGTGTAAAGCGATTCACTCCACCTACAGTCTTTAAGATCTGTGATCTCACAATGTTCAATTTTGGATTTTCTAGTTTTCAACACCTACAAATCTGTTATACCAAACGTTAACCTCCATTCGTTTACAAAGATTTATGCTGAAGGCAACCAACTACTGTTTCATTCCTCTAATACATTGGAATGAGCTGCTGAAATGAATCAAGGTTTGTGTAATGATTTCTGAAGATCTAACAAGGAGCAGTTCTACCAGATTAATGCAACTCACTGTACAAAAAACTCAGACATAACAACTTAAAAAATATTTCTGAAAAATTAAAAGAAAAAAAAATTTTATCAGTCATCACAAGAATCTAGACCTTTTTATTGATGGTAACAGTAATGTTAGGCATCGTATAATTTGTAAATGTTGGGCTGCAACTAAAAAGTCCCTTCAAAATCTCAAATTGCTACAATGTTCTCACACTCATATCTCTGCATATTGGGAAACAGCAATATGGCTAACAATAACGCAATGATGGATCACACTTTGGCAGTTTTACACACTACATTATTAATACATACTCCTTTATATTTGTACAATTGTTTGACCTATGCATTTGATTTTAGAACAGTTTTGTTAATGCTTATACGGTCTGGTAAAAAAAAAAAGATGATTATCTTCTAAAGTAAAATTTTAAACTTTATTGAGCTGTATTTTTACATGAATACTCAAACTTACACAGATTTAATTGAACTCTTTCCATAAATAATGAAGATTTACAGTAACCTAAATCTACTATGTTTCATTCATAAAATTACCTTCAATTGCATAAAAAATTCTTAATTTTTCATCTTATGTCCATTACTTAATAGAAGTAAATCAAATGAAAACAAACTAATCTTTGATATTTCTTGTATAACTTTATATATATAAACTGGCTTAAAAAGTATCATAACGCTGATTATATTCATTTGTTATTGCTGTGAAAATACTATTCTACACAATAATGTTAAATAAAAAATAAATTTTAACCATATTCAGGATGCTTCTTTTTAAGTTTCCTACTTACATTGAATAATTCAAAATCAGGGTCATGTAAATTTCATAGAGAAATGAGGAATTTCAAAAGATAACAGCTCCTATTTATACAAAACGTAATACGGAATCCGACTCTTGTAGGTGGGTCATTCCATGTCAGTTTATCCAGGGCATGTCACCTACCTTTTCAGATTTTGCAGATAGAATAAAAGCATATATGTTTTATATTTTATTACAAAGGATTTCTTCCAAATTTATTTGAATTTTGTGTATTTGTTTAGAACAGGGCAGTCCAACTTAGAAGAGCTTATGGGCCACGTATCAAATTCTAGTTAACCCACAAGCCACACTAATTTAAGATGTTTTTTACCTTAACTATTAGATTATACTGAATCAAATATATATTAGTTATGACTTTTATTCAACATTTTTAATAATTAATGTACATATGAGAAAAGTAATGTATAATTAAATAAAAATAAATTTTGCAATTGTATTGTTTTTTGTTGGTATAATAACATTTTTTCAAAGTAGTCATGGACCGCACAAAAAGATCTGGTGGGCCACCAGTTAGAAAGCCCTTGTCTAGAAGAAAATCTTATAATATCTACGGTCCAGCAATTGAAACCATTACCGGAAATGGCATAATTTCTAATCTAATAATTTGATTATCTTGAAACTGTCTGTAGAACTTAAAGGTAAAATGGATATAATAAAAATGCAAATTTCATATTCTTGAAACTTTTTTTTATTTAATTTGAATTTATTTATTAAATTCTTTTCGTTAATTTATTTTTTAAAGTGCCACATCTTAGAAAAACCACTAATTTATTTATAACAACAGTAATATAGTAGGAACAATATTTATAACAACATGAATATACTATATCTATAGATAAAAAAATACAATTGTTTTGAAAGCAACTTACTTTTTTGATTTAAACAATATTTGTAAGAGTCATTGCCACATTTTTTTGCAACAAACTTTTTTCAACTAAGATAATTTGACTTGAATTGTTTTGTAGAAATCTTACTTAAAATATACGTTCTTCCTGTGGTAGTGTTGATATCAACTTGGCAGAAAAGACATGAAAATGGAACTCCACAATTGTCATTATCAGGCCAGTAAAATTATGGAGAAGAAATATAACAATTTTTCTTGAAATTTGGACACTTAGCAAGATTATAGACTAGGGAAATGACTTTAATTTTTTTTTCTCAAAAATAAATTATTTCCTGTAGCACAAATGGATAAACTTTTGTCTATTAATGACTAAAATGAGGTATATTCCATTGAAATATTGAAAAAGGTCGCACATAAAGCATTTTAAAGTGCTATCTTGTAATACAATTTGGTATCAACATTATTATTTATTAATTTGTTACGTATTTAATATTTACATTAATGCCTTTTCTTTTTCAGTTGATGAATATAAGACAACATGTCAATCAAGAAGAGCTCTTCTAACACGGAGAAGAACAAGGAGACCTGGACAAAAATTAGTCCAATTTCGAGCACCTTCAAGAAGACGCAAAGTGACAACTTATGAAGCACCTTTGAATGAATGGAGTCGCATGCCCTAGAAAAAACGTCATTGGACGCTTCAAATTTCTTGAGTCTACTGCCAAAGAATGGAGAGAGAGGATCGATCTAATTTCTGTGGAACTTAAAGCCTCATGGAGCAACACTTGGAACTTCCCACATGTATCTGATCAAGATATTTGTGAAAAACTAGCAAACCTTCTAAAAGATTATGAGTGATGCAAAAAGAAACAAAACTTTGATTCACTGAATGAACTATTTGACGCGACCAAAGTGAAAGGTAAATGGACAAGCAAAGAGGATGAGAATCTCTATAAACTGCAAATTGAGAGCAAGGGCCAGGTTGGTTATTCCACTGGTAAATGTGCTAGTGCAAGACCATCTACCCATCCAAGCGAAGGAAGGCAACGGAAGAGACTGTGACATCAACACTTACCAGCTCAGCTCCACCTCATAGTTACGCGCACGCATCTGACAACAGCAAAGGCAGTCCTTGGGAAGATGAGAATGAAGCATCAACGAGGAAAAGGAAGCATAACCCAACAGGAACTGCAAGATGCCTTGTTACAAGCTTAAAGCTGTCATCCCACGGAGCAGCAAATGTTTGCAGTCAGCTTTCTGGTGAGGGAATTGACATCCCAACCCCATGTCAGACGCAATCCACAAGGCTCTCTACATGAGAGCTGGTAAGGTGAAAAAGCACTTTGTGAGCACACTTATGGAGAAGTGGAGCACACACTTTGATGGCAAACTCATTGATGGCTTTGAATACCTTGTTGTGGTATTCAAAGAAGAAAAGAATGAAACAAAAGAAATTAAGTTGTCTGTGCAGAAATTGAAAGATGGAAAAGCTCAAACAATCGCAGGACTCCAGGATATGTTAGATGAGTTCAACCTGTGGGAATCAATTGTGATGATTTTTGCCCAACACAACAAGCATGAATACTGGTAAGAAGACAGGCGTAGTTGTTTGGCTGCAGCAAATGTTCGAAGAGAAAGGTCACCCCAAACCTAAGTTCATTAGTTGCCAACATCATGTGCTGGATAGTGTTCTTTGCGTTGTCATGGACGATGAGCTCCATGGGTCGATTAAATCGCCAAATATTGAGTACTTCTTTGCCCAGGATTTAATTAGCAATTATGGTAAATCGAAAGCAGCCTTCAGGAACGGTGAAAATGAGATTAAGGAAATGGGCGGCTGGAGAGATGACGAAGTTTCTCTACCACCTCACTTGCGTCTTCCGTCACCTGCACTGAGAGGAATGAAATTCCCTTCGTGAAGTTTCAACAGATGCGAAAAATCAGCAATGCCCACTGGAACTCTTGTGCCATTCTAGCCCTTCTTGCATTTATTCTGATGCCTGAAACCTGGAATAGGCTGCATACAATTTGTTCACTCATTTCCTAATCGTGGGCTGACCATTGGTTCAGCAGTCAGTTCTTTCATGCTGAACATTTTAATGAACTGTCTGCAGTTCTAAAGGACAACCCAACAGGTCTCAAATGCTTGAAAACCCACTGGAAAATAGATGAATCTCCAATCGACATTGCTCGTAGCAACTAGTGCTGTCAGTGTGCGATCAAAGTAATGCAAGACTTGTGTACCTCCTGCCGCAACAAGACCAACCTCCCACTAAGATTCATTCTATCCAATGACATTGTTGTGAATAATTGACTTCCTTGTGTGCTTCATGATCCTATATAATGTTATACATGTGATTCTAAAGCTTGTGTTCATTTTTAAATCTCCTTACAGTGACTTCAAAAAAGGCAACAAAAAAAGAAATAAAAATTTTTAAAATCACTTTCTGCGTGAATTTTTTTTATCAAATCATCTTGAAAATAAGATTTCATGTAATCTTTAAGGAAAGTTCATTGAATCATGATACAGGTAAATGAGGTAAAAAAGTCATCACCCTATTATACATATCAATTTCAAACCATGATCAGAATCAGAACTTTGTTTTGCTCCAATTTTAGATGAAGACACATGCTCAAATTGACGGATGGAACTTGTCCTAGGGATTGTTTTGCCTTTTCTAACCATTTATTCAAAACATTTTGAACTTTTACCGTTTTCTTTGTTACAAAAAAGATTGTGATTTCCTTGATTTTGCTTATAAATCTGAAATACTTGCGATGCAGTGGTTATTTGGTGCTTAAATAGTCTTTCTAAACTGGCTTTGGTAAACATCCTTTTTAATGTACCACTTATTTCATCATAAGGAGACTTATCATGGCTATATTATAAATAAAATTAGAATTTAGTTAACATTTGGAGATGGAGGGAGGCGGTGTGGCCGCATACTGCACGCTCTATCACGTGCTCACAACTCCTAACTAGGCAAACAGGAGAAAGGAATGTTGAGAAACAAGTTTGTTCATAACATTTGTTTGCTTGTAACATTTGTTCCCTAATTTTAGATGACAACAATGTGCAAATGCCAAAGCTTCTGATTTGCTGTTCACTACATTCTAGTGCTAGCGACATTAGGTGACCACGAAATGTCCACTACATTTTAATTTTATTTGGACTTTGGAAGCAAAGAATGACCATTTACATTTTATTCCAAAATCTACTTAATGATGGCACACACTAATGAAATTTTTATGGTTCTTATCCTGAGCAGCACATCCATCTGAAAAGTATTCCACAGCTTTAATATTCAAATGAGGCAGCTCCTTTTCTGAGAAATTACTTTTTGTGATTGGTGTACTAAAGGTAAATCATCATGGACGGATGTTAGTATTGTGAGATCCCCAAGCACATAATGCTAAAAGGTCATTCTTACTCACTAGGGTACTTTCCTCATCTACCATGTATTCTGAAACTTCTAATGTTTTACTCACTTTTTCTCTAGGCCAGGATATAGAGACCAGTGTAAGCAATTCGACTTTCATTTTGCAGGTTCAATTGTTTAATTTTCTCTTTAATTTTTCCCATTCATAAAAAGGTTTTAATTTATGTTCTGTTTGGTTTGTGTCAATTTTTCATTTGTTTTTTCAGAACTGGTCCTATAAACTTTAGCAATTTGTGTTTGAAGTGATCCAGCTATTGATTGAAATTTTCACTTCGCTACAACTGACTGACTGTGCCTAGGAATGGAATGAAATTTTACAGGTGATATGCCTAAATTAACTAAACTGGAAATAAGATTGCCTGGTGATTCTGGTGTCAAATCTGCAAACTCAGTCATTTCTTTGCCAAAGGAACAGATGATGATAATGATAATGACGGCAGCTGGATCTGTATTGCTGCTCATTTTGCTAAGGAGTCAAAGGAAGCGTAATACTTACACTGATGGTAAACTACTTTCACTTACTAGAACTTCTAGCAGAAGAAAAATAAGACGAAGAAGAAGAAGAAAACAGGAGGAGAAGAAGACGAAGAAGAAGAAGAAAACAGGAGGAGAAGAAGACGAAGAAGAAGAAGAAAACAGGAGGAGAAGAAGACGAAGAAGAAGAAGAAAACAGGAGGAGAAGAAGACGAAGAAGAAGAAGAAAACAGGAGGAGAAGAAGAAGAAAACAGGAGGAGAAGAAGAAGAAAACAGGAGGAGAAGAAGAAGAAAACAGGAGGAGAAGAAGAAGAAAACAGGAGGAGAAGAAGAAGAAAACAGGAGGAGAAGAAGAAGAAACAGGAGGAGAAGAAGAAGAAAACAGGAGGAGAAGAAGAAGAAAACAGGAGGAGAAGAAGAAGAAAACAGGAGGAGAAGAAGAAGAAAACAGGAGGAGAAGAAGAAGAAAACAGGAGGAGAAGAAGAAGAAAACAGGAGGAGAAGAAGAAGAAAACAGGAGGAGAAGAAGAAGAAAACAGGAGGAGAAGAAGAAGAAAACAGGAGGAGAAGAAGAAGAAAACAGGAGGAGAAGAAGAAGAAAACAGGAGGAGAAGAAGAAGAAAACAGGAGGAGAAGAAGAAGAAAACAGGAGGAGAAGAAGAAGAAAACAGGAGGAGAAGAAGAAGAAAACAGGAGGAGAAGACGGAAGAAAAATATGGAGAAGAAGAAGAAGAAGAAGAGGAAGAAGAAGGAGAAGAAAAAGAATAAGAAAAAAACAGGAGAAGAAGAAAAAGAATATGAAAACAGGAGAAGAAGAAAAAGAATATGAAAACAGGAGAAGAAGAAAACAGGAGAAGCAGAAGAAGAAGAAGAAGAAGAAGAAGAAGAAGAAAAGAAAGAAAAAAGACAGACGCGAGTCAAATTGACTCTGCAGCGTTAATTTTCTATGATTTGCGAGAATTCTGTGAATCTGACAAAACTATTTCACCTGTCTATCTTATCTTCAATGTCTCAATACTGATTGTTGTAATTTTGCAGCAAATTGCATTGGTCTGTGTTTTATTGTGATTTTTTTGACTGTTGGTGCAACAGGGAGACATTTGGACAGTGTCTACATTTACACTACTAGTTTTGTAAGTTCTAGTTGTCTTGTTATTGAATGTTTTGAAGTTACAAAAGCTCTTAACTTATAAATTTGTTAAAGAATCATGTGCAGAACTCCAAAGCCATTATCTAACAAAGTGTGTCTCTAGTAGTGACCTCATATCATGAGCAGGTAAATGCATGAATGCTCTTATATTGCGTATGAAAGGGCTCCAAAATAAGAACAGATTGTTGTTTTTTGTTGTTTTTTTTGGCCAAAATCCTTGTAAAGGGAATAATTGAAAAGACGAATACTGAGTATTCAGCTGTTACAAGAAGTGAGAAGAAGCTTTTACAATATGCTAGGCAATGAGAAAATAGAATCAAATGACGGCAAGGAGGAAGAAATTTTAACATGGTTCAAATACTTTTTCAATTATTCTAGAAACTTCAGGGAAAAAACAATCTCACTTATGCCTCTGTTCTAAAATAAAGTCACTGTCCTAAGTGCTCTTCTCTTATTTGTTTAATATTAATACATTATACATACATTATATTATTATTAAATATACATTGTGAGTAATGAAAAAAATAAAGTTTGTACTGCATTTATGTTTGAATTTTCCATTAGTTTTTTCAAATAATCAACCTCCTTTATGAAATGTTGTTAACAAAAAATCACAAATAATCAATTTATACGAAATTACAAATGAAATTTTGAATCTTAAGATCATCAAAATTAAAATATTATGAGAGTAGTCAATTTGACTTCATGTCTGTTTTTGCGTTCCAGAATTTCATGTCTGTAGTTAAGGGTTAAATTTTAATCATTAAAATTTATGTAATGTGACTAAATAATACAATATAGAAGTGAAACTAGTTGTTATTGGCATATTACAGAAGAATTACATTCAACAAAATGTAATTTAAAAAGATCTAGGATCTATCTTATGGGTTTGGCAGGTTCAAAATTAGGTATATTTTGCAAGTATGTTGTCAACAGATTTGAAAACTTTCATTAGAGAAACTCTTCTGCAACCAATTAGTACAATCAATTAAAATTTTATCAACATTCATAGATACACTTGTGTTACAATCGGACAGGTTTTTATACAAACTTTGTGACAAGACTGTATTATTTCCTGTTTTTTCCTAGATGAACTGACGTTCAATGACCCAGTTATGACAGTGTGTAGCACGTTGCAGGTTAACCTTAAAACAATGAACTGAAGTTCTTCCAGCAGTATGAAAATAAAGAAGATCAAGATAACCAAGCCACATAATTTTACTGTTTCAAAATGTATAATTTTTTAAAGTTAACACTTCAATATAATGATTTCATGTCAATTTAACAGTGTAATACCAATAATTTTTGTAATATGTAGAAAATGCTTTCTTAGAAGACCATGAGTTAAGAACAACTCGTGGCCTTCTAACAAATCAAAAATTGAAATAACAAAGATTTTGTAAATCTGTTGGATAAAGCATTTCCTGCTGTAAGTGCAGTACAACAGATGTTTTATAAAATAAAACATACTCACAGTAACAATAGAACGGCTTTCAGATAAAGATGCGATGTTTAATTCCTCCAGACCCAAAGGTTGAGCCAGTTTTTCGAAGTCTTCATCATCCTCCGAGATAGCATATTCAGGGGAATTTTTAAGCGTTTCAGATTCAATAAGAAACAATTGTTTCTGGCATCTACAGGAACTTTTCAACCTTTTCGGGTTCTTTGATATCTAGAAGCAGTTGGAGCACTCAAAAGAGTAAATTTAATAGTGACAGGCCTTTGATCATCAATGCCCCTATATTTAAAGAACATTTCAATCAAATATTAGTATATTAAGCAAAATAAGAATAACACAGAACACCAATTTTCTTGAATTTGTATTGAAGTGCTTGTGCTATAAAAAAAACCTTCTGATAAGAGAGATTCAGAATGATAAAACAGATTAAATGTTCTTATCTTGAGATCTCTAAGAATATGAATAATTGCTAACACGGCTGAAAAAACAGAAGCAAAATTAGAAATTCTATTTGATTTGTTATATAATTTTTTAACATAGATATATTCTATGAACAAGCACTTTGTAACATTTAATGCTCAAATATTGCACCATCTGTTATAGCCCTAGTAAAATCTACTAAAATACTGGAAAAAGAAAAAGAGGTTGCAATTTGAAATATTGGTACCTCTAAAATTTCATATGAAATATGTGTACATCAGCTTATTGCTGCTTCCATGTAAATAACTAAATAAATAAAATAAATTCGGTATCATAATTTAAATCGTTTGGCTAAAGCTTCAATGCTCAAAGAAGCATTTACACGAAAAATATGAACATAGCCAAATAGAAACCGCCAATTCTTTGCAGATTGTAATTTGAAGCAATAACAATGCATCCAAACAAATAAATCTCAAACTGTTGCATTTTAAAACTAAAATAACGTCATTAGTCAGCACTAAAAATTGAATTTTAACATCATTGTACATTTACTTTTGTTTCAGTCATTTTTAACAGTAGGTTCAAAAACTTCATAATGGCAAAACTTTTTTTCTTCACTAATGAGACATATTTAATTGCTGTGCCATTGAAAGCACAAGGCCCCAATAAGTGCAAGGCACTTTTGCATATGATGTACATAATGCATTGATGTCACTCCAAGTACTGTCAGGCGACAAATGTGATAAGATAGAGTTGAAGAGAGTAATCTAGTGGCATTGAAACTTCACCCTCAAACTACCAAACCAACACAAAAACTACCCACTCTGTTTCTGTATATCAGAAACAATTTTTTTAGGAAAATAAACTAAAATATGAATGATATTGCTTGATACTTTACTTTCTCACATAAACAATTTGAAAAGTATGTATATTTTTTTTTAATTGTGAAAAAGAGTGTGTTTATTTATGTAACTCAGATGTAACATCATGCATACACACATTTTAATTTTGTATTTTTCTCAAGCAATATTTACTTCTGAAGTTTTTTACTATTTTTCCCTCAACTAAAATAAATAAATGCAATAAAGTATAATTATTGCAAGTAAAAATAAAAAAGCGTGCAAATAAAGGGTTAATTTTTACAGTGTCTACCACATTGTTCATTGATGGTAATAACAAATTAATAGTAAACAAAGGGGAAAAGGTTTCAATGCAATTTTTCTTATCAAATAAACAACTGCATGTCCCTTTGAAACTAAGCGATGTGCAACTGACTGATGTTAAGACAACAACATTGGGTCTCTCAATTCAGTCAAACCTCACCAGGAACATTTACTTAAATGAACTGAATACAAAATTAATTTCATTATGCTATGCATTCAGAATTCTTTGAAATTCAGTCAAGTCTTCATATCTACTTTGCAAATGTTTATTTCTAGCTACGGCATAAAATTCTGGGGAACTCATCTTACAGTTCTCAGACTTTTAGACTGCAGAAATGAATTGTATGCATAATATGCAAATCCCAATCACATGATTATTGAAAGACTCCCGTTATTAAGCTTTGTTTTCAATCATTGCCTTGATTCAAGAATCCATGGTCTTTGTCAAGCATTACTTACTCAAGGGTGGGAACGTATTTTTAGCTAACACAGATATCTATAACCATAAAACTCAATCTAGAAATCACATTCATCAGGTGTCAATATCAACAGCTCCCTACAAATAATTCATAAACAATACATGTACATTATTTTACAATATATTGTCACATAACATGAAATGATTAAAATCTATACACAAGTTGAAGGAGCTGAGTAACATTCTGCTGTGAAACTTTCTGAAGAATCAGAGATTGTACTGAGCATCAAAAGAAAATAATATTGATTTTGACAAAGATATTTAATGTATTAGTTTCCATTTGTACTCTATAATTCATAAAGGGTAAATACGCCTGTAAGAAATATTGTACCTTCTAGGTCAATGACCCCCATCTTGATCAGGTTTTTTGTGGTTTCCCTGATCCTTTGAACAAATACTAAAATGGAGCCTCTTTTTACTTCTGAACATAAATGTAGCTTCAGTATCTGTGCACATTCTCTTGAGTGGGGAATCTAATTTTTCCAATAGTCATTCTCCATGTTGTTGCGGAAGAAAGTTGATTCCGTCAAGAAGGGCATGATAAGGGACAATAACCAAAATCTGCAATTTGCCTTTGCAAATACTTCTTATTACATGGGAGTAAACATTTTCTTATCAATACTTGTCAAAAATACTTGTTGCTACCTTTTTTTCATAATTCAACTTAATATGTAAGGTAGAGATTGAACTTTTCCCCATAGTACATCACACGTGGATTTTAACTGGATTTTGATGTGAAATAAATCAATAAATCATCTTTGCAGAGGGATTGTAAAATTATAATTATGAGTAACACTTACGTCACTATCAGGCAATAGTTTGCGCTGAGGGCCAGCAAGTTCATCTAGAGGAGATTCCTGAAATAAAATGGGGAAAAATTACCAAGATTCAAAGGTATATCATTGTTCAATCTCTCCTGAAAACCAAAGTCTACAGCTGAACCACAAGCATCAACCTTGTGTGAGACTGCCTTGATTGCATTCAAGAGAGTTCACATATGAAGATGAATACTATTATGTTTCTTTGCAAATAAATTAAAATGATCAGTTTAAGCACAATTTCTTCCTTAAATCTTCAAGCATCTAAAGCATACTAAGCTCCAAAAACTTTGTTCCTAAACTAGCTCATGAAGGTCTACTACAAATAAGACAGCATTTAGAGGGGTGCAAAGAGAAAACAAGGGGCCCTGGAGCAGGAGATCCATGAAGGACCTTTATTTCAAACAAGTTCCCTCCAATACAAAACAGAATTCATCTCCCCACACAACAGAAATAACTGAGGTGGTAGTTAATAAAAAAATAAATCTGAGCCTCAAGTAACTCTACCCTGAAGCAAGTTGCTCAGGCAAGCTCCCCCCCCCTCCCAGGTGCCTTTGGCAATTTATGCTGAATTTATAATAGGTAACTACTTACTGCAGGTCGTTTTTTACATGCTTGACACATTGAAATCCCATTATCACATTCTTGTACAGGATTACTCTGAAATAAATTGCAAAAAAATTATTGCGTAAAACATTATGTATATGGAAAAAACGTATGTATGTATTATCAATGTTCAATCCATCCTTCAAACCAAAAGCAAAACTTCAAAGAACAATTTTGACACAACAAGAGTTTGGAAAAATATGCATTAACATACTGACAAATTTGACCAAAAATTCCTGGGTTTGGCACAAATGTCCTATCTCCATAGGTGAAATATTATGTTAACTTACAAATTCTTTTAATCAACCTTTTTATGTTGTTAATTAAAGACAAAGTACCTCAAACTTCATAAACAATACAATAATTTCAAACTCCATTAAGATTATACATAATATAAATATATACATTATATAATGTCGTATACAGTAGTTATATTCAACTTCGCAACTCCATATACTTCTGAATTATTAAAACGGATTCTATGTGTACACTTATTTTTAAGAGTTATATCAGATACGTAAATGGCCAATCACAGGAAATTGTTCATTCTATGGGTAGTATTCTGGTCAGCAATATAAGAGTCCATCAAGATCAGGCTACTTCTGCCAAAGGCAGGTGCTTCCAACACCCTGAAGCTGATCACACTGAATCATTTTTGCCTGATATATTTGAAACTTTGTTTACATTAAACGTTCTTAAAAACATTTGTAACATTTTTACTAATAATATACTAAAATTACTACCTTCAATTGATAAGTAATTAATCAAATTATCATCTTTCATAATATGAATAGTTTTATTGCAATGGGTTCAGCATTCTGCCCCCTTCGGAAACAAAGAAAAAAAATTGATTAAAATTGTTCAAATTATGTAATTATTTAAACAATAATAATGTACAGAAAAAATGTACAGTATCATATCTTCGGTACATAAATAATATACAATATAATAACAAACATGTTTATGATTTTAAAAAAATCTACAATGAACTCCCAAAAATGATCAGCTGGATCTACCTCTGAATAGAAGGTTACAAGTAATGTTTAATTTTTTATATTTCGAAAATAATTCAGTTATTTCAATGGGAATTGGACCTACATAAGACCAAGTTCAGAACTAACAAAAACTAAAATATCCATTTTAAAAATCGAAGTGCTGTGGCTTCAATGAGATCAATTCGAAAATAACCATTGTGGTGAATTCTGTGAATGGTTTAGGCACTAGTGTTGTAGTGTAAGTAGTTACATTCAACTTTGCAACTCCATATACTTCTGAACTATTAAAACATTGGTTCTATGTGTACATAAACCTTCGATTTACAAAGAGAAGATTAAACTACATAGAATTCTTATAAAACAGTTTTATCGCCCAATTCAGTGAACTCTGCCATCTTTTGATCATATTATAAATTGCATCTTCCATCAAAGAACTCTAATACGAACTCATTTTGTCAAATTTTCTGACGAACAACCTTGTAGCATTAAGCCAATGGCCAGTGATATATTAATTTCTATATGTCTTAATATTTTATTCATAAAAATATCTTATGACTTACTATTATTAAAGCTACCAACTATGTTCACAGTTTTACACCTCACCAATGTGTCCATTTGCTCTTGCATGTTCAATAACACTACTCATTTGCACACATTTGCTGTAATATCTTTAGATTCTTGTTCTCCTCGCATGTTCTATATCCCTATCGCATTCAGTAATTGAAGTATCTATTCTAAAAAGATCTACGATTTCCATTATTATTAACCCAGAATCAATATCATTTCCTTCACTTGCCTTGTCTACCATCTATTTTTCATCCTCTACCCCCCCCCCCCCCATAAGCTATCATTTCTTTTTTTGATTGTTCAAGAGTCCCCCAATATTCTTATTGAATCACATGATCTATTACAATATCTGTAGAATATTTCATTCAACTAAGAAAACTTCAATATTTTTATATGACGGTGGTACCCTCAAATAATGAAGATCATCACACCTCAAGTATAGTTTAAAAGAGAATTATTTTTTTATTGACCTATATTTACTAAAATTCATGTTTCACGACCCACATGAGGCTGTATCGTCAGGTAGTCCAAAGTGAAGCAGTTATAATAATTAAGACTTAGTTTCGTCATAAACATTTTTTAAATTTGAGATATGAAATAACTATGCAAAAGTAAAAAAAAGATTTAAAATTAGAATTAAAAATAAATTTAAATACAATACCCAAAAAACAAGAAATGTATGAATATAATCAAGTCAAAAATGGAATATAAATATATAAGTAGGAAGCACAAGTATTACTTGAGACAAAGAAAGAGGAAACGCGTTTTAAAAAGTTACAAACTCGTATACATAGTCAAATAAAAACAAAGGAAAGGAAATCAAAATGAGCCTTGTCTACGATCCACCACCAGTCTTGAAATCAAGCCAAATGAAGATCTCAAGATAAAATGGATGGTGAGATCTCAAAATGAAAATGGGAGCCAAAAGGGGAAGGGGTAAATGGTACAAAGGAAGGGGAAAAAAAGAAATCAGGCCAACAAGATCAAGTGATAAACAACTAATGTAAGAAATGTGTTTTCTCTTGTCCCACATGATGATGGTGGTCGATCTTTATTGCTTGAACAGCTTGATTACAGACTACACGGCTTGCGGCCACTTTGTATTGTTACACTTATTTTTTTTTAGCAAATTTAGACCAATAAAAATATACCTGCAGCTTGATTGTCTTTAATATTCAAGGATACCATTGTCACATAAAAATATATATTGCATACACAACTATTGTTTGGTTTTGAATTAATATGAAAATTTCAAATTAAATCTTTTTTTTCTCCAAATATTTAGGCTGAAACAACATGTGTATAATTTACAATTTCAAAAGATCATTTTGATAAAAAAGAATATCAGGTGAAATAACTAATAATGATACAGACACTATTAATTTGTGTTTTGCTTATCAGCACAATACCTTTTAATACAATTAAATATGTATTTATTCCTTTTATACTCCTTCACATCATTTTCTGACTTCATTTCACTTTCTCTTGGCAAATTAATTAGTTTAACATACTCACAAAATGAAAACGATGTTTTTTGCAGGAATGAAAAGACAAGGTACTTGCCTCGGTCAGGATTTTTTTCTCATCTGGCTTTGCTGAGCCAACCTGTTTCCAAAAGAGATATCAAATGACAAAAAAATGGATTACATACAACAGAACTCTCATTTTTCATCCTCATGAAAACGTCAATCCCCAATGTGAAGTAACTCTCTTCTGACAACAAAAATTAATTCCTACTGCAAAACTTACAAAACCGGTAGTGTGTATTCCAGTTTCAGGGAGTTTTCCAAATAGCCGAGAAAATGTATTTCAGGAATTTAAAGCACTTAAAAGTTCAAGTGTTTAACATAAAAGGACCATAACAATTATTTCCTAAAGGAACTGAATAACCCAAGAATATTCTTTTTCTAGGGATTATGATTCTGACAATGGGATGTGAAGAATCTTATTTTTCTCTTTTTTTCTTTTTGGTGTTGTATAACATTATCTCACCTACCCAGCCAATGACTCCCCTCTACTAATATACTCACAAATTCCAATTTCCCATTGCTCTCATCTTACCTCATCCTCCACCGAAAGAGATAAAAATCTATCTTCCAGCAAATCTCCAAAAGCAGAATCAGCGTCTTCTTCGGCCATCGCTTTCACAGATATGTAGTACAAAAATAATAATGTCAATACATGTATAGCGAATGCAAGAGTGTATTAATCAACGGAATATTGACTTTTAGGTGCATATTTTTTCTACAAATATCATTTAGGCCCTAAGTCAAAACTTGGCGACGATCAGAGTTACCTCTTTCTTACTTACGAGAACAGTGAACCACTTGAAGATGTAAAATATTCCAGCAATTGAGCGTTATGCTAGACGCACTCCCATGAAAAACAACAACAATGGTTTAATGGCTGACAATTGCCGCAACGCTTGTTGGATCGTTCATAAGTTATAATGAACGATAATTAATTTCATCGATCGTTCAGAATCATTAAGGTAGAACGTAAAATATCGTTCGTTGAAACTAGTATGATTAAGACCAGAGTGTAACACAGAGCAAAGCTACCATATTGGTACTCCCAACATACTATGCAACAACGCGATAACTATGTTTCGCCAAAAATATGAATTAGTAGACCTAATATTTACAATGTGGCCCATCATATCCGAAAAGATTACATATGAAATAAATAATAAGCGTATTTTGCACCACTTAGTAAGTCAGAGTTTATCATGAAGATACACCGTTATGTTTGATTGCTGGGAAGAGGGGGAATTCATTTCATAAAATGTGTCTTAGATTTTTACTTTTTACCCTAACTTCGTGAGAAGAGAAAGTAGTAGTTCACTGGAAAATGGCGAAAGTCCAACAGAAAAACTCTTGTTGCCAAGCACTAGTAGCGTAAACTAGAATAAATCTTGTTCCTGTATGTAGTAATTACTTCACGTTGTGTAGTTAGAACCCAAGATATGATATTCTTGATACCGAAAAATCGATTGACGGCAAAACGTCCGTTCACTTGTAGTCAAAGCTACGCCGAAACCGTTCAGCCTATTTTCCCCAAATTTGATATTCCTCAATCAAATTGAATGAGCTCAAGGTCCTCTGAGTTTAAAAGGGATATGTTTTTGGGGGGGGGGCGGTACATTACATGAATCCTCAATATTTTCAACATTTTCTCAAGAATTGCTCCATTTTTTATTAAACTGAGCTCGAATAGCGTAAAAGACACTTAAGATAATTGCACAGATCTAATTTTTGTTGAAATCCTTTATTTTTCGAAAATTGCAAATGTTCAAATCACTTTTGGCGCCATCTTACAACTACGAAATTGAAGACAGATTTTTTCCTTAATAAAAGCTGTTGTTGAAAGAAATGTTGAAGTGAGGTCATGCACAATTTTTCGAAAATATTAGTAGTTTGCGAGTGATTTTATCTGAAATAAACGCAATTTTAACTTCTTAAAACCATTATTTTCTCACAAAACGCGAGTATTTTTTAAAAAGTTTCTCGTCGTGTACATCAAAGGACAGAAAAAAAAGTTCTAGTCTCATTTCCGCCAAAACTTCCGTATTTTCGAAAATTGCAGAAAGTTAACATTTCAAAATTACAAAATTGAAGATAGAAATTTTGGCATCAAACATAATCTGTTCTAAAAACTCAACTCTTTAAAAATATCGTATACAATTATTTTAAAGAAACTAATGGTTTATGCGTAATTTCTGCTTGAAATTAATGCAATTTATAAAACAAAACTTTTTTTTAAAAACCGCTCCAAATTGTTTTTCTTGAATTTTTTCCACTGATACAAGGGACGCTCAAAAGAAAGGCGCAGGTCTCATTAACGTTGAACTTGCTGAATTTTCGAAAATTGCAATTTTAGAAATAATGCGAGAAGGTATGCGCTGTTGGCGCACACCTTTCTTGCGTTACTTCGTAAGAAGAGAAAGTATTGTAATCGCAGAAAAATATAGATTTTTCGACAGAAAAACTCTTATTGTCGGCCCCTGATAATGAACAAATTGATAATTATCGCTTAAAAGTAATAAAAACATTTCTTGTTTAAAACCTGTCCAATTTTGCTTCAATTTTTCACGGATAGAATAAGGGTGCTTAAAAAATGCGCAGTGGAAAATTTAAAGAAAAAATGAGTCTTTTTAAGAAAAAAAGTTGTTTAAAAAATCAATTGCCTTTATTTCATCCGAAAACTACTCACATTTTCCGGAAAAATTGTACATGCTCTTATTTGAACATGTCTTTAAACAATAGATTTCATTAGGGAAAAAATTTCTTTTCAAAATGTAGTTTTAGGAAGACTGGAAAAAAATGAGTTTTTGCAGTTTTCGAAATATCAGGGATTTGAAAGAAAATGATGCAGCGTTTTTACACTATCCGAGGACAAAGTTTAATCAACAAATTTTGTGCCATTTTTGATTAAATTTTTAAAATGTTGCTGAAGCTTCATGTAATGTACACTAAAAATTAAAATGTCCATTTCAAACACGCAAGCCTAGAGTTAGTTTAGATTGATCGAGGAATATAGAGTTTTGAGAATTTTCTCAAAACTCTATATTCCTCGATCAATCTAAACTAACTCGAAGCTGAACAGTTTGGGCACTAGCGTTGACGACAGACGTTTCGCCGTCAATCGATTTTTCGGTATAGAGGACACACGGAACACCGATTCTGACTACCCGTGTGTTAGAGCATATAATATACTGTATAAAGGAGCATGATTTATTTACCTTTTCGTTACAAAGTCCCGACGAAAAGTAATTTGTCGATCATTCGCAGTTTTCCGACGCACGATTAGAATACTTTTTCTTCTTACGAAGTAAGGGCCAAAAAATAAAATGGAACACAGATCTTTTTGTGAAAAAAATCACATTTTTTAATCTAGTCTTCTAGGTAAATGCACTTTGCCCTGCTTGTTTCCAATTTTTTCATCCCATTGCAAAAATAGTTTTTGTCAGTCTATGTGAAATGCATGGCTACAGCAGCAATCACTTCATTTGATGAAAATGTCTGCCTACCAAGCCAAATTTTTAAGTTGGAGAATAGAAAGAGGTCACTCGAGGCTAAATCTGGTGATTATGATGGATGAGGAACCAATTCGAATCCCAACTGATGCATTTTTGCCATTGTGACTGCTGCTGTGTGGGTGGTAAGTTTCTTGATGAATCAGCCCGTGGATGGTGTGCCAATCTTGGCCGTGTTTCAATAAATTCCTGTTTTAAACGATCCAATAATGAAGCGTAATAGATCCCAATTATGGTTCTGCCTTTTTCAAAATAATCTATAAGAATTATACACTGAGAATCTCCCAAAACAGTGGCCATCTTCTTTCCTGCCGAAAAAACAACAAAAAACTGTTTGCCTTCTTCGGTGTACTCTCAACAAACTTTTGCATTGTTTTGAATCTTTTTTGGTTTCAGGAGAGTAGTGAAGGATTCAAGTTTCATGCACCAAAAGTCCTGCTGATTCCACCTTAACATTGTCAGATTCTGCTTTGAAATGTTCTTCAGAGTCAATTTTTGGGTTCATATTGAGCAATCGCGGCACCCATCAAACGCACAGCTTTTTTACGATCAGTTTTTCGTGTAAGGTGAAGTGCACTCTTTCACTTGAGATGCCAACAGTATCAGCTTTCTCGTGCACTTCACTCTGCAATCTTCAATTATCAGATCGCAATTCATCTTTTGTGCTTCTGCAGCCACGTTTGAACAAGACTTCATTGCTGGTGCAGAATCCACATGTACTTTATCTAATTCGGTTAGTATCTGCGCTGCAGTCCAACACTTTACAGAAAACTTCAATTCAGCCCGAAACTAATTTTTCTGCAACTCCTACGCCGCACGTCGAACACGCACATTCAACTGGTTGCACACAAATACAGGTACACACAAATACAGGTCGCATTTGTTTGAAAATTCAAATAATTGTTTAATAAGAATCATGCTCTCTAATGTCGATGTTCAACAACAGTTCGCGTGCTCTCATAGAAATTGAGCAAACTTTTCAAATGACCTAGGTGCATGACGTTTTTTGAAAATCTGATATTTTAGAATAGGTTTCATTTCAGACAAAAAATATATTTTTTCCAATATTGTACTTTCGTATTGTTAAAATTTTGCAAATTTCGAAAATATAGATAGATTGCCGAAAATGGGATCAGCACCATTTTTATAACGTCCTTTGACACATACGAGGAGAAAATTTAAAGAAACAATTTGGAGCAGATTTTAGAAAAAATATTTAAAAGTTGGCAATATATCTCGCAAAATTACGCTGAAAATTACTCATATTTTCGAAAATTTTACCTGAACTAATCTCAAGATCTGACTTCAAAAAACAGATATCATTAGTGAAAAGAAAATATCTTCAATATTGTAGTCATGGAGACGCCAGAACACATTTCCAAATTTTGCAATTTTTGAGAAATCAGAGATTTCAAGGAATATGGGATCTGCATCACTCTTTCAAGCGTCCTTTATGCTATTCGAGATCAGAGTTTGATTTAAAAATTAGGAGTATTTTTTGAGAAAATCTTGATGCTTTATGTAAAGTACCCCCAAAATCAAAATATCCATTTTAAACTCGGGGTCCTCGAGTTCTTTTACAAAGTTTTAGGAATATGTATTTTGGAGAAAATCGGCTGAACGGTTTAGGTGCTAGCGTTGACCACAGACGGATGACCAGACAGACGCTTTGCTGTCAATCTATTTTTCAGTATCAACGACCAACAAAACATCGACGCGGTTGAGGAAGTAACTGTACATAGGAACTACTACACATAGGAACAAGATTCTTCTATACTTTTTCGTTTCCAGGGCCCCGGTGATAGAAGAGGTTTTCTATCGAAAATTCGACGTTTTCGGGTGCACGATTACAATACTTTTTCTTATTACGAAGTAAGGTCGAGAAACTGTACGTAGGGCCTATGTGAACACTCGCGCCTCAACCATTTACGAGATTTTCACAAAAATAGATATTCCCCGATCGATATGGTTAATGTCGCATCTCCTCGAATTTTTAACTTAAGTTTTTAAGTTTGTGTGTTTATTCACAAGAAGGTCCTATATTTTCGAAGTTTTCTAATAATGTCTCCAATTTTTGAAAAATTTATCGCACTTACTTCGTAGTACAAACCGTGCGCCGGGAAATGGCGAATTTCCGCAGAAAATCTATTGCCAAACCCTGATAACGAAAAAGTGGATTAATCTTGTTTCTATTTAAATCTTGTTTGCACGTCACTCCAAAAATATTTTATATTATTAGTTACCTCTAGTATCTTCTTCACTTTCAATTACATTTGCTCAAAGTAGTACAATAGTCTTGATGCACTTATAATATTAGTTCCTCTAGCATTCTAGGAATGGCAATGATTAGCAAGTTATAATATACACGACTATAGATAATAAATAGCGGCAATAAATCAACAGCGTATGTATACATAAGAAACAAATTACAGGAGATGTACTGATTAATAGGCAATCAACAATATACGAAATGCTGACAATTATAGAGGACAAACAAAATACATGAATTGCACTAATAATTAATATAAGCAATCAGCATACTTTTACGAAATACGAAATGCACAGACAATTCTAGTACACAAAGATGACGCAATTGTGCGATTGTGGCGAATCGCCGGGGGTTACTGAACTTTTGGCTAATGACGTCACAAATTACACCTTTCTGGCCCAATGAGCCTCTCTCTCGTTTCTAGTCCTCTTGGCCCTGTCGCGACGTGGCGGCCGGCGAGATCACGACCGCGACCGCGACCGTGACCGTGACCGTGACCGTGACCGCTGCAGTACGGAGAGACCCGTGCCTACGGGCGAGCCCCGCAGCGGGCGAAGCGATAGAGGCGGCTGGCGTCGCGAGGCGAACAGCCACATCCAGGAGCGTACCGTAGAGACCAGCCAGGTCGAACCATGAAATCAGAAGAATGATCAAGGGACGTAAGCAGGCAGTCGTTTACCAAAGAAATATCGAATCACAGCCAGAACCAGAAGAATAAACCACGGACGTAACGCGTACTAGCGGGGCACACAAAAATCTGAGATTACTGACGACCGTACTCGACCCAGCTCACGTAAGACTAACGTGGCTGTCCGCCTCTTCATGCTGCTGACAGCCCCTCTCGGTTTCTGCCCAATCAGCGGCCAGCGGCCCTTCCGGGGCGGTGGCACCGCCCCGGCGCACCCTGGGGTGAGATTGAGCGACTAAGCGCGCCACACTCAAATCCCAGAGGGGGGATACAACAAATTTTAACAATGCTATTTTATGATTGATTGTTATTGATTCCGGGCGCGTCAACTGAGGTCAATAGGCTAGTAAGTGTATTGCATATTTTTTCATCATGTGGCGGTGATCTTCCTCCGGTGGATGGCGAGATCCGACGCTAACCTACAGTCGATTAGCGGAGTTCTCTTAAACCAGGTATCTCTCACCAGCGGGGCGCCGCCCCAGCCGGGACAAGCTCTAAGCCCCCCCCCCGACCGGCCTCCCGGCTTATGTGGTAGTGTAATGCATGTTAGTGTAATTGTGTGTAAGGGGTGGGGATAGAACAAGGAAGAGTAAGGAAAGATCGCGCGCGGTCCGTGGCCTGTTTTTTAGGGTACTATTCCAGAATTCGTCTGGTGTTGACCAGAGAAACTGCAGGTGGTGTTGATCAGAGGAAAGATCACCGCCACCTCCCGAGAAAAAAACATACACTACAGTTACGAAATTAACAATCTTAGCAGTTGACATGCCCGGGAACTTGAATCAATTAATCAATCAATCCGAGCGTAATAAATGACAAGATTTTGATATAAAAAACTTACAAAATATTGTGGGGCCACGACACTTCGATCAGGTGGTTCTTCCCGCTTACGATTGAGGTGTCCAAGAACTGCCAGAATGCGACCTACTTGTTCTCAAGTGTATGAGTGTAACCAGGGGCAGCAGACAGGGACAACTGCCCCACTTATAAATCTTCGAACTTTTATGAGTAAGAAGAGATGCTTTCTTGGATATTATAGGGTCAGTGTGAATCGTGGTCCACCCATACAACTACTAAACGAGCGGCAAAGCATGCTTTGGAAGCACAACACATCACCACTTCAAATACTGTTGCTGCTGCTCATGCTGTTCTGTGACTCACACGGCCCCTTACTCGGTCATTTCATTTTGAAGAGGATTTGTCATCAATCCATACTCCAAAATCCTTCGAAACAATGTGCTCCTTGGCATCTTGGGACTTCCAGATTTTTGACATTTTCAAAAGTGGCCTCCTTAGATACCCGGTTTTCATCCGACGGTGACGTGATTGAGGGATTGCAACAGTGGTGTCACCAGCAGCCAAAATATTTTGATGAACAATGAATAAAAATATTGATAAGCAGTTGGGATGAATGCTGAATGGTTAATCACTGGTGAAGTGTATTTTGAGAAATGCCCTACGTAGAAAATAAAAACTATTTTTACTTTCCCGTATACATACGTATATATTGAATTGAAGCCTTATTTTAGTGACGAGACTCAGGCCATGAGGCCTGCTCTTCCGTCTGACACGCAAATTCCGCTACGCTCCTTTCACCAATTAGCGGAGAAAAAAGGTATTACTAGGACAATGAAACAGGTGGTTTGAACTTAGCTTAGAGACTTCATTTAGGCTTGAGGATCTTTTACATGCAGTAATCGTACTGAACTATGGGACAGCCGCTTTACTTCCCCTCCGAAGGAAGGCGTACGAAGGGTTGTTTCCCCCTTAAAAAATCACGGCTTCGATTGTGTTTGAACCCGAGAACTTGGGTATAACAGCCCGATACGCTAACCGTCGACGATTGCATACGGATCATTCCATATTAAATCAACACAGTTTTAATTAAACTTTTACCTCACCATTTTAGATTCAGATTAAATTTTACACATACGTAGTATGAATAAAGAATAAGAAAACTACAAATTTTGAGTAAAATATTTCCACCCGTTTCTGAAATACAGCCATGTAAAATTTTGCAAAATTGTGTTCCCGAAAATTTTTAAATTGTTGTAGAACCGCTCCAAATTAAGATAGAGAGCTGGAACAGGTGTCATTTTGCAGCTTTCTTTATGGCCTTTTATATGATATACAACTCAATAGGAGTTGCGTTCAAAAATGTTTCCAAATTTGAATTTAAAATTTTGATTTTGAGTTTTTTCAAAATGCTCATCTTCAAAAAAATTGAAAAAATCTAAAATAATCCTTATATGTTTCCAAATAGATGGTGCAAGTTTGAAAATGGGACTGCAATGGATTTATGTGGTAATCTTTACTTAAAATGCACAATATTTACTTATTCTAGATTTTACTGATTTAAAATGATTTTATTTCAAATTATAAGCCTTAATATATACAAATTATTAATTTAGTGTTTTTATTGGCGAGTGTGTTGTGTTATATTGTTATTATTATTATTGTTATTATTATTATTATTAGATCGCGGAATGTCATGCAATTGCATATTTTTACTGACTGCATATCGCAAGGAAATGAATATAACTTTAGCTATCACCAAAAGTAAAACAAATAGAGATCACCTTTCAGTTGATGAACCAGATACGTGGCAACCTAAACATTTAGGCAATATGAATCGTTGAGGAAAGAACACCAACTTTGAGCAGCGTCTGCTGGTTATTTACCATCATGCAAAGGATTAATGATGCCCAAAATTTTGCAAAATGCCATTAATGAAAAAAGCACAATGAGTGACATAATCTCATGGTACGTCAAAGAATGAGCGATTGAACTGTAACCCGGAGGAGAACGTCCGAAGACTTTCTGATCGAGAAGAGAATCTTGTTGTGAAAATAATAAAGAAGGATCCTTGTATTAATGCACCAAAAGTTACTCCACAGTTATAAATTGGCATTGGCAAGAAAGTAAATCCCGAAACCGTGCGAAGGGTACTAAGGAGGTTCAATTTCTATACCCGCGTTGTCAGAAGAAAGCCACTTCTAAGTTGAAAGAGAAATACCCGAAAAGATCTGACTTCGATGCACTTCTTCACAAAAACCTGGAATATATGCACTAAAATATACCGCATATATAAAAATACACAGTTAAACTAAAACATACAGACATGCAAAATAAAAATAGGGTAGATTTGTTTTATTTTTGGTGATAGGTAAAGATATAAACATTTCCTTTCGATATGCACAGTAAGTAAAATATGCAATTGCATGAAGTTCCGCGGTCTAATTATAATAATAATAATAATAATAATAATAATAATAAATATTATAATAATTATTATTATTATCATTATAATGACAGAAGTTATTATAATAGTGACCGAAGAAAGGGAAACAGGCATTGTTAGTGTAGCAAAAAGCATTGCGAAGAAAAATAGGCAAGACACGTCGAATAACACAGACACTGAATTTCTGATGCTATTAAACGTGAAATGTGAGACACAAAAAATGTTAAAGAACCCTTGGAGAGACAAACCACTTCACGGACAATATCTAAAAAGAATGGACAAGGTGTAGATCAATAAAAATCAATCAGTTATGTGGCTTAAAAGGGGAAGAATGAAGCCAGAATCGGAAGCACTTGTAATAGCTGCCCAAGATCAGGCCTTGAGAACACGACATTATGATAAAGCGGTTCTCAAAATTTCCCAAGAAGACAAATGCCGCATTTGCCAGGAGCAAGTAGAAACCATTGATCATATTGTCTCAGCTTGTCCAATCCTAGCAAAGACCGAATACCTGAAAAGACATGACAGGGTGTGTAGCTACCTCCACTGGCAGATCTGTACCGCCCTCGAAGTTCCAAACACATGCCTCAAGTGGTACGAACACTCACCAAAACCGGTGACGTCTGTTGGATTGTGTACGATATTGTACGACCAACAAATTCAAACTGATCGCACGATAGCGGCAAACAAACGGGATATGGTTATGCGGGACTTGAGGAAAAAAATCGTGTTTATTTGTCGGTGGTGCTGTACCTTGCGATCGAAACGTCGTTACCAAGGAGGCAGAGAAACGTCTTAAATACAAAAGTTTGGAAATCGAGATCAGTCGAATGTGGTGCGTAAAAGCACAGGTTGTCCCGATAGTGATCGGAGCTCTGGGATTTGTTCCGCAAAATTTGAGTAAGAACTTGTCTTAACTCCCAGTCCTTCAAAAGACTGGGAAGTGCAGGAAATCGCTTCATTTGCTAGCTGTTTGCAACCTGGAGTAGATTTTATAATCAGCCGACTCGTAACATCATTAGTCATGATGTAGTGGAATAATAATAATAATAATAATAATAATAATAATAATAATAATAATAATAATAATAATAATAATAACAATAATACACAACACACTCGCCAATAAAAACACTAAATTAATAATTTGTATATATTAAGGCTTATAATTTGAAATAAAATCATTTAAATCAGTAAAATCTAGAGTAAGTAAATATTGTGCATTTTAAGAAAATATTACCATATGAACCCATTGCAGTCCGATTTTCAAACTTGCACCATCTATTTGGAAACATATAAGGATTATTTTAGATTTTTTCAATTTTTTTTGAAGATGAGCATTTTGAAAAAACTCAAAATCAAGATTTTAAATTCAAATTTGGAAACATTTTTGAACGCAACTCCTATTGAGTTGTATATCATATAAAAGGCCATAAAGAAAGCTGCAAAATGACACCTGTTCCAGCTCTCTATCTTAATTTGGAGCGGTTCTACAACAATTTAAAAATTTTCGGGAACACAATTTTGCAAAATTTTACATGGCTGTATTTCAGAAACGGGTGGAAATATTTTACTCAAAATTTGTAGTTTTCTTATTCTTCATTCATACTACCTATGTGTCAAATTTCATCTGAATCTGAGATGGTGATGTAAAATGACTGTTGATTTAATATTGAATGACCCATACGTATATCCAAGTATGTACTATAGGGAATGCTACAGATAATCGATTTCGAGATTTAAACGAAAATACAAGTTTTGGGGTCCTTAGATACAGAAAATGTGTTTTTTTTAAAACGTCCGTACGTACGTTCGTTAACACAACTACCCCCTGAACCATACGTAGGATTTTTTCCAAAAATAATATTTTCCAATCGATCTGGCTCGACTCGAGGCGCTGCAACTTTGAAAAAATTTCTTCAAAGTTTGGCGGTACTTTACATGAAGCCCCCTGCAGATTTTCAAAATTTTCTCAAAAACAGCTCCAAATTTTTTTTTTTTAATTTCTTGCAAGAATAGAGTAAAATACACTTATAAAGATGGAATTGGTCTGATTTTCACTGCAAACTCTGAATATTCGAAAATTGTAAAATTTTGCATTTTTTTGGCGCCTTCCTACAAAAACAAAATTGGATATAGAGATTTTCCCTTCAAATAAAATTTGTTCTCCATGGTGTGTTCTTTCACTAAGATCTTGCACAATTTTTTAAAGGTTAGTAGTTTTTGCGCAATAACAAAGACAAGATTATCTCAAAAGCGGCTCCAAATTTTTCAAAGAAAATTGCCATTTATAACGAGGTTTTCCTGTTCTTTAATATTTTTAAAATAATATTTCCGTTCTACTTTTAGGAAACTGAAAAATTAAGAAAATGTCAAAAAATGTACTTTCGGCGGC
>JAHLJT010008446.1:29880547-29899639 GCA_031308135.1 Acheta domesticus
GATAGATGTCAGATGGCAAAAGTATGTGGCAAATCCGAATAACTATCCGAGACCAAAGGAAATAGAAATCTAGTACGGGAAAGTTTGTGCCGTTTTGTAGCGCCACTAGTTCATTTGTCCTATCCTGTTACAATGAAAACTTACCTTTCCGGATAATTGCCGGAAACGAGTGTCAATATAATTATCCACACAACGGAAGCCAGTATACAGCCAGTGTTACATTAACCAGGACCGCTTCAACAGCGTAGTAAATTGATTAGAGTTGAAGTTTGCAAACGTACCTTGTTCATGGATTCCTTACCACAAAAAACTGACAATGAACCCCAGGTGAAATAACTATGCAGCTACATACTAGTTAAGTTACAAAATTCATTTTCATGTCTTAAATGGTGAATGGCGATGTAAAATAGAATGTATAAAAATGTCGTTATTAAAGTCACTAGAGCCTAGAGGAATTTGAATTCCTATTTACGCGTATATTTTACTCAGGATGTAAAGATTACTACCAATAATTTATTACTATATACTTATAAATTATTATAAAGAACTAGTGGTGCTGTACAATGGCACAGACTTTCGCGTATTAGTTTTCTAGTTCTTTGGGTCTGGGCTAGCTATTCGCAATAGCCACATACTCGTTCCAGCTGCCATCTATCTCTATGAATGCTATGCTATTATTTTTATGGTTTTCTAATGATAGAACAGAAAAATTAATTTTATAATATTAAAAACACCAAAACCTTGTTCTAAATGCCAGTTTTCTTTGAAAAATTTCGAGACGGTTTTAAGAAAATGGCGTTTAAGCGCTAATAAAAATGCAAAATTTGAAGCTCCTTTTGAAGAAAATTTCTGAGTTTTTGAAACACTTCATTTGAAGTCATTTAAAGTACTTTAAGTCATAAATAAAATAGTGTTTACAAATTGCAGGAAATGTGCGCATTAAAGGTGTTAGAGACCTTTCAAGACCTTTGTGTAATTTTTGAAAAACAAAAAAATACCCCAAATTGCTTTACGTCATATTAAAGAGTTCAATTAGCAGTATTTGTTCGAAAAGTTCGAAGAAAAAAATTGGAGCCATTTATGAGAAAATGGCGTTTGAGCGTTTCTGAAAATGCAAAATTTTGAGCTAGTTTTCACAGAAAACTATTCAATTTTCGAGAAACTTTATTTGACATTTTTTAAAGCACGCGTACTCATAAACATAATAATGCGAACAAATCGCCGGTAGTGTAAATATTAATGACGTGAGGGACAAGTCAAAAAAGTTACTTTTTCGTAATTTTTGAAAAATCAAAAGAATAGAGCAATATGGCGTTCATTTCATATCATAGAGTACATTTAGCACTATCTCTACAAAGACTTTAAGGAAAAAATTGAGCTTTTTTGAGAACATCCGTTTTTTCGTATATTTTTTTAAAATTGCAAATATTGTGTGCAATATTGCGGAAAAATCAATAAAATGTTCCAAAAAATGTACATGACCTTCATGAAAGAACTCGCTTTTGACAATAAATTTTATTTGAAGAAAAAATCTCTCTCTTCAATTTTCAAATTCTGGGAAGACGCCGAAAAAAATTCCAATTCTTGCAATTTTCGAAAATTCAAAGTTAGGAGAAAAAGACCTATGCCACCTTTATAAGAGTATTTTATTCTATTCTTACAAGAAATTTAAGGAAAACATTTGGAGCTATTTTTCACTTACTCGCCTTACGAATACTTTGTAAGAAGAGAAAGTTAAGTGGGCCGGAAAACGTCGAATTTTCGAAAAACTCTTGTAGCTGGGGTCTGGTAACTAAAAAGTAGATTGTATTGCAAAATTTAGAACAAAAAATCCTCTAACTCGTGGTGTAGCCAAAATTCATGTTGTTGCTTCTTGATACTGAAAAATCGATTGTCGGCAAAACGTCCGTCTGTCCTTCTGTGGTCAACGCTAGCACCTAAACCGTTCAGTCGATTTTCTTCAAAACTGATATTCCGTCATTGATTTGGCTGATGTCAAGGATCTTGGAATTTGAAACCGATATTTTAACTTTGGGGGATACTTTACATAAAGCCGTTGGACATTTTCAAAATTAAAAAAAAATGGCTCCAAATTTTTATTAAATTTTGTTGTTGAACAGTGCAAAGAACGTTTAAAAGAATGATGCAGGTATCATTTTCGTTGATATCTCCAGTTTTTCGAAAATAGCAAAAAACAATTTCAAAACTGAACATAGAGATTTTTGCCCCTAACAAAGTCGGTTGTACAAAATTAGTACTTTAAATAAGGTCACTGTTGAAGGAAAAACATTCATTTAGTTTCCTTGTGTATTCTTGTGTTTTCTCCGAGAATGTCAGTTGCCATGCAACACTTGTTTATATATAAGGTTATATATCCATTTTGTTTCATACACCCATTGAACTTGCTAATGAGCAATAAATCGTATTAATCGAAGTGTTTCGTGTTTTATTGACTATATTAATAGTCATGTACACTTTTTTGAAAAATCGAGTAGTTTTTGCGTAAATTGCGTTTGAAATTTACCAAAATTTTATTGCTCAAAAACCGCTCCAATTTTTTTCTTTAATTTTTCTTCACTTCACGTAATAAGAGGCGGTAAAAATATGGCGTTAATCCGATTTCCGGGTGATGCTTTGTGTTTGGAAATTTAAAAAAAAATTTTAAACTACAAAATTGTAGATAGAGATTTTTCCCATAGACACAGTCTGTTGTACAAAGTTACTTCTTCAAAAAATGTCATGTACAATTTTCTGAAAAAGCGAGTAATTTTTTGCGTAATTTGCGCTTGAAATTTCGAAAAAAATTCTCAAAAACCGCTCCAAACTTTTTGTTTAAAATTTTCTCCATGTGTAATAAGGGACGGCAAATAAATAAATAAACTAGTGGTGCTATAGAATGGCACAGACCTTCTGGCAGTTTTTTAATCTCTATAGTGTGAACTAGTTTTTCTGTTGTGAATAATGATCTTCCCAGATACCGTAACTGGGCGTCCAAAAGACTTTTTTTTTCACATTCTCTGGATTTTTTCTGCTTCCTAACGCTAGAAATGAAACCACCGTGGACTATTACTATTATATAAGTGCAAAAACCTGGCAAAGCGAAGGTGATCGTGGTCGTTAATTGGTGAGCATCGGCCCAGCTCTTCCGAGCGAAGCTTCGCTGGTTGGAGACCTGGTCATTGAATTTTATTTGTCACAATTCTCTGTTGTCACAGAAAATGATTCAGAATTCTAGAAACATTATTGAAAACCATGTGAAGCCATTTGAATTACAATGATTGATAATTACGATAAATGAACTGGAAGTGTCTGTATGTAATTTTCCAATTTTCATATTTTTAATAATCTTTCACATTTCTTCTAGGTACCATCATATTAATTGTTTTCCTATTATGCATTTACCATTTTATGGCATGGTTCGATTCTTTTTATTGCTCTGTTCATTCCATAGGGCTCTAATGTGGCGTAGTGGTATAAGTGCCAGCTCGTTAGCTTTTAACAATTTTTCGCACTTCTTCTTGGATTTGCAAATTGTATGTACCATCATATCATTTGTTTCTCTATCATGCATGTACCATTTTATAGCTTGGTTTTATTCATTTAATGTCCTTGTTCACACATACGGTGCTAATGTGGCGTACTGGCATAAGTGCCGGCTCGTTAACTTTGAGGATCGCATTTCAGATCGCGGAACGGAAAAAGTTTGCTGGTAGAAAACACTTTTGCTGGTTTATGTAATAATGGAATAGCATTTAGGACCATGTAGAAGCAGTAAGAGAAAGCATGCGCGTTGGAAGCACCACTAGTTAAAAAAAATTGAAAATGTCCAGGGTGCTTCATGTAAAGTAACCCCAAACTCTGAAGAATATTTTTCAAAATCGCGGCGCCTCGAGTGGGACCTCATCGGCTGCGGAATACGAATTTTGGAAGAAATCGTACTAATGGTTTCGGCGTTACGGTTGTTCACAGACTGACGGTCTGTGAGCCCACGCCCACGATGTTCACGCACTTCTCTTCTGTCATGTGAATGTGCAGATAGCAATTGCTCGACCGGATGAAAGCGAAATTTCAAAGAATTGATTCTTGTCCTAATACGATTCTTTCCCAAATAATAAAAGTATTCAAGACAGTGACATTTAACAATCTTGTGAACATGTTCATATTCCATTTCTTACTTTTCTTCCTTTCAATAAGGTGCGTTTGCAAGTACTGATCTTTCAGATCTAGCCCTCCCATTGATTTAGTGTAATCAAGAACGCACGTGGGTTTTTTAATTTCTTCTTTTCTCTTTGTAATTACTGTTTTGAAATCATCTTTATGGTAGGTGTTTATCATAGAAACAGCCTTTTTGTCCATCCATTTCAAATCTGAAACGGGGTCCGAGTGTTGGGCGATGTACTCTCCTCGCATGAGAAGAATTTCATCCTCAATATCTGACTCGGACAATGTAACACAATTCGAGGCAACCATATTAAAATTAGTCAATGAAAAAATACGATAATTTATTATAAATTTTACGATAATTTTTTATAAATTGTAGCGACAAATTTTTTCAGATAATGAAATAATACATACCACTATTTCTGACAGTCGCAATAATTTAATATTATACGTAGTACATAGAAGACGATGTATTGTCAATTAAGTGTTTCTATAAAAACACCCACAAAGAAATAGAAATACTTTAATCGATATTAAAACATTTGTATTGAAAACCACTCAAAAACAAACCGAAAACTCGCCATAACACACTGGCAGCGTTTATACACCGCACCGCCAAGCGACCAACGTCTGTACACGGCACACTGCAAATAAGGGGAAAAACGGGTAAAGATCCCTTCCGTCCTGAGACGGCTTACCGCGAATGGAAAGGAAAATCCATGCCGTCCAGGTACGACACCCCGCGTTAAGGAGAGAAAGGAAATTGCCGTCTTCAGACGGCATACCACGCTGAAGGATTAAGGGTACTTTACATGAAGCCCATTTTGAGATTTTCTAAGTTAAAAGAAAATGGCTCCAAATTTTTTGATTATATTTTGATGTTGAATAGTGCGAAGAACGTTGAAGGGAATGACGTAGGTATCATTTTCGTTGATAGGCCTAATTTTTCGAAAATTGCAAAAAACTGCAAAATTGAAGATAGAGATTTTCGCCTCAGACAAAGTCGGTTGTACAAAACTAGCACTTCAAATATGGTCATTTAACATTTTTTGGAAAAACGAGTAGTTTTTGCGTAAATTGCGATTCAAATTTACAAAAAAATTCTCAAAAACCGCTCCAAATTTTTTCTTTAAATTTTTTGCACGTGTGTAATAAGGAACGGTAAATGTATAAATAACTAGTGGTGCTATAGAATGACACATACTTTCTCGCAGTAGTTATTTTCCAAATGCCGATCATCGGATAAATTATGTGGAGTAAGCCGTTCACCGCTGCCTTTCTTGGTCATGTTTTTTGAAAGACATGTTTTTCGCATGTTGACAATTACCGGCTTCCTAATGATAGAACTGATACAATTACGTTTTGACTAAAATATAAGCAGATGGTCCGCATGTGGATTCCGTAGCGCGATTGGTTAAGGCACCTTCGGGTTGAGGTCTTTAATAGGGAAGGTGCCGAGTTCGATCCCCGAGGGGGATTTTAATTTGATGAATGTGATGTTGCAGGAAAAAACATTGAAGAGTGTAGATACTTTATTGAAAATCTGTACTGTTTGAAGTACTTCTACTCACGAATAGAATCAATGCAGATTAATAGACAGGACTTGTCTGTGTTTTCCCTAACTGCGTCTTTTAAACAATTTTTTAACTCTGTTATTCGATTTCTGAAGCGTATGACATGTCAAATCAACCGTTGTCTAGTATATATCTGTATGATCCAATTTAATTAAAAATGAGTATTTTAACGTTAAATTGTAATACAATATAACCAGAAGGCATGCGATGAACTTACAATCCCTAACCATTCTGAAATTATTTTTACTTTCTAGCCTGACGAATACTTCGTAAAGCGGTTCACCGCCGCCTTTCTTGGTGATGTTTGAAAGACATGTTTTTCGCATGTTGACAATTACCGGCTCCTAATGATAAATCGATACAATGACGTTTTGACTAAAATATAAGTAATTGCGATAAATGTACTGGAAATGTCTGTATAGATTTGTTCAAAGTTTTTACTTTTAACAATTTTTTACTTCTCTTCTTGGATTTGTAAAGCGTATTACCATCGTATCAATTGTTTCTTAATCATGCATTTACCATTTTATAGGTCGGTTCTATTCTTTCATGGCTCTGTTCGACAGAGGCGGTGTTGGTGTTGCGTATTGGTATAAGTGCCGGTTCGTTGACTTTGAATTTCGGATGTCGGGTCTCGGTACGGAAAACGTTTGCTGGTATAATACACTTTTGCTTGTTTATGAAGTATTGGAATAGCAATAAGGACCGTATAGAAGTAGAGCGAGAAAGTATGTGCGTTGGAAGCACCACTAGTTGTAATTTGTTTAAACTTGCACATATTGCACGGAATGTTGCGCAAAAACTACTAAAATTTTCAGAAAAGTGTACATGATCTTAATACAAGAACTCAGTTTGGAGAATAAATTTTATTTGAAGAAAAAATCGCTATCTTTAATTTTGCAGTTGTTGGAAGATGTCGAAAAAAATTAAATTTTTTGCAATTTTGGATATTCCAGAGCTAACCGTGGAGTTAGGACCTATGCTACCTTTACAAGTATAATTCACTCCATTCTTACAAGAATTTTAAAGAAAAAATTCGGAGACGTTTCTGAGAACATTTTTAAAATGTCCGGGGGGGGGCTTCATGTAAAGTATCCCCAAATTTTACGGAATCTTTTTCAAAATCTCAAAGCTTGGAGTCGAGCCAGATCGACAGGGGTTTCTTCAATTTGAAAATAAATCCTATGTATGGTTTAGGCGCTAGTAGTGTTCACAGACGGACGGACGGACGGACAGAGGGACGTTTTACTTTCAATTGGTTTTTCGGTATCAAGGACCCACAAAAGAGGGATTCTGGCTACTCCACGTGTTAGGGGATTTTTTTCTTAATTTAGCAACTACTTTTATCCGCTTTTTCGTTATCAGGGCCCGGGAATGAATTTTTTCTGTCGAAAATTTGCCGTTTTTTCGCGCAGAATTACATAACTTTTCCTATAATACGTACATTACACAACTTACTACGTATACTGGAAAACAGTGGTGCTACAGAATGGCACAGACTTTCCCGAATTAGTTTTTTTATGTCTTTGGGTCTGCGCTATCTATTCGGATTTGCCACTTACTCTTGCCAGCTGCCATCTATCCCCGCCAAAAGTATATTTTTTGTCATTTTCTTATTTTTTTTCGGTTTCCCATTGGTAGAACGGAAATATTAATTTTATATTATTAAAGAACACAAAAACCTAGTCCTAAATGACAATTTTCTTTTAAAATGTTTGGGCCGTTTAAAGAAAATTGCGTTTTAGCGCTACAAAAAATGCGAAATTTGAAACTCTATTACACAGAAAAGTTTTGAGTTTTCAAAATACTTCATTTGAAGTTATTTGAAGCACATACACTCACAAATATAATAATCTTTACAAATTGCTGGTAATGTGCATATCAAGATGTGAAAGATCATTCAAAAAAATTACATTTGTGTAATTTTTGAAAAACAAAAAAATATCTCAAAATAATTATATTAAAGAGTGCAATTAGCATTATCCGATCGAAAAGTTTGAAGAAATCTTTTTAGCCATTTATGAGAAAATGGCATTTGAGCGTTTGTGAAAATACGGAAATTTGAGCTAGTTTTGACATAAAATGTTTGTTTTCCAGAAACATTACACATTATTTAAAGCACATGTACTCATAAATATAATAATGTGAAAAAAATCGCCGCTAATTTAAATATTAATGATGTGAGAAGCAAGTCGAAAAAATTAAATTTTTTCAATTATTGAAAAAACAAAAGAATAGAGTACAATGGCGTTTATGTCACCTCATAGAGCACATTTAGCACTATCCCTACCAAAAGTTTAAAGAAAACATTTGGAGCCGTTTTTGAGAATATGTTTTTGCAATTTTTTAAAATTGCACATATTGCACGCATATTTTTTCGGAAACTACTAAAATTTTCAAACAATATACCTAACCTTAAACAAAGAACTAATTTTGGAGAACAAATTTCATTTGAAGGAAAAATTTTTATCTTCAATTTTGTAGTTGCAGAAAGACGCCAAAAAAATCAAACTTTTACAATTTTCGAAAATTCAGAGAGACCTGTGAAAATCGGACCTATGCGACCTTAATAAGTGTATTTTACTCTATTTTTACAAGAAATTTAAAGAACAAATTCGGAGCTGTTTTTGAGAAATTTTTGAAAATGTCCTGGGGCCTTCATGTAAAGTACCCCCAAATTTTCAAGAATCGTTTTCCACATTTCAAAGCTTCGACTCAAACCAGATCGACAGGGGAATATCCATTTTGGAAGAAATCGTACGTTTGGTTTAGGCGCTAGATGTGTTCACCGACCGACGGACAGACGGATGAACAGACGGACGGACGAACGGACGGACAGACGGACGTTTTCCTTTCAATAGTTTTTTCGGTATCAAGGACTTACGAAAAAGGGATTCTGGCTACACCACGTGTTAGGGGAATTTTTTTCTTAATTTAGAAACTGAATCTATCCACTTTTTCGTAATTAGGGCCCGGCAATGAAATTTTTTTTCTGCCGAAAATTCGCCGTTTTTTCGCGCAGCATTACGTAACTTTCCCTATACTACGTATATTACTCCGTATATACGTACGGGAAAGTAAGACTGGATAAGAGTTATTATCTATATTACTGGTTATCGCCATCTTACGAGACAGACGCTTCTGGTTGTGCTCCTTGCATTTTTGTATTATATCCATCTATTTTAGTAATCTGAATGTATTTGATTTGTTAAGGTGCCGTTATTACTGTTGCTGGTCTACTGGAAGTAAAGCGTATCCCCGGATAAGATGGTAAAAAGTTCTCCTCAACCAAATGACATATGAGTAGTTACACTATAATTCTAACATAAAAATTATATTTTTGAAAGATTTCTTAGCCCTCGTCTCACCACCCACACCCCTCTACAGCCATAAAAGGTTTTTTTAATTTCAATTTTTACTTTCCCGAATACGTAGGTATATACGGAGTATATACGTAGTATAGGGAAAGTTATGTAATTCTGCTAAAAATCGATTTCGAGATTTCAACGGAAATACACGTTTTGGGGTCCCCTGGTACCGAAAAAGAGTTCTTTTCAAAACGTCCGTCTCTCTGTCAGTCTATGAACAACCGTAACGCCGAAACCATAAGTACGATTTCTTCCAAAATGAATATTACGGAGCCGATCTGGTTCCACTGGAGGTGCCGCGATTATGAAAAATATTCTTCAAAAGTTGGGGTTACTTTACATGAAGCACTCCGGACATTTTCATTTTTTTTAAAAACGGCTCCAATTTTTCCCCTTAAATTTCTTGTAAGAATAGAATAAAATACACCTATAAAGGTGGTATAGGTCCCATTTTCATTGTTAACTTTGAATTTTCGAAAATTGCAAAAGTTTGAAATTTTTTTCAGTCTTCCCACAACTACAAAATTGAAGATAGAGATTTTTCCATCAAATAAAATTTGTTATCCAAAGTGTGTTTTTTCATTAAGGCTATGTTCATTTTTTGAAAATCTTAATAGTTTTTGCTCAATATTGACCGCAATATTTGCAATTTAAAAAATTACAAAAAACCAGATTTTCTCAAAATGGCTCAAATTTTTTTCTTTCAACTTCTTGTTGTGATAGTGCTAAGTGTGCTCTGTGAGATGACATTAACGCCATATTGCTCTATTCTTTTATTTAAAAAAAAAATACAGAAATGTAATTTTTTTACTTGTCTCTGACGTCGTTAATATTTACACTAGCGACGATTTGTTCTCACTATATTTATGAGTACATATGCTTTAAATAATGTCAAATAAATTTTCTCAAAAAATTAAGTTTTCTGTGAAAACTAGCACAAAATTCCGCATTTTCAGAAACGCTCAAACGCTATTTTCTCATAAATGGTTCCAAATTTTTTCTTCAAACTTTTCTAACAGATAATGGTAATTTTACTCTTTAATATGACGTAGAGTTTAATTTGGGGTATTTTTTGTATTTGTAAAATTACACAAATGTAATTTTTTTTTAAAATATCTCTCACGTCTTTAATGTGAACATTACCAACAATTTGTAAACAGTATTTTATTTGTGAGTTAAAATGCTTCAAATGACTTCAAATGAAGGTTCTCGAAAACTCAAAAATTTTCTGTACAAAAGAGATTCAAATTTCGCATTTTTAGTAATGCTTAAATGCCATTTTCTTAAAAACAGCTCAACATTTTTCGAAGAAAATTGCTATTTAAGATGAAGTCTTACTGTTCTTTAATATTCGAAAATTAATATTTCCATTCTACCATTAAGAAACAGAAAATTAATAAAATGTCAAAAAATGTAGTTTAGGAGGCGATAGATGGCAGCTGGCACGAGTATGTGACACTTCCGAATACGTAGCCCAGACCCAAGGAAATAGATAACTAATACGGGACAGTCTGTGTCATTCTGTAGCATCACTAGTTTAATCAAATTAACACTATTTTATCTGAATGAAAACGTGATAATAAGATAACAATTTATATTATCAGAAAAACATTTTTCGATATTGTCTCAGGTCCAAATTCAAAAAAAAAATTGTTTTACTGTTGACGAAAGAAATGGAAATTAAGAAAACATGTTTTAGGCTGTAGAGGGGTGTGGGTAGTGAGACGCGTGCTAAGAAACCTTTAAAACTAGTGATGCTACCAGAGCACATACTTTCTCGCTCTGTTTCTACATGTCCTAAATGCTATTATACTACTACATAAACCAGCAAAAGTGTTTTCTACCAGCAAATTCTTTTCCCGTTCCTCGACTCGAATTCAGATCCCCAGAGCTAACGTGCCGGCACTCATTCCACTTCAACAACCAAGCGCTGTCAAACTTGGACAGGGACATAAAAGGGTGCATGACCAATTCATGTAAAAAATAATTTGGGACATGGTATTAAAAATTCCAGCATAGTTATGTTTTTTGCTTTCTCATTCATCAATTCAAATTCACCTAGTGACCCTACCAAAGCATATTGCATTGTTTCTAAACGCCCCTCAATATTATATTTTTACATAAAACAGCAAACGTGATTTCAACCAGCAATATTTTTCCGTTCCGAGACCCGAAAGCAGACCCTCCACATTAATGTGCCGGCACTTATACCACTACGCCACACTAGCACCGTATGAATCAAAGAGCGCCATAAAATGAATCGAACCGATCCATAAAAATGGTAAATGCATCATAGGAAAACAATTGAGATGATGGTATGTACGTTTTACAAATCCAAAAAGATGTGAAAATGGTTAAAAAATTAAAAATTCGAAAATTACATACAGACACTTCCAGTTCATTTATAGTAATTAATGGCTGTGGCTCGAATAGTTTCAAATGGTTTTCAATAAAGTTTCGTGAATTCCCAATTATTTCCTGCGATAACAGAAAATTGTAACAAATAACACTGCCCGACCAGGACTCGAACCAGCTAAGCTTCGTTCGGAAGAGCTTACTGTGCTCGCTATTTAGCGACTGCGACCACAATGGAAACGCATGTCATTTACACTTATATAATAGTAACAACAGTATGGTGGTTTCATTTCTAGCATTAGGAAGCACAAAAATCCAGAGAATGTGAAAAAATGTCCTTTGGGCGCCCAAAGAAGCGAGAAGGTCTGTGCCATTCTATAGCACCACTAGTGTTATGTCCAGGAAAACACAAAAATTCGTCAACACAGTTTTTATTGAACAAGATAAATGCCAGTGCAAGATAACAATTCCGGAACCAAAGAATAAGTCCATAAATACAAGCCAGATTACCGTTTTCCAGAAGATGTACCCAAATCAAGCCGTGTTCACCAATAAACCGTACGAATGTCCAATACGCAATTGCCGAGTCCAAAATCTCACTATTACTGCTGCTCACACTAACTCACGCCAGGAAACTCTACACCGAAACTGTCTGCCAACTCGGCGGCGGAGCCCGCTTTTATTGGCCCCGGCGGTGTAGCCTCCCCTCCGCTCTGGGGCTTCGCTGATCGGCTGCCTTCTCTTTGTTTGACCGGTCTTTCCACGGTCCGCTGCTCTGCAAGTTGCCGCTGTGCGCTGGCGGTTAGGCGCGCGATTTCACTCGCCGCACACAACCGCAACAACTAGTTTATTTGCCGTCCCTTATTACACGTGTAGAAAATTTAAAGAAAAAAATTGGAGCGGTTTTTGAGATTTTTTTTCGCAAATTTCAAGCGCAAATTACGCAAAAAATTACCTGCTTTTTCAAAAAATTGTATATGAGATTTTTTTGAAGAAATAATTTTGTACAACAGAATGTGTACATATTAGGTCTTGTATATATTAGGTCTTATAATGTGAAATAAAATGCATTTTAAATCAGTAAAATCTAGAGTAAGTAAATATTGTGCATTTTAAGTAAAGATTACCATATGAACCCATTGCAGTCCCATTTTTAAACTTGCACCATCTGTTTGGAAACATATAAGGATTATTTTAGAATTTTTTCAATTTTTTTGAAGATGAGCATTTTGAAAAAACTCAAAATCAACATTTTAAATTCAAATTTGAAAAACTGTTTGATCGCAACCCACATTGAGTTGTATATCATATAAAAGGCTGTACAGAAAGCTGTAAAATGACTCCTGTTCCAGCTCCCTATCTTAATTTGGAGAAGTTCTAAATCAATTAAAAAATTTTCGGGAACCCAATTTTGTAAAATTTTACATGGCTGTATTTCACAAATGAGTGGAGATATTGTAATCAAAATTTGTAGTTTTCTTATTCTTCATTCATGCTACCTATGTGTCAAATTTCATCTGAATCTAAAATGGTAACGTAAAAAACTGTTGATTTAATATGGAATGACCCGTACATTTCTTGAAAGAACATGTAGTTTTTGCGTATTTAAAAAAAATACAAGCAATGAAAAATATTTTCTCAAGAACGGTGAGGGGGTTGATTTGTAGCAGTGGACCAAGAATTTATTTTATTTATTTATTTATTCGGTCAAAAAACAGTAAAAACTGTATATGACGTGTGGGGAAAGAGATTATCTGCGCACATTTTCTTGAGGCCCAGAAGAAAAAAAGAAAAGAAAAAAAGCAACATTTAAAAAACTAGAAACAAGAATTTAGAAAATAATTACTATTTTAGAAAAATAAAAAATTGAAAAATGTTTGTTCCCGTGTTATAGAAAATCAATTTTTCGACGGTAAATGAACTGCTGATTTGATTTTTCTGCATTGCTAACAAAGTAGTTCTACTCCTACCACTACAAGCAAAAGGAGTGCTCAACAAAACGTGCGCACAGTGAAGCTACATTTACGTCCAGAAGCAAAACAAGGGGCCATCTCAGCATTTGCTCAATGGATCAGGGAAACTGGACAAAAACCTGATCGAGATGGGGGTCATTGACCCGGAAGCTGAAGTACATTACTTGTTACAGGCGTATTAATTTTTTTTTTTAAATGTATACAATGCAAACATAAACTAATTCATTATATATCTTTGTTTTGTTACATTAAACATTATTTTTCTTTTTCACGATCAGTATAGTCTCTAATTGTATAGAAAGAGTTTTGCAGCAGAAAAGATTTTACTTGTAACTTAAATTTGTATACCGACTTTAATTGTTTTATGTCATCTGGCAATGCGTTGTAAAGTAACGTAGATGTATTGTATGTTGATTTCTTGCACTGAGCTGTTGATACTGACACTTGATGCACGTGATTTCTACGTCGTGTGTTGTAATTATAAATATCAATATTGCATGAAAATATGTTCCCTCCGTTAAGTAGGTCATTTTTGACAAATATTGCAGATTCGTAAATAAATAGACAAGGCAATGGTAAGATTCCCAGCTCAATGAAAAGAGGCTTGCAGGAATCACGTGGAAGGCATTTTTTCATTATTCGAATAATTTTCTTTTGCAATCTGAAGATCGGAGTACTACAGGATGAGCTTCCCCAGAATATTATGCCATATCTCAGGCGGGAATGTACATATGCAAAATAAACGCAACGCGCTGCATGAAGGCTGATAGAATTTGAAAGAATTCTGAATGCGTAACATAATGAACTTAATTTAGTGTTTAATTCTGTTATATGCATTGCATATAGCTAATTGCATATTGTTCATTTTCAATGGAACCTGTGATTGCCGATTTGAAATGCAAAAATGCATTGAAACAGTTTTTCTTTCGTTAAAAATTAATGTTATTTTAAATCAGTTTGAAGCTTCTGAAATCGTACTATTTACTGCTTCTTTTTTGCAAAGAACATTAATGTCATCGGCAAACAGAACCGTTCTTCCATTTTTAATAGACGAGGGCATATCGTTTACATATAACAGAAAGAGGATAGGGCCTAAGACCGAACCTTGCGGGACGCCATGCTCAATTGGTAAAGAATTGGAAACATAAGTATGTAATGTCCTTTCGTGCCAGTCTGGTATTTCTACTCTTTGAGTCCGATGTTTAAGGTACGAAGTTATCCAATCTAGGGTAATACCACGAATTCCATACAAAGGTAATTTTGAGAGCAAGATGTTACGGTCAATAACGTCAAAAGCTTTCGAAAGATCTAAGAATATTCCAATGGGTTCTTCATTTTGGTCTATTGATGAAGCAACATCTTTGAGAAAGGAAAAAGTGGCAGTTTCTGTAAATTTTGATTTTCTAAAACCGGGTTGTGAGTCTGAAAACCCTTTGTTTTTCCTGAGAAAAGTTTCCATTCGTAAGGAGAAAAGCCTCTCTAATATTTTTGAGAAAACTGACAACAGAGAAATTGACCGGTAATTTTGAATATCACTTTTGTTCCCTTTTTTAAAAAGTGGCTCAATTTTTGCTGTTTTGAAAATATCTGGAAATATTCCTGTACATAAAGAAGCATTGAAAATGTGAGTTAACGGATGTATAAAGGCAGGTGCACAAGTTTTTAATAAACAATCCGGAAATTCATCTAAACCAGATGAATATTTATTTTTTAGATTACTGACTACTCTGAGGATTTCGTTGGGAGAAGTTTCGGAAATAAACATCATTTTGGAAATTGTTTGGGAAGCGTAAGATGTTGAATTTTGTGCTTTTAGTCCCTTCGTGAGATCAGACGCAATTATAGAAAAGTGTTTGTTGAAGAGATTGGCAACTTTTTCCGGATTACTCGTTTCTCTTTCATTATCCTTTAAAATAACATTTAATTAGGGTGTGACCCATTTACAAATCAACCACTCCGTCATCCTTGAAGTTCACTTACCTTCACGAAGAACCGCCAATAGATTAAATTGGGTAAGCAATTGGTCTTGCGATTTCCTGAAAATTGATTATTCAGGTTCTGTCACCATCACTCAGAAATTAACAAACACGTGTGAATTTAATACATATAACTAAAGCACTGAATAATATACAAGAGGTAGTACAAATCAATTATTGAAAACATTAGTATAAATAGTGTGAAGCACTATAATAATAACTTGTGGCATATTTGCCTGGTTTAACAGTTGTTAGGATGAACCTGAAAGAGAATACAAAAAAAATACAATAGGTATGATGTGCCCCATCCTGGATGATGGTGGCGGGCTATAACACATGAGCAAGTCCGACCACTGTCTGACGATTGTTCACAGATGTGGTTGGCAGTGTTACCACTTGCACGGAATTGTGCACGCAACACGAGTGGAGAGATGGCACCATAGCATGGTGTGTAGTTGGCAGCACTAGTTTACAGTTTTGAAGCACGAGTATTGAGTTAATGTTGAACAATAAGCACAGTTGTTACAACTTTCGTGACTGGCGACTTAGTGCACTGGCGTAACACGAAAATAGTGCTTGGCAGCTGTCCCGTAAGATTGCGCAATACAGCTTGTTCATAGTTAAGAGACTGGGTATCGTTGAAATCAGTAAAACCCATTAAAAGGAATGTCTGAATTAAAGTTAGTTTTGCACATGTACACTTAAACATTGTAGCGATACACGGCACGGAAACAGCGACCGTTGCAATAAATACTTGCCGCTAATGTTGTAATGTGTAAACTTATCACGTAACATCTTCATTGTAGCTTGCAATAATTGGCTGTAGTAATTGTACAGATTAGCAGATTGTAGAAAGACTTGTTCATGCGCTTAAGATTCTAGTGCGGCGTTGAAACAAAGATATATGAGCCGAGTGACCGCGCGTTTGTGCAGGAGCTGGCCGGCGTGGCACCGGCGGCGGGAGCTATTTGTTCGCGCGTCGACTGCGTGTACTGCAAGATGCTCTGGAATGTTCTTATATTGCAACCGCTTGGGCTTGTATGGGCAGCGCTTCGCGGAATCGCATAGGTGGGCAGATGCAATAGATTTCGAAGAACTGGAGGCTCGTGTGAGCTGAACGTATTTCGTAAGCTACAAATATAAAATAAGAATACATTATGGCATATTTTTTTGAAAGATACGAATAATTCCGTGTATTTTTCTTATCTTTGAAATTGAAAATTCAAATTTCCCGCGCTTTTCGATTTGAAAATTACACAGAGCATCAGTTTGAAATTTAGAGAATTTTCGCTAATGGTCGATAATTTGCTCGCTGAATGAAACGCTACATGCAAATTTTGATTGTGTAATTTGTTACAATGCATTTGCTTTAAATGAAATAATTTTGTACAAAGGTTTCTTTTATGTTCCAGATATAATATTTAAATGATAAACTGTAGTACATTTGTAACCTTTAATTTACGCAATCATAAGGTGGTATTTGGGATGTCCTATATCTCTGAATATTTAATTCAAGGCTTCTTTCACTTTGATCGCTGATTACCCTATAAACATTGAAAAAATGGAAACTCACTTTGTTGTAATCAAGGCAAGCTTATATGAAATTAACATTGCGTCTGTACAATGTACAGAGGAGTGCTACGAAGATTGTAGCCGTTGTGATATTTTTTAAACCTGTTTCTTCTCTAGAAATAAGAAATTACATTTATTGCTGGCTATAGAAAAATTTAATGTTTCGCACCGCTAGGATTTCTCTTAAATTGGTATGCATGTTTTCAAATGATGGATTGTGTGTTAAGAAATGGAGTAATATAATATTACGATACTATTTTCAATAATGCGAGAAAGTATATTAGGATGTAAAATCGGTAGTTTAGAACAGATTTCATAGAGCGGGAAATCTCTCTCATCAATATTTTACTTTTGGAATGCGATTTATACAAAAAATATTTTCAAAATCCGCACAGTTTTTTAATAAAAATTCTCTCGAATTAAGTGAGGTATGCTGATGGCAAAAGTTGCGCATTTTCGTCAAATTTGAAACTGGCCTTGGTGGTTCAGAGCTTCCACTGATGTGAATGTACTGACTGTCCGGAAGTCCTCGGGTTCGAGGCCTAACGACGGCAGAATTTACGACACTAGCTACATAGATCGAATTTAGCCGCTAGGTCATTCCGTGCATACCTTCAAAATTGAAAATATTTTGGGATATTGTTGTCCGTGATGCCTACATCGTCGAGGTGCAATATTGAAACGTTCTAACTTATTGTTCGGCAACAATGCACTCTTAAAACTAAAGACTTCTTGTGAACACCCTTATATTCTTCAATATTTTGCCCTCGTCTAAACGTTTCTAAAAAATCTCAAAATTTGTGAGTGTATATAAAAATTTAGTTAAATTATTCATTAAAGATCAAATTTACATCCTGCTATTCTTGGCATACAACAATAAAAAACTTTTTTTAAACGCAATTACTCAAAAAGCAACCTTTTTAAAATTATAAAAATGTGCAGTATTATTGCATTTAGGATATTCCAGAAGTTATTACATTTTCTTGATATCATAAAAGGAACAAAAACTATCATTAAAAACTCACCTGAGCAAAAGGGGCAGTATGCAACCCGCCACAAAAATCCATTGTTGCAGCGCCTCTTCTAGCGTGGACTACCCAGTCAAAGGTGCCTTATGGAGAACAATTCCCTAGGCACTTCAGTTGAATTTCAAACCTATCGTGCTTGCATGGGTGACAGTCATGGGAGTGATGCGGGGCATTTTGTGCGAGTAGTGTACCAATGTACTCAATTGGTTCATGTATTGTACATTCACTTGTTCGATCGCAGCTTGCGGTACGGAGATATTAGAACTTGAATGTAGTAGCTGTATATGTGTAGATACACTCAGGGTTGGGCAGTATTTAAATACTTTTACTTAAATACTGTAAATAATATTGTTTTTGAAAAACTATTTTTGGATTTTTGCCCATGTTTTTTGGAGATATGTATATTTAAAAGTTCAAAATAGGTGTAGTTAAGAAAGAAATATTTATAATACTGAAATAAAATTATATTCTTACAGATGATAAACACCAAATTAATATAATATTTTGTATCAAAATAAGAGTGTTGGACAATATTTAACCATATTAGAATAATGTAATTTCTCACTCCTTTCTGTAACAATTCTCATTGATGAATTTCAACGTTAGAATATATGTTTTGTATCCATAACCAAAGAACCATAACACTGTAAAAACCTAATATTGTAAAATACTGTATTTGTTTAGTCGCTAATATCCTCCATGTTGTTGCGACAAAATAAAAGTAACTGAATAAAATTCATTACTTATTGCATTATTCAATGAATTTTATTCAGTTACTTTTATTTGTAGTTATTATTTGTTACTATTTTTTTGCTCTTTCCAAAGTTCGTGGAATAATTAACCCAGATATGTCTGCTTATATTTTTACTTTTGTTGATATTGTCGTTTAATTAGATTAAGAAAAATCATCTGAATGTAAATATAGTATCATTTTTGAAACACCTTTTCAGGGTAGGTCAGTATTTAAATATTCGTATTTGAAATTCACCATTCTTTACAATCATTTTTGCTCACACATTAATTACTTAATATGCATTATTGTTATTATTATTATTATTGTTGTTATTATTATTATTATTATTATT
>JAHLJT010008446.1:29900639-30021775 GCA_031308135.1 Acheta domesticus
TAAGTACCTAAAAAAGTTAAACAAGATAATTCGTTCAAAGAACGATCGAGGGCTACACTGCAACTGATTGACCTTGACAGTAATTCCCCGCACAGTACCTACAAACCTTGAGGACTACAAGAACGGTTTAGACAATATTTCTTGACGGTGATCATATTTGCGTTGAAGTGAACATAGATAACATTAGCGACTCATTCGAACCGGCTAGGTACGAAGCTTAAAGAATTAGAGAAATAGCGAATTGTTGGACTACGAGGACTAGTATGATAATTTACACATGGCCCTGTCATTAGCTGTCTTTTAAAAAAAAATTAAAATTTTATATAATTTTATAAAGTTTTACGCGCACACACGCGCGCACACGCACACGCACACGCACACGCACACGCGCGCGCGCACACACACACACACACACACAAAAGTGCCGATCTGATGGCCGAGATCGCTAAGACAGTAGTGCCGTAGCGGTCCCGGACAAAAGGATCGCGGGTTCGAGTCCCGCCTCGGGCATGGTTGTGTTGTGTACGTCTCTTATGTTTGTGTATGTATTTCAGCATTCATCATAATTTCATTCCATCCCCCAGTTAGTTAGCTAAATCCCTGGGGTATAAAATGGATTTTTTAGGGCATAAAATGCCGATTCCCTCCTATAGAAAAGGAACGTGCCCCTACCCCGATATCACGATATCAAGTCTGAGTCCCGGTGGGATATATAGGATAAGTCACGAACTTTAGCACCTCTACAATGCAACGTTGTAACAATGGAGGAAGAAAGTCGTGTGTCCCTAAATTTGCATTTTGAGTGGTGGCAACGTTTTTGTCGACAGGTATTCAAATAAGCACAAACCATATTAATATACATAACATCCAATTCTACCAAATGTCAAGAAATTTGACTGAACTATGCCCTGAAGCAACGGAGAAAAATATACAAAATCACAGAAATCCCCTCCCTAACCATAATATTCGTTTAAACACTCGTCGCAAAAAAATTAAAATTACTCAAAAATATGCTATCTAACATATGACAATATGTATGTCATTAGATTTGTCTTTTTAGGCTCGTCGCGATAGACTGAAAAATACGTATATTTCCATTTGGAAAATAAATTACAGTAGAGACATAACTTCGCTTTCAATTGTTTCTAGGCATTTCCTGTTAATATATAATATTTTTTCTCTCCTTTCATATTTGTTAGGTAAATGGGCAATAATAACAGGGAACATTATTTAATGTAATATTTGGGCTACCGTTTTTACAAAAAATTACCAAAGGCAAAAAACTTATTTTTTCAAAAGTTTCAATAGAGTTCACACTACTACTTTTTTCGAACTCATGTATAACTTGGTGTACTCTATCACCGGGTGCTGTATGAGCAACGAGGACTAAATCGCCCTGTATGTTCTCGGAAACATCAGTGCTCTCTCATATGCACCTACGTGTGAAACGGTGGTGTTTTTTAGTGAAGCCTGCTTCAGTGCGTTTACTGGATTTTAGTTGCAATATCAGAGTTCTATTAATTGTCATGCATTAACTTTAAGAAGATATTGCAGTTCGTATGAAAAAACTTAACACAAATTAGAAGGGAGGTTTTTGACGGCGCAGAACGTCAGACCCTGCCCTTCGTTATTAAATTCGACAGCAAACGTTATCAAAAAAAGTTTACGCCAGACAATTTATGGTGACAAGTTAGGAGGTTTACAAACGGCTCCGTGGAAGTGTCAACGCTCTTGAAAATTAAAAGGTAGAGAAAACAAAATATACCAGTTAAAATGTTTGGGTTTCTGTGGGATTTTGTAACACACGTGCTCTTACAAAATCAACTAAAACTCACGTAAAAACATTATTTCATTATGGAGATGTGGAGGTGTTATCCTACCATCAAAACACGAAGGTACTTAAAATCCTGACAATAAATGGGAAAAAGCTGTCTCAAAGAGCATTGTCGTAAGCCGCCGCATTGTCGTTAAACTCAAAATTGTCAGACCGCCTATTAACATCATTTATTGGCTCTGTAGCATCCCTGACAGGGACTCCTAGGGTTCGAGGCCCGAAGTTATCGCATTTTCGATACCAGCTTAATAGCCGAGTCAAAGTCAGCCACAGCCTAGAGGAGAATTCCAGAGGTTGGCTGCTCGGTATTCTGTAGTTTCTCCGTTCAATTGTACGCGAATGCCGGAGCAGCATTCTAACAAAGTGGCCACAGACAGTGTGCGATCTTCCTTAGCTCATCCTTATCCTCTCCCCTCCTCTACCCTAAGATGCATACACGTACGCGTACGGGTACGCGTTCACGTACACGTACACGTTCACGTACACGTTCACGTACACGTTCACGTACACGTTCACGTACACGTTCACGTACACGTTCACGTACACGTTCACGTACACGTTCACGTACACGTTCACGTACACGTTCACGTACACGTTCACGTACACGTTCACGTACACGTTCACGTACACGTTCACGTACACGTTCACGTACACGTTCACGTACACGTTCACGTACACGTTCACGTACACGTTCACGTTCACGTACACGTTCACGTTCACGTTCACGTACACGTTCACGTACACGTTCACGTACACGTTCACGTACACGTTCACGTACACGTTCACGTACACGTTCACGTACACGTTCACGTACACGTTCACGTACACGTTCACGTACACGTTCACGTACACGTTCACGTACACGTTCACGTACACGTTCACGTACACGTTCACGTACACGTTCACGTACACGTTCACGTACACGTTCACGTACACGTTCACGTACACGTTCACGTACACGTTCACGTACACGTTCACGTACACGTTCACGTACACGTTCACGTACACGTTCACGTACACGTTCACGTACACGTACACGTTCACGTACACGTTCACGTACACGTTCACGTTCACGTTCACGTTCACGTACACGTTCACGTACACGTACACGTTCACGTTCACGTACACGTTCACGTACACGTTCACGTACACGTTCACGTACACGTTCACGTACACGTTCACGTACACGTTCACGTACACGTTCACGTACACGTTCACGTACACGTTCACGTACACGTTCACGTTCACGTACACGTTCACGTACACGTTCACGTTCACGTACACGTTCACGTACACGTTCACGTACACGTTCACGTACACGTTCACGTACACGTTCACGTACACGTTCACGTACACGTTCACGTACACGTTCACGTACACGTTCACGTACACGTTCACGTACACGTTCACGTACACGTTCACGTACACGTTCACGTACACGTTCACGTACACGTACACGTTCACGTACACGTTCACGTACACGTTCACGTTCACGTACACGTTCACGTACACGTACACGTTCACGTTCACGTACACGTTCACGTACACGTTCACGTACACGTTCACGTACACGTTCACAACAGTTTTGAGCCCTCATTTGTGCAATGTTTGTAAGACAGAGGAATGCAAAGTGGTTGTTAATTCAGACAAGTATCAGTTTGTATATCACGGCTAAGACCAAAAGATGGCTAACGTTAGGAGTGCCTGATTAAAACTCACATATGTTAGACAGCGAGAAAAAAAAAGTACGAATGACTTCGGCCTTCATCCAGCTAACGTTAGTATTAGCCACAGGCAGGTGATCAAAGTAAGGCGATTGTCCAAGTGTAAAGAGTCTTTTGTGTTCGTAAGATGTATTTTGACATAAAAACAAGTTGTAAATTAGGCGTTGCACAGACTAAATGATACTTTATGTAAATGCGAAAGCCGGAGTCTCCTCACCAACTCGGAAATGCACAGCGAAGCGTCAACCCAGGCATACGAACTTCAGCTACCCTAGCCACCTTGTGTTGGCTGTCAACTTCATCCGGTTTAAGCCGTAATTATGATTCGAAACGGTTTCTACTTCTGATTTTACCCATCAATTCTGTATAATGTGAACATTAACGTGCTAACTCGCGTGTTATCTAGATCAGATCCGCACTTTCTCCGTAATATACGCACTTCCTGCTGCTTTCTATACACAACGTAATTTTATGAACACGTTTGAACTGCGTTTGGATCATTATGGTCATTTTTGAAGGATTACCTAGTTATTCATTTCGGATGTGTGAAATGAGGGTTATTCATTAATGTTGCCATCACCCCTTCAATTGTGGCTTATAACTCTCTCAATGACTCCTTTAAAAATATGTATTATATGAATATATTGAAAGTTTATAAAAAAATAATAAACTTTACAAATTATGTCTCTCGAATAAATGACAAAACTATGTTTAATTAAAATAAATATCTTATTTAATTCATTGAAAACGTCACTTAGCAATTTTTCCCGAAGTATACGCCCACCCCTCATTGTTTTCGTTATTCTTTGTAGATGACAAAGAAGAGCAGAATTCGCCATTTCTATCAATAGCTTGTAACCAGAAGATTATTTTCAGACTATCTGAATAAAAGAGACGACTAGGATAACACTGGAAAACATGAAAGCAGTTTTTACAAAGGCTTGGAATACTAGAATTGGGTTGATTATGTTACTATTCTAAAATCTTCCGTCTAAAAATTCAGTTCCATATCTTTTTAAAGAAGCTTTAATTTTCTTACATACATTTATTGGGGCAGATGTCACACTAATTAAGAACCGTCTAAATAACATAATATTATTCAAAATGCACATGGAAGTTCAGACACACACAAAGGAGGTCATGTCGTCGAAAAGTTTGGTTCATCATCTTTAAGGAGCTTAATTTCACTCCCTTAATTTTAAAGATATATAAAATAAAATATCACTCACTCTGCAGAGAAAAACAGTTCTTCCGATGATCCACTAGTGGTAGGCAGGCGAGTCTCTACATTTTGGGATGCCTCATTTATCTGTAACATATTAGAAGACTCCTTGGATTGACTGTTTTTAAAATTTCATTAGATAAAACAAATATATACTATGTTAGTGTTATTGTTATTATTGTTATTCTCATGATTATTTTAATAACAATTATCATCACTATTGTTATTAATAATATAATTGCAATTTTACTGCAAAGGACTGAACGCCGATATTCACCCAACACTTCATAGATACACACATCTTTATACGGGGTGTCTTACCAGGCCAGGTCTTGTAGGCCACCCCCCATAACTTCCAGGTCTTATAGGCCACCCCCGTAACTTCTAAACGGTTCGCGATATCGAAATTCAGTTTTCACTCAACAATGCATAATTATGGGGCGAGTAATAAGCTATGGAGATATTATTCGGAATATGTTTAGTTTTCGAGAAATTAATTCATCTTTATTACTAGCATTAGTTACTGAGTAGAAGTTTCAGCAACAGCTGAACGACACTGAACAAGGTAGATATAAATCTTGAACACCGCAGACTCCCCATTCCACTCCCCCATTCATCTTTTAATTTTTAAATGCAACTAGTATGTATATTTTTATCTTACTAGCATTGGATATATCATAAAAAGATGAATTCAAAGAAGTATCATTGGGTAATCTTTTGGTAGTAATGTTTGTTTTGGAAGTAATGTTTTGACTATAAAATTATACTTTCTGACATGCGGTTTGAAATTTAACCGACAAAATTTGAAGTCGCAAGTCAAATCTTTACTGCTTCTTAACTGTTTCTATACAATTAGAGACTATACTGAGCATCAAAAAGGAAAGTAATATTAATTTTAACAATGATAATGTATTATTTTCCATTTGGACTGTATAATTCTAAACAATCTGTAACAAGCACTATTCCCGCATTTTTTCTTGATATTCCGCAGCGGGGTTGCGGGGAGAAGAGAGCTCTGGCTACGTCACGGCTTAAAAGGGCGTATTACTCGCGCAATTTTCTTGACCGATGAACTGAAGAAATGTAGCCAAGATTGTGATGCAATATCTGGGTGTCACCAAACGCCGGAGAGATCGCCAGTTGGACCCTCTTTGGTTTCAAAATGATTGCATATACATCTATATTGCTGCAATATCTTGAATACTGAATGTCATTAACCTATGCGCGAGCTACTGATATACATCTATACGTACCACATACGTACCACGTATTCAGACACACGTACTTGAGTGCTGCAAGGAGAAAAGTGAAAGGATGAACAAGACGAAAAGAGGAAAAGTCCTCAATGCTATGCCACCCTTAATGCCACCCCTCTCAGTCTTCCCCTTATCCGTAAAAGTCTCGACACCGCGTAGGCCACCTTCTCCAAAGGCAACAGTTGCTAGGGCTGCTACAGGAAATATTGCCGTTTAATTTAAAATTGCACGTTGAAAGTATAATTTTATTCTCAAATTACTATCAAAACATTAACATATGATATATCATTCTATTCCTGTTTTTGTGATATATGTATTGCTCGTGAAAAAAATGTATAGTTCCGTTTAAAAAATCAAGATGAATAAATTTCTCGAAAACTAAAAATATTTCAAACAAAATCTAGACGGCGTATTACTTATTCCATAAATCCGCATTGTTGTCAAAAACTGCATTTTTTTCACGAACTGTTTAGAAGTTATGGAGGGGGCCCATAGTTGGTGGGACTCCTGTTTATCCTCACTCTCATCCTCAGGAATGGCATCTCTTGCCCGGAGTAATGAACCGGAAGAGAACTAACAGGGAGTAAAGGACGATCACACGCAGGATATTTTATTACTGCTAGTAGTAATCAACTACGACCTAGCATAACGCGGGCAATCCTAGTTTAACGCGAGTAAATGTTTCACACTTAGATTCTAATGCGAGCTCTGTTCCATTAACTGAATATATGAATGACGTTAGGCCTTTTTTCAAATCGGACAAACAGTGTCGCAATTACTGCAGAACTAATTATTTTTATTCAATCCCTTGATTATTGTAGGAAAATGTAATGAAAGATTCCTTAGAAATACTGTAGATTGAACATAGCCTCATCCTCACAAACCGGTGCCACTGTACAAGTGTCACCACTGCTAAACTACCGAGCGTGAAAAAGTCGCACTAAATTCAACCCCTTCTTGAAAGTCCTCGTTTGGGGCTCGATAATTTATCCACGACTCGTGGTGATGACTTTGAAAACGCACAAAGTATGGAGCGCGCGTTACCTCGTTGCGTAGGAGTCCGAAGCGGCGAGGAGAGCCCGTGCCCTCATCGCGGAGGCTGAGCGCCGCCATGGCCTCCACCAGCTCCCCTCCGCTGCAGCTCCACCTCCGCCGCTCCGGGGGCTCTTCCAAAGCGGGCGCCTCGGCCGCCGCGCGCGCCTCGCGCCCCGCCCACTCGCGCCGCCTCGCCCCGCGCCCGGCCGCCGGCCCGCGCGCCAACGCCCCTCTGCAAGCAACGTGTCAACGAGGAGAGCGCCAACACTCCCACACCTACACCACGCACACGCACCGACTCGTGCACCTGCCACAAACACGTATACATGGCCGAAGTACATGTACCACACACATGCACAACATGGACATGTTCCAAACAAACGCTACACGCACGTATACGTACCACACACGTACCATATTCAGACACAGGTACTAGTGTTGCAAGGGGAAGAGTTACAGGCTGACGAAGAAAGGGAATAAAGGAGAAGAAATGGAAGAGGAGGAGGAAGAGGAAAAGGAGCAAGAGACAGGGGAGGTGGAAGAGGAAAAGGAGCAAGAGACAGGGGAGGAGGAAGAGGAGAAGCAAGAGGAAGGGGTGGAACGCGAAGGAGTTGAAAGGGGAAGGCGAAGGAGTGGAAGGCGAAGGGGGAGGATGAGGACAAAGTCGTGGAGAAACATGAATGTACGAGTGTCTATTGGTCAATTCACAAATTGAGAGTAAATTACATATATTCAGTGCAAGTCAAGTATGAAAACGATCTCTAGAAACTCACTTTGACTTATATTTGAAAATTAAAGAAAAGGTAGTATTTTTAATACGAGTTTACTTACTCAGATTCACTGAATACGTCTTGAAATGTTTCTACCCCACTACCATGTTGGATTTCAGGAAAACCATCAGACACTTGGGAAGCTGTTTTCCTCAATTTTAATTCATCTTCCAGTGGAATGTTCCAGGAGGATTTCCTGAATGGCGTTTTTGGACCCTGTAGAATAATTCTAACATGTTTAATTCAAACGATTTCAAGAATTACTTCAATACCTATATAAGGAATAGGATTTCATTACCGTGAAAAAGAGCACAGGTAGCCCATCATCATTCAAAGCTCCATAACCCAAATCAGTTCTTTCAGAGTGATGTCTAATATTCACCAGTGATTTTCTTAAGCCATTAATCTGCAAATGAAATCGACAGTTTTAGGGATTGAGAATTATTTTAATGCGCATGTTTTCTACTCGAAGGCGAGCGGGGCAATCTGAAAATCTGAATCTGAAATATAACACAAATTCAAAATAGAAATCTTATACTTTCCCCCAAAAAACAACAAAGATTGTTAATTAAAAGCGTTACAAACGTTTTCAAATGGCTACATTGTGTGGATTAAAATTAGCAGGAAGAAATGTAGCAACTGAGACGAGATATGTGTGGATTTGCACAAACTATTCTTCAGCAGAGTTGCCCTGATTTCTTCAATAATTGCTTATTCTCTTATTACACCAAAAAATTGAACGTATACAACGCACTACATTCTCTCCTGCGTACTGCAATTTGTAACGTACAGCAATTTCACTAACAACAGTGCACATATGCGAGCAAGAAGTATCCTGTTTTTCGGTATCAAGGGCGAACAGCAGGAGTATTTATGTCAAAAACCGTCAATTTTCGTTGCAGCAATATAATACTTATTCTATACCACGTAATAATTGAGAAAGTAAAAGGAACGTCACTTTTAATGACCAATAATCGTCGCTTATAACCTACGCCACATATTAACACGTCCTTTCCTGCCTCTCGAGTACTGACCCAAGTTGAGGGGATTATGTTTTGCACGTGACAAGAGTCTGTAATTTTCTTCGTATCCGAACGGTCTCCCTGCAAGCGCGTTGAGTACATACAATTAAATTTTTCTAGGGTGGCCGCTGGGATTCGCGAGTAGAGGGGTAAGCTGAAAGTGGTGGGGAGAGAGCCAGGAGGCGGTGCTCGCTCGCGCCTGGCTCGTCTGCCCATATCAAAAACATTAGTCTACAGCATCGCACATACTAGCGAACGGCCTTGGAAATCAATTTGCTGTGTTGTCTACGCTCGGTAATGGAGAAACATCAAATTCACGGGATGGCCTGGCTCTGTCCTCATCATCCATATGTTTTCCACTGTCATTGATACCAGTTCCCTCACCATCATATGTAGCATCACTATCACTGTTTTCACTATCGTTTGCGTCGTTTCCTGTAACAATTACGATTTTTCGATATGGTGCATTAAATCATTGTGCGGCGAATTACACTCTCATTGAAACTATCGAGAGCACATTCTTCGTCCTTTCTCTTCTTTTTGTTAGGAGTAGAAAAAGAATACGATTCTCCTGATCGAATAGAATTAATTTCCTAATTAATTCTGCAAATAGATCTTTTCGAAACACCCGAAGCAGCAATTACTGTCTTAAGAACTGCTTTGATATTTTCAAAGCCTTCTTTTGCTTCTCTTCATAAATTGAGATACTTTTGCAACGACTTCACGCGTCTGACTGTGAAGGACGTCCTTATGCAAGTTGCTCTGAACAGGACGCATTGCAATGATCACATCAAAATAATCACTTACACAGAACGTCATACAAATAGCTGTTAGGGAAATGCAACTGAAAACTGACACCTTGCGGAGACGAATAGTCAGAGTCAATGTTTACTGAACTGGAGTAGGGCTGTCAACACGCCCTGGGAAGGGACGCGCTCCCCCTAAAGCGATAGGTTTAAGGAATGGACACTTTCGGCAGTTCTGAGCCCTGACCTTCAGCGGCCGCGCTAAAATAATTTCACTGTACCTCTTTGCGGCTGGAGTCGGGATGTGATGAGCGCGGGGTGGAACCGTGCGTAGGGGGCTGCAGTGATACCGTGCCAGAACCTTGTGCCGCGTTATTGTTGGAATCAACAGACTCCTTCCTAGGAAGAGGGAGTGGGAAGGGAGACGAGTTTGTCTCCTCCGAGTTGTTCGTTGCTTGCGGCAGCGCTGGACACTTTTCATCTTCTTCTCCTTTCACGTCCACATCCAACACCTTGTCCGTCTCATGGGCGGCTGCTTCACTTCTGCGCACACACACACATACAAAAAAAATTAAAATAACTTTTCAAGAAATTCACAGGTATTTTTGAATATAAGCGATTGATGAAAATGTTTACATATACAACCAAGACCAGGAGCAGGACCGCTAGACTTAAGGGAAAGCGAATAATATTGAGCGCGGTTTTTGTGAGCACGGCGTGCTCTAGGAGTTTATGAAGTTCTCACGGGTGAGAACTTCAAGAAGAGGTGCGCAAACTTCACGACAAAACGGCAATTTGCGAAAAAGAATGCGTTGGGAATTCATACTTATTTATTAAATTGTACAAACGTTTTACGGGGACTTCGCATTTAAACAGAACACATACAAATTGTTGTACACGAATAGTTCATCTAACGAAATTGAATCAAATTTTCTACTTAAAATGTATATAAGAAGTATTAATTGTCATTACATTTAACACAACTATATTTTTATCTCTAGAATATTAATGGTTATTTACACATTCTAACAAGGGACCTTTGAATAGGTTAAGGTCGAACTCTGCCCTGATTATTTTTCTGTTGACAGATACTCACTATCTATATGTGCTGTGAAAAAAAAAAAAAATCTTCGTCGCACCACTGGAAGTTACTAAAGAAAAAAATAAGAATTTGGTCAGTATTGGCCGCGCTATTTTCGCTGGCGTCCTGGGAACACCTGCTGCAGCGCGCAGGGTGACCGCGAAAGACTCAAGTTGGTGCTGTCATTGCTCGCTCGTATCTGTTATCTACCAATTACGTATGACAGTTTGCTAGGCGGGTAGTTCATTTCAGGGAACATTGTGACCTGGTATAGCTAAATCTGTGGTTTTGTTTTGTTTATTCGTCAACTACTTACTAGGAATTCTTTGCATTAGTACGACAAAGATTGTTTTATATAAATCGGAGCAATGAAATTGATATTTCGGTATGTATATATGTATGTATATATCCAATGGTGGTCGCTAATGACCTAGTAGTTGATGCGACTTTAAATTTTTTTTTAAATTGTAAGTAAGAGGTAATTTGGAAATACCTTGAGAATATAGGTAAAAGTATGCTATTTAGTCATTATTGACAACAGTCACTGTTTCTTAAATATTACACGGGTAAGTGGCCACCATTGTACTGAACACATTTCTCCAAGCGGCGAACGAAAGCCCGAATCACACGATGTAGCATGTCCAAGGGCATTTTCTGCAAGGCGTTCCGTATTCCTCGCTAAGATCTTCCAGCGTGTGAGGGCATGAAGTGTATACTTGATTCTTCAGATATCTCCATAAGAAAATATTAGAAATGGTCAAATCTAACAACAGCGACTGCCAGTTAATGTCTCCACTTCAGGAAATTAATCGACCTTGTAAAGCAGATCGCAAAACGGCCATGGATTGTCGCGCCGAATGAGATGTTGCCCCCTCCTGTTGGAACCATCCCCGGAAGGAGTTGCGATTCTCCAGCGCTGGAAGGAAGGTATTTTGCTAAACGTTTGCTTGTTCACGCCTTCTCTAAGTTGAAAATGCGCCTCATTAGACTTTACTAAGTTGTTCAAGATTTGCGGTACGGCTACTATGCGACCAAGGAAATCCATAGCAAACGTCCTTCGGGCAATATTATTCTTTTCATTTAACTGTTGCACAACCTGCGTCTTACAGGGGTAAAACTGTAGATCATCATGGATGATACGTTGCAAGGAATATGGCGACTTTCCTCTAAGGCATGTCTGAACGAAGAGGACTAGTCCTTGTCCTCTATCCGTACAGGGGTCCGTTGTGACCTAGGACTTTCTGGACTGTCCATCTTAAGACTAGATGCTTTGATACAAAATTAGTTCATCCACCTAACAATTGTTCGATGATCAAAAACTTCGTCGTGACGTCACAGCCTGAAATGGCGAGGAATGATTCTTTGAACAGTAACTCAGTCAGTCTCTCATGAGACTCGTTATTACTTTCTGGCCTTACGAATCTTCGTAAGCAGAGAAAGTCCTGTAATCGTGCGCCGGAAAACGGCTAATTTTCGCCAGAAAAACTCTTATAGCTGGAGTCTGCTGAGGAAAAATTTGATAAAACCTATTGCTAAATTTAGGGGAAAAAATCCTCTACCTCGTGATGTAGTCAAAAATCCATGTTTTGTTGCTTTTTGATACTGTAAAATCGACTGACGGCAAACCGTCCGTCCGTCCGTCGTCAACGCTAGCGCCTAAACCGTTCAGCCGATTTTCTTCAAAATTGATATTCCCCGATCATTTTTACTCGTCTCAAGGCCCCTGGAATTTGAAACCGATATTTTATTATTTGGGGGTACTTTACATGAAGCCCGTCGGAGATTTTCAAAGTGAAAAGAAAATGGGTTCAAATTTTTTAATTATATTTTGTTGTTGAATAGTGCAAAGGACGTTTAAGTGTATGATGTAGGTATCATTTTCGTTAATATCCCCAATTTTTCGAAAATTGCAAAAAACCTTTTTAAAACTGCAAAATTGAAGATCGAGATTTTTACCTCAAAGTCGGTTGTACAAAATTAGCACTTTAAATAAGATCATGTACCATTTTTTGAAAAAACGAGTAGTTTTGGGGAAAATTGCGATTCAAATTTACAAAAAAATTGTTTCTCAAAAACCGCTCCAAATTTTTTCTTTAAATTTTCTTCACTTATGTAATAAAGAACGATAAAAAATATGGCCCTAGTCCTACTTTTGGGAAATACTTGGTTTTTGAAAATTACAAAAAAAGATTTTTTAAACTACAAAATTGTAGATAGCGATTTTTACTTCAACAAAGTCTCTTGTACAAAATTAGCTCTTTAAAAAGGGTTAAGTAGAATTTTCTGAAAAAACGAGTCGTTTTTGCGTAATCTTCACTTCAAAATTCAAAAAGAAATTTCTCAAAAACCGCTCCAAATTTTTTCTTTAAATTTTCTCCACGTGTGTAATAATGGACAATAAATAAATATATAAACTAGTGGTGATATAGAATGGCACAGACTTTCTCGCAGAACTTTGTTTCCTAATCTCTATAGTTTGAACCAATTTTTTCGTTACCTTCTTTGGGCGCCCAAAGGACATTTTGTTTCACATTCGCTGGATTTTTCGGCTTCCTAATGCTAGAAATGAAAGCACCATACGCGATTACTATTATATAAGCGTAAGAGGCAAGCAGAGGGAAGGAAGCCGTGCTCGTTAATTGGGTGCTACGGCCCAGCGCTTCGGAGGGAAGCTTCGCTGGTTCGAGTCGGGGAATATTATTTATCAAAATTCTGATACAGGAAATAATTGAGAATTCCAGAAACATTATTAAAAACCATGTGAAGCCATTCGAATCACAAATATTGATAATTACGATAAATGAACTGGAAGTGTCTATGTAATTTTAGTATAATAGTCTGTAGTAATTTTATAGTTGGAGTCTGGTGAGGAAAAAGTGGATGAAACGTGTTTCTAAATTTAGGTAACTAGTGATGCAATAGAATGGCGCAGACTTTCTCGCAGAACTTAGTTTTCTAATCTCTATGGTTTGAATCAGTTTTTCTGTTATGAACGACAATCTTCCGAGATACCTTCTTTGGGCGCCCAAAGGACATTTTGTTTCACATTCTCTGGATTTTTCAGCTTCCTAATGCTAGAAATGAAACCACCATACCCTATTACTATTATACAAGTGTAAACGTCATGCAGAGCCATTTTGGTCGCAATCGTTAATCAGCGAGAATTGGTACAGCTTTTCGGAGGGATGCTACACCGGTTCGAGTCTTGGTCGGGGCATATTATTTGTCAAAATTCTTTATTGTCACAGGAAATAATTGAGAATACTAAAAACTTTATTGAAAACCATGTGAAGCCATTTGAATCACAAATATTGATAATTACGATAACTGAACTGGAAGTGTCTGTACACATTTTTTCGAGTTTTTAACATTCAACAATTTTTCACGTCTCTTCTTGGATTTGTAAATCGTATTTTACCATCGAATCAATTGTTTATCATGCATTTACCATTTTATAGCTCGGTTCGAGTCTTTTTATGGCTCTGTTTTACCTATACGGTGCTAGTTTGGCATAGTGGTATATACTGCGATTTTTCTAACTGCGACTCTCAAGGCCACTCAAATCCCATCTTCGCGATGGAATATGTCACGGCATTTCTCGTCTTTCTCAGTCGTTCCGCTAGATTTCGCGCGATCGCGACCGTATGAAGCAGTGCTTGCGATCATGCGACTTCTACCGGCAAGACCGAGAAAAGACGCGAAATGCCGTGACATATTCCATCGCGAAGATGGGATTTGAGTGGCCTTGAGGGTCGCAGTTAGAAAAATCGCAGTATAAGTGCCGGTTCATTAACTTTGAGGATCGGATTTCGGGTCTCGGAACGGAAAAAGTTTTCTGGTAGAAAACACTTTTGCTGATTTATGAAGTAGTGATGTAGCATTTAGGACCGTATAGAAGCAGTGCGAGAAAGTATGTGCGTTGGAAGCACCACTAGTTTTTAAAGTAAGTTTCCACACCGAAGGACCGGTACTATGGAGCCCACAAAACCATTAATTGCAAATGGCTGCCCTTCCCCACTACATTCCACATACTCGTGTTGCCCTTGCGCGTAGAGTGCCTCTGTGATACGTGACTGAAATCAGACTATTCTTTCAACGCAACCCGACATCCGAGATCTCTTCAAAATGTTATTTTTTGTTCACTGACAAATACACATTTTCTTTCAGAGACGATTCCAAATGGTATTTTTTCAAAACACTTGGGGATCAATGTTCTTTTTATTATCTTTCATTAGCATATGTGAAGATTTCAAGTTTCGCGGAATCTAAACATACTTCTCAGAAAAATGCTGGGTTATGCATTTAATGTACTCGTATTTCCAAAAATAAAAACATTGACAACAAAAATGGGACTAAACCTTCAGAAAAAGATAATTGCACGGTAATCAAATAACTCAAAATTTGAAGAACCTAGTTTTAATGGGTTTCACTTGTCAGCAGACGATTTTATTGAATTACTCACTGATAGGTGTGTTCTCCTTGTTCCTCTGGGTTGAGGGTGGTGAGTGGTTCGTTGTTGAATTGCTGCAAAGCGCGAGGTGCTGGAACCGGCACCTGCCGAACAAATGTTTTGGGTGATAAGAATGTGTGATGTTCAGTTTCAAAGAGACATAAAGAATTATTTTGAAGCTTTGCTTTTAAAGTATTTGCTCTATACATCGCTGGTTCAGAAATTGTATCTGTCTTTGAGGAAGCATTGAAATAGAGCATTTTCAAAGTTGGGTGTTTGGACAATAATGATGCGCAAAATGCTGTCTTTTGTTCGTATTACTTGTTTGTTTTTTTTCAAGGTAGATATGAACACTAACATAAAACGCCGTAGATCTGACAGAGTTCGATCATATCAAAACATAATTTTCACCAAAAATGTCGGACAGGATCTCATTCTGAGGCCACGATGTCTCCTTAATTACTACGTTGCTCGTTCCTTTATTAAATTCCGTAAATTCGTTTTCTTTTTTCCCCCTTTCAAATTGTTGGCAACGAAGTATTTTGGCGTAAAGTGACTCGGAAATTAATAAATTTCTATATTAATCGCGTATGTCGATGGCAAGAACACCGACACCAACTTGGACACACGTACCGAAGCGTCAACTGGACCTTAAATGAATGATAATAAAACACCATTTGGTGGTTATGGATTTTGAAGAAATTAGTGAATTCCTTCACATAGCGCAAGGTAAAGAATAGGAGCTTGAAGACAATGTCAGCAAATATTTGCGTCACAAAAATATGACACATCTTACGCAATGTAGAGAAAGAATTGTAATACTACGACTGTCAAGAAGTTTAGTCACAGTCTTGTTGATTTCTGTGACTTGAAAAACTGCAAAAATTCGAAATATTTTCGGCGACTTTCTACAACTACAATACTGAAATTAGAAATGTTTGTTAATGAAATCGGTTCATCAAAATAGATCTTGAAATAGTTATGTATAATTTATAGAAATTAAGAGTCTTGTTGCGTAGTTTCTCTTGAAAGATGGGCAATTTTTAAACAATATTAAACAAAAATTTCTCAAAATTAGATACGTTTTTCATTAATTTTTTCCTTGACCGAAAAAGTGAAAATGGTCCCATTTCATGGAGAATATTCATTTTCGTAAATGCAGACAAAAAAAATAACCCAGCGAAAGTTTAATATAGAAGATAAAGATATTTTTGTTCAATGAAATTTGTCACAAAATAATGTTGTTTAAAAATGTACAGATTTGTAAAAAGTTTAGCAGTTTAGCGTCACTTTGGAAATATTTCAAAATTGCTGATTCGAATTTCCAGAACTTCTTTTTCTAGAATCTTTCAGGAGTTATAAAGCTTCATTGCAACAACGGGTACAACGCGACACGGCAGTATGAAATTCTCAGAATAAATTCTCGCTGATGAGGGTGTTTGTCGGAAAAATGACACGGTAATTTGAAAAGTATTTGTGCTGAAATATTCGCTTTTGTTTCAGCGCCCAATACACTACGATTGGTAATGATTTTTAAGTGAGTGCTGAAATGTGTCAAATTCTCAGAAACAGAGTTAACATTCAGAAAGAGAAGAAATTGCTGATTTATAATTCTATGATCTATAATTCAGAAAATGCTGTTAATAATTCTAATACTATCGTTAGAGAGGCGAGAAAGTACATGGTGTTGTAGTAGCATCACTAGTTCAAACAAGTGGTGCTATAACAGCACACAATTCTTTGAACTATTTCTAGACTTTGCAATTTTTGTCAATTTAGAAAGTTCGACGAAAATAAGACATGTGCCATTTTTAAGCATTCCTAGTTCTATCCGTGTAATTTAAAAAAATGAATATGTTTTCGAGAACTTTTTTATAAACTGCGTTAAATTCAAGCAGAAATTTCCCGAAAACTATTCATTTAAACAAAAAAAATGGCTGACGTCTGATTTTTAGGTCACATTTCTTTTAAGAAAAATCTCTATCTTTATTATTCTACTATTGCAATGCTGACTTTCAGCAAATTTCGAAAATGCAGTGTTCGGCGGAAATGAGACAAACACCACTACTTTTACCGTCCTTTGATAATACGATAAGAAAATTTAAAGAAAGTTTGGAGCTGTTTTTAAGAAAATATTTTCTTTATAAATTGCATTAAATGCAAGCACAAATTGCATAAAAACTACTTTTTTAAAAAAAAATTGTACATTAACTTTTTCAAAGAACCAATGGTTTAGAACAGATCGCTATTTAACCCAAACATCTCTAGCTTCAATTCCGTAGTTTTGAATTATTAAAATTTTGTAATTTTAGAAATTCAGTGTGTTCGCCGGAAATGGGACCAACACCACTTTTTTATTCTCCTTCGATACAAACGAGAAAAAATGTAAAAAGAAAATTGGGAGCCGCTTTCGGAAAATAACAATTTAAACATTGCTTAAATTTCACGCAAAATTAGGTGAACACTACTCATATTTTCGCAAATTGCAGGACGGACGGGCAGAGGGACGGACGGGCAGAGAGACAGACGGGCGGGCGGAAAAAAGAACGAGAAACAAAAAATGAGAAGAAAGAAAGAGAAAAAGAGAGAGAGATAAAGAGAGAGAAAGAGAAAGAAAAAGGGAGAGTAAGAAAGAGAAAGGAAGAGGAGAAAGAAAGAGAAAGGAAGAGAGAGAAAGAGAAAGGAAGAGAGAGAAAGAAAGAGAAAGAAAGAGAGAAAGAAAGGGAGAGAAAGGTAGAGAGAGAGAAAGAGAGAGAGAAAGAAAGAGAGAGACAGAAAGAAAGAGAGAAAGAAAGAGAGAGAGAGAGAAAGAAAGAGAGAGAAAGAAAGAAAGAAAGGGAGAGAAAGAAAGAGAAAATGAGAGAGAAAGAGAGAGAGAAAGAGATAGAAAGAGAAAAAGAAAGAAAGAAAGAGAGAAAGAAAGAAAGAGAGAGAAAGAAAGAAAGAGAGAGAGAAAGAGAGAGAAAGAGAGAGAAAGAGAGAGAAAGAAAAAGGGAGAGAAAGAAAGAGAGAAAGCAAGAGAGAAAGAGAAAGCAAGAGAGAAAGAGAAAGAGAGAAAGAGAAAGCAAGAGAGAAAGAGAAAGAAAGTGAGAAAAAGAAAGAAAGAAAGAGAGAGAAAGAGAGAGACAAAGGATGGAACATCCAGAGAGGCATTCGAATATTAAAGTAAAAATTAACACCTTCCTCATGGACATGATGTAAACAGATATAATTAAAAATAATTATGTGATGCAAGTATTTCTTACCTCAGAATGCCAAATAGTTTTCTCAGTCTGTGTTGCACGCTCATTCTTTCTCTCAGTTTCAATGAAAATGGAATCAACTTGTGTTGAAACATCTTCCATAACATATATTGGAATTTCATAAGTGGTGCAATAAAAGATGAATTTTCTGTTTGAGAATCAGTATTAAGTAGACTTGTATCTTTTGTTGAAATTTCTGATGATTCTGCATTAATATTTTTGAATGAAGGACTCTCTGGAATAATAAATGTTTCACCAAGCTTTGGACAACTGGATTCATTGCATTCAAACTTTTCCGGGTACTGTTTCTTCAGAAATTCTGTGCCACACCCACTTGGTGCATTATTTACAGACTCTCCACATGGGAACTGAGCACAATGATCCTTCCTCAGCACTTCTCTACCTTCATTACTTTTGCTTTCAAAATTGACAAGCTCATCAGTTTGAACATGTGAACTTAACAGAATTGGACAAGCCTCTGTTGACTCATTCTTAGTCATGCAACATGTGATTTGACTTGCTCTGCTTGATAAAGTGTTGTTAGTGTGTGCATGAACATTTTCCAAACTATCAACACAAACTGTTTGTGTTGATACACATTCATACTGCACTTGTGTTGTCTGCGTTGATACATTTTCACAAGATTTGAGATTCAATTCCATCTAAAAATGAAGAATTATCTTGAATTTAAGGATGTACACATAATTTGCAATTTCAGGGAGAATCAATTTACTATCTACAATAATGAACTTACAAATGGCTGCAGTTCCTCTTTGAGAGACATGCATTCAGAACTTTGATTTAGATTAATACGAAAATAATTACGAAAAACTGGAATTCTTTCTGGTGACTCATCACTTGTGCCCTAAAACAAAGACCATTGTAAAATTTATTAAATGAAAATCAGTTTCATATAAATAACCTTTATTGCAACAATTTACCAATATGGGATCTATTGTATGGTCCTCTCCTTCCACTTTTGAATGTACCAGCATTTGTAATGAAGAGATGGTTTCTTGAAGTTTCTGTATATATATATATATAGGATGAAAATGTTCAAGTTGTTAGGTTGTTCATTCAATTACCATTACATTTACACAATATCCTCAGAAGTCACAAATATAAGTAATTAATTTTTAAAAACTAGTAAAATTACAAAACATTAAACATTATCTTCCTACTTTATTTTCACGTTCAAGCTGAAGAATACTTTCATCTCTTATTTCAAGAAGTGTAACTTTGTCATCAAGTTCAATTTCAACGTTAGCTAATTTTGTTTTTGTTTCTGTCAAAATCTTCTCTATCTTGTTCTTTTTAACTTTACTTTCCTCCAGCAACACACACTGAGATAATAGGTTTTCATTCTGAAAAATAATTAAACAGAAGCCATATCTGTTAATATTTCTTCAAAATTATTGCTATTACAAAATGGTTTTATTGCACTGTTTACATACCTTCTACATCGACTGTCAGAACGGAGAAATATTATAGAAAATATAAAATTAGACGGGTGAAAAATAAATCAATTATATATAGAATTAATAACAATATAATGTTTATTAATTCTACCAATAATATTTGTAGAGAGTTCTATTCCTTTGCACTGTTGTAGTCTTTTATTTTATAATATATCAACTTCAAGACCTAATGAAGAGAGTCAGGGTAGTAACAAGTTAAGCCACACCAGCCACAGCAAACCTTGTACTATTCTGAATGATATCTTGATTTTGGATGAAGCGTGTCTCATCTTGTTACTGTCATTAGCCCTTCATAATTATGAAACAAACATGTATACTAACAGGATAAGCAATACTTTCCCCAAAATAAAGATATTCACAGTTACAAATGCCCAGAGGCTTGCTGTGGTTTATTTGGCATATCTTGTTTCTGCCCCAACCCCTTCAGTTGTTCCTTTTGTTACGTTTAAATTCATTCTGAATTTTATAACTTAATTTATCAGTTTCATAATTTAAAAACAAGCAACTTTTAATATCTAATGTCTGTATTTTTAATTACTCAACAAAAGTAATGTTCTAATTGAAATTATTTCATTCAAGATAATACCTATGTCATAAAATAATATTTTAACATCTTTAATTTTTCACCATAATTAGTGAACTAAGTAAATCATGTAGGTAACGTATTTTACCACATACAAGAAGATAACAGTATTAAATTTGATCTAATATTTCCGAAATTCAATTACTGCCAATTACAAAATCAATAATGAAGAAATGTCTTACATGTTACACTCTCTTCATTTGTATGATCAATAGAAGCCAAAATTACAAATAGTAGGGTTTTTCTTACAGTACCTCGGTCTTTAAACGAGAAACTTGTTGTCTCAAACGCTGAACTTCTGCATCAACTGCAGTCTTTTGTTCATTCAATAAATTGTTCAGTTTACTCAGCTGTTGTTCACGATCCATTAGCTGATTCTCCATTTTACTCCAGCGCTTTTCTTTGCTTTTGTAGCTATTCATGGAAAAAGTTATTTATTGAAATTTTCCAAGATGCTAATTAATTCAAATGGTTAATTAAAAACTTGTAAACTGATAATGTGCTTACATATTACATGTTTCTCTGAGAGTTTCCACTTCATTTTGTAATGCTGAATTACATTCCTCACTATGCTCCAACAGGTTTTGTGTATCTTGTAACTTTTGTTCATAATATTTTTTTAAGTTTTCCTCTCTAAAAAAAATATCTCAAGCATGTTCACAAAGGTACGCAGTTTTTTTTTTAACAAAAATAAAAAAAAAGTCTGAATTCCAAAATATTCTAGCTTAAAATAGAAAACATCATACGGAGGATTTCTGAATTATATTGGATTTGTTAGTGAAAGTAATCTAAGAAAAACATTTTAAAAAAATTACTTAACTACAAATTACCAATGTCCTTTGTCAAACATTTACCATGAAGGCATTAGATTATTAAAGAGATTTAATTATTTATTTTCTAACCTGCTGCTTTTTTCAACTTCACTCCGTATATCACAACAACTTCCATCTCTACCGCATGAATCACAAGCAGAATAAAAGGTTTCTTCCCTAATTGAACCATCCCGTGAAACTGCAGATCAGAAAGAAAATGCAATTAAACAATTTCTTAAAAATAAGGATACCTACTCAACTTCAATTCAAAACCTACTGAAAGATAACTCCTTCCTCAATGTATATGGGGTTGAGGATGCTAATGGGTAGTTTGGAGTGCTCAGTACTTCATCGGAATGACAAGTTGGTTTGATTATTTTAAATTGCGAGATTGAGGACTGTTTTTCCAGCCAAGTCTGAAAAATTTTACAAACATCCTCAAAATCTATTAATCCACTTTTGGCCCCATGTTGAAGAGATCTTGTCAGGCGTAGAATCAGGGATCTGCAAATTAAAAATCCTTAAACTAACATCCATACAGTACAATTTGTACCTTATTTTAAAATGAATTTCCTTACTATAATTAAAAAAGTTTGAGAGATACTTACTGTGAGTCCACAAACTTAACTTCAATTTCTTCCCTTACAAAATGTAATAAATTATCTAAAGAAATTTTTCCTTCGGCATTAACACCGCAGTTCTTGTTTATTGCATCGAAAAGAGCAGCTATTAAAAAACAAATCAAAATTCAGAAAAACTAATGTGACATTCCTCTCAACAACTGAAGGGTCAGAAACAAACATGTCAAACTAATTCGAAGATACATACCTCGCTGTTCAGGAGAATCGTATTTTGCTTTAGGCGAATCCATTTAATTTCAAGAATGTCATCAGAACGACACCAAAATTGTATGATTCAAATGAAATATAAGTATAATTCAATCAACAAGCGCAATCAGTTGCGACTGTTCCGCATCTTATCACTTAATCTCGTTCGATATCTACATCGAAGTCGCTAATGAACGTTGACTAATCGGTCACCAGAAGGAGTAACTATCACTGAAAAGAAAGGAAGAGAAAACATGAATTTGAATGAAATCCATTAACTTACTAGACTAGCCCTACGTACCAAGAAGTTAAAGACGTCAGAAATCACGTGCTTTTCTTTGCTGCTTGAAACACTTAGTTTCAAATTCCCCGCTTTTTTTATAAATTCTTGGAAGAGAGGAGCAGACAAAGAGCTTGTATTCTTACATAATGTAGAGTTATTATTTATATCCTATGCGAACACCTGTGACTAAAGTTTAATAATTGAAATAAATTATTAAATGCCACTAAAAGACTAAAATATCGATTAACGTAGACCCATACGCCTCAGTAGCCCAAAACAAGAGGGAGCAATTACATTTCTGGACCTCTCCGTGTTCCCTTTCCCATTGATTTTTTAAATTTATATTTGATACATTTTTCTGACCTTGATAAAGAAAAAAATAAATCATTAGGTTATGAGAGGTTAATATGCAAGTTGTTAATGGATAATTATTGTTTCTCTTGAAAATTACAACACGTTTCCGGTGCAGTTTGAGACCCGTTTTCAAGAGATGACACTTGTTAAATTACTGTTACACGGTACCTATGCATTTTACTTAAAAAAAACATTAAAATTGAATATTAAGAGTATAAAAATGTATATCATACTCATAATTTAAAAATCATATGAAAACCAACATACATGGTGAATTAAAAACAATAAAATGAGTAAAACAAAACTAGTGAAACATAATGCCAGTAAAATATGAAGGGACGCAGCGAAAAAATATGAATTTAATGATACATTTAACCACAAGCAATAAATTTTAGATTGAATCATTTTCAGGATTGCCAGATTGTTTGGAAAGCTTCTTCCTCAAATATCGTGCATCAATTCCCCAAAGTATCGGCTTATAAAAGGGAGAAATTAAGAATTGATAATATTTATAGAAACATTTTAAAATGTATTCTGTATACTTATGTGTTTTTGTCAAAAACAGTTTTATTTAATTTGTTTTCACGTTTTTTAATTCTGTTCTAGTATACTAGAGTTAAATGTTTGTATTGAGAACAGATTTTGTCTTAAATTACTATTTTGTTCCCGCGGCAAAGGAAGTACTTGTATCATGCCTGACAATGCCACTTTTGGATAATAGAGCCTAAAAAGGCTTCATTTTGAGGGGCGCCGAGAACGAACGGAACTAAAGGCATTTTTGTGTAGCTCTCATGTCAGTATCATCTGCCAAGGTGTCTGTTAGTACTTTTTTGCTCTCCGGGATATCCGACGTGTAGAGATGGTACAACACAGGGGCGAGTACACTACTTTGGGGTACTTCGGACAGAATTGGAAAGAAGTCAATGATATTTAAATAGGAAAGTACTGTTGGTGAAAATATTGAGGTAAAGACGCGTTAGGGAGCGCATGATGTGGAAGTCCGTTGTGCTGAACGTTATCGATAGTGTGAGTGATGTCTAAGAAGGCTGCTAAGCAGTACTGCTTACCTAGGAAGGTGTCCTAGATGTAGATGCTAACTCTGTTAATTCGTACAATGACTGAAAATGTTATCTAAGCCAAATGGGTGATCTGGGACCAGATCATTGGCCAAGAGCCCGATTTCAATATTGCCAGGCCACCAAGCACCAAATCGTGTTGGGGCTTCCTCCCCATTCCTCCACCCCCCAAAAAAAGTTTGAACAAAAAATGTTTAGTTAAGTAGACTACTTTTTTGGCAATTATTTTGCCGATACAGACATATTTTGACATTATTCTGAGGTACAGAGCTTCGTGGATGGGTCCATTTTACTTATAGAAATATTCGGCCCTACTAAATGAGCTCAGTCTTCTAAGGAGACTTTCCAACACTGGGTAGACTTGGCAGAATACACATAGGGCGGTATGAATAAATTTCATGAGGGGTGTTTATTTGGATTTAGAAAAAAAACTGAATGTATGTGAGATATTGATGAAGAGATTATCAGAAATGTGATTGGATTTATTTATTTATTTATTTATTTATTTATTTATTTACGTCAAAAACAGTTAAAAACTGCGTATGACGAGCTATGGGGAGAAGTGAATTTTGTGCACGTTTTCATAATTCTGTGGTCTCTATCCTAAAGCATATTCTAGTCGAATTTTGAATACAGAAAGAGAGGTTTTTTTTCGAGTTTTGTTGACAAAAATATTCGCTCATATATAATAAAATATATTTTCAAAGGTAAATTAGCTATAAATTCCTGCCCTGAACCCTCATGTTCTTCATGAAAGAATAATACTTTTTGCCGCGATAATATGAAAAACGATAATTTGAATAACTATATTTCCCACTGAAATTCAGAAGACGTGCACAAATAATGAAGTTACATTTATGTCCAGAAGCAAAACAAGGGACCATCTCAGCATTTGCTCAAGGATCAGGGAAGCTGGACGAAAAACCTGATCGAGATGGGGGCCATCAACCCAGAAACTGTGGTACAATACTTGTTACAGGTTCTTTAGAATTATACAGTCCAAATGATAAATAATTACATTAACTATCATTGTTAAAATTAATTCTACTTTCCTTTTTGATGCTCGGTATAGTCTCGAATTGTATAGAAACAGTTATGCAGCAGAAAAGATTTTACTTGGGACTTAAACTTTTTTATTGAATTTAATCGTTTAATGTCTTCTGGCAAAGTGTTGTAGAGTAATGTACATGAATTGTATGTGAATTTTTTGTAGTGAGCTGTTGATACTGCCACCTGGTGAATATGATTACTACGTCGTGTGTTATACTTATAGACATCGGCGTTTGCTGAAAATATATTCCCGTCCTTAAGTAAGTCATTTTTGACAAAAACTACTGATTCGTAAATCAGGAGACAAGGTAATGGTAAAATTCCTAGATTAATAAAGAGTGACTTACAAGAATCACGTGGGTTGGATTTGCTTATTATTCGTACAATTCTTTTTTGTAATCTGAAAGTCTGTGAACTATAAGATGTGTTTCCCCAAAATATTATGCCATATCTCAGGCGGGAGTGAACATTGGCAAAATATACACAACGAGCTGTATGAAGGCTGACGGAATTTGAAAGAATTCTGAACGCGTAGCATAATGAGCTTAATTTTGTGTTCAATTCATTTAAGTGGGCATTCCATTTGAGGTTTGACTGAATTGATAGACCTAAAAATTTTGTTACATTAACATCAGTCAATGACACACCGTTCATTTTCAATGGAGTACAGAATTTTTTATTTGATATGGAAAACTACATTGAAACTGTTTTATTTTCATTTACTTTTAATTTGTTATTACGGAACCAATTTGAAACGTCTGATATTGTACTATTTACGGTTTCTTTGTTGCAAAGAATATTTGTATCATCCGCAAAGAGAACTGTTCTTCCGTTTCGAATCGCTAAGGGCATGTCATTTACGTATAATAGGAAGAGAATAGGGCCTAAAATCGATCCTTGCGGGACTCCACGTACAATTGGCAAAGAACCGGAAAGGTGTGTACATAAAGTTCCATCATTCCAATAAGGTGTTTCTACTCTCTGAGATCGTTGTTTAAGGTACGAACATAGCCAATCTAGAGCAATACCACGGATTCCATACGAAGGTAATTTTGAAAGTAAAATGTTATGATCAATGACGTCAGAAGCTTTTGAAAGATCTAAAAATATTCCAATAGTTGCTTCGTTTTGATCCAATGATGAGGCAACATCCTTAAGAAAAGAAAAAATGTCTGTTTCCGTAGATTTTGATTTCCGGAATCCATGTTGGCAATTTGAAAACGCGTCGTGTTTATTGAGAAAGGTTTCCATTCGCACATAAAAAAGTCTCTCTAATATTTTTGAAAAAACTGACAAAAGAGAAATTGGCCGATAATTTTGAACTTCATTTTTGTTGCCTTTTTTGAAGAGCGGCTTAATCTTAGCTGTTTTAAAAATATCTGGAAAAATTCCGGTGCATAAGGATGCATTAAATATGTGAGTTAACGGGTGTATAATGGCTGGCGCGCACGTCTTTAACAAACAATCCGGAAATTCATCTAAACCGGCAGAATATTTATTTTTTAATTTACCGATTATTTTGAGAATTTCATAGGAAGAGGTTTCGGAAACGAACATAGTGTCTAAGACTTTTAGGGAAACGTCAGATGTTGAATTTTGTGGCTGAAAACCCTTAGTGAGATCGACAGCAATTCTCGAAAAGTATTGGTTAAAGAGACTAGCCACTGTTGCCGGATCGTTCACATCTCTATCGTTATCTTTTAAAACAATATTCTCTATAAGTTTTCTAGTTGGTTTGGTCGCATTTTTTACTATATCCCACATTGATTTTGTTTTGTTATTTGAGTTCCAAATATCCTGATCGTGTTTCATGATTTTAGCCGGCCTTATGACTTATGAATCATCCAGAATGTAAGAAACCAAGTTTTTTCTTGAGAAACGAATACAACTTCGTTATTCGATGTATAAAAAAATAATAGCAATTAGAAGCGTGTTTTTCAGTGACTCGTGCTGAAGATAAATGACGGGCGAGTGGTAGAGAGGCGGCCGCGTGTCTCCGTGGACGCGCAGTGGCTCACTACGAATACCACGCCAGTCACGCCTACTGTCAGGTGGTCCGAAGCCTGGCGCGCAGATCGTGCAACGTAGTGGCCGCGAGCGCCCCGGGTGACTCCAATTCCTGCAGACAGCGGGGGCGTTCGGGGAAGTCCAGAAGGTTCTCTGGCGTAATTGCCCTGCTGCTCGAAGACCGCGAGATGCGGCATATGGCTTGGGAAATCCGGTAACTAAGCTCTTAGGTTAAGACGCGTTCGCGAGGCGACGCAGCCTGTGGCGCCGGGGGGCGGAAGGCAGGGCGGCGGCCCCCGCCGCCACGGCAACGCGCGAGTAGGCGACTTCGACCACCTTTTGGCATTTTAGTCTCTTATACCAATCAAATATAGAAAGAAATGTTAGTAGGAATATTACTATTTCTGGAAAACAATCAACGTAGAGATTTCAACGGAAATACAAGTGTTGGTGGTTTTATTATCCAAGAAGTGCTTTTAAAAGCCTCATCCGCTTCTCCGTCTACCTATCCGTCCGTTGGCTGAACCGTTCGGAAACAACACTACTGTCCAAACTTTTCATATCTTTTCAAAAACGGATGTTCCCTGTGAAGTTTAACCAAAATTAAGACTGTCAATTTGAAACGGATATGTTTATTTTACAGTATACTTGCTAATACATGTGTTTGTTTTTTTAAAACGGGAGTTGTTTTTGCGTAATTTTGGGTTAAATTGTGAAAAATTTTTTAGTGCCCCTAAACATAATTTTCTCAATTTCGTTGAAACTTTTTACGAGGATGAGGTACAAGAAAATGATAAATTTGGCCCTAGTGTTATTCAGCAAAACCATGTTTATCGGCGGCGTCGAGATTCGAACTCAGGCCCTTGGAAACAAAACACCAAGCACTTTACCACGACACCATCAGCCGCACGACGGAGTTCAAATTTCCCGACTTTAGAAAAAATTGATCATTTGCGTTTGCAATTTTCAAAGATTTAGATATTCTCATTAACATTATTTCAATTTGTAATTTTCAGACATTTCTTTAAGAAAAAATCTTTCATCAATATTGTAATTTTGCAATGTAGTAATGTGTTTTCAATTTGCAAAAATTCAAAGAGTTTGCAAAATATGGAACCTGCGCCATTGTTCTATGCGACATCCATTCTTTGCTCTATTCGAGGAAAAACAATAGAGAAAGGTGTGAAAGTGAAACAAGTGAACTCACCTCCGAATGTATTTCTGTTATGCGAATTACATTTCCTAGAGTTTGTCATAGACTTTCTAACAGCATTCAAGAAGGATTTCTGACGGCAGAAATCAGAGAGAGCACAGAGGAGTAATGAAACAAGTCACATTTCTGTACTGGAAAAGTAAAAGTAAAAGGAGACGGATGGGAAGGAGAAAGTGAGAAAGGGGATAAGGGAAGGAGGCGAGTTTGGATAGGAAAGGAAAGAAGGGAAATCTGAAATGGAAAATTTACACTCTTTGCAGTAAAATTTTTATATCTTATTTTCTATTTTATGCAATAAATTATAATAAATAATAGAACTTTCATTACTCTCCACTTCTGTATTTAGCAATGTTAATATTAATATTTCGTCCTTTTTAATTTGCAAGTCTAAAATGAACAAGAACTGAATATGTTTAACCTCTAAGAAAGAGTCGAAAAATAGAAACAAAATTGGTACGCCGATATTGTAAGAATGAACGACGGTAGACTCCCTAAACAAATAATAAATTATGTACCGGGTGGCAGAAGAAGAGTTGGAAGACCAAAGATTCGGTGGATTGATGACTTTAACATTGAAGAGGGAACAGGCCTTCCGATCTAATCCTCGTTGTTGAAGAAGAAGAAAAATGAACAGGAAATATTGAATAATTTCCGTGTTCGTCGTCGGAAGAGAAAATTGTATTCGAATATCCTTTAGAACTGTTCGTTCGCAACTCAGAACTCTTCACAGATGTGTAGAAAATGCTTTTTATGGTTTATACATTTTCATGTGCAACAAAAACTACCCGTAAATGTGTAACATCTCCTGTGTTTTACTTCATATGACAAAATATCAGTCATTAGAAGTTGTGTCAGAACACATTGTTTGCTATTGAAAAACTGTCTTTGATAAGCGTAATGCATGTTTGTTAGAATATTTTGGTCTGTTGTGTAAATGCAAATTTTTTCAATATTTTGATGATTTTTTATTTTTTCTTAATATTTTGGAGAACTCTTCGACTGCAATTTAAAACTCTCACAATTAAGGAGCGAATTTCTATGATTTTACATATTTTCGTCCGTTGCTTCAGGGCATAGCTTTACATTGGTTTAGAATTGGATTTAGGAAGGTTTAGATAGGAATAGAACATGTACTACTCACGGGCAGATAATATATTTGTGCATGTTTGTGCATTTTTGGCCAACTTTTCCTGTTGCTGTGTATTCGTAAAATTATAAGCGCATATTTTGCACATTTCGTTAAAATAGATATCTCTAAAACGTTTCATCTTATCATGTCATCTTTTATTTGTGAACGTTAATTAATTCGAAAGAGTTTGCGTTTGTTTTCTTCTTTTTTTTAAAGATGATAAAATACTTGTGCACATGTAGGTTCTTCATTTCATATTTTTACTCTCTCGCCTTACGAAGTCCTTCGTAAGAAGAGAAAGTTATGTAATCGTGCACCGGAAAACGGTGAATTTTCGGCAGAAAAAATTGTTTTTGCCTGGCTTTGGTAACGAAAAATTGGATAAATCCTGTTGCTAATTTAGAAAGAACTAGTGGTGCCGTAATGGCACAGTCTTTCTCGCACTTGGTAGTTTTCTAAACTCTTTAGTCTGGACTAGCTTTTGCGTTATTCCTTTCCCAGCTGCCGTCTTTTGCCGCGCAAACGACATGTTTTCACATTTTCTCAATTTTTTTGGCTGCCTAAAGCTAGAACTCAAATCACCATTCTCACATTGCTATAATAGATACGTGGACTCCGTACTCACCCGCGTGGCCGAGGTGGTTAATTGGCGGGTGCGAACACAGCTCCTTAGTTCTGTGATTCTAGCCTCGTTCGGGGAATAATATTTGTCACAATTTTCTGTTGGCGCTGAAAATTATTGAGAATTCCAAAAACTTCATTGAAAACCATTTGAAGCAATTCTAATCACAAATACGATTAATTAAGATAAATACACTGGAAGTATCTGTATGTGTTTTACGAAATTTGAACTTTTAAACAATTTTTCACATTTCTTGTTGTATTTGTAAAACGCTTGCACCATCAAATAAATGTTGTCTTTCTGTGAATCTGTATGAACCGATTTAAGTAAAATAATGAATATATCAACATGAAATTTAAATACACTATACACACTACCCATGGGACGGACTTGTATATCCTTAACGGCTGGCCAGGAGAGGTGGCTCAGGGCATCAACTAATGTCATTGTAGTGCCACTGAACGGGAGGTCCTATTGTGCATCCAAACATTTGATTGCAGTACGGCACCTTATGGAGTATTGCCCTCTCTTTCTATCCAATACAATTTTACATAAGACTCTCTCTTTCTACCGCAAGCTGTGTTGCCGATTCAGGAGTCTCGGGGTTATTCGACACGTCCATTTTGTTTCACGCGCAAATACTTAACAAGTTCATTCAACGATAGCTTCAGTTGTGTAAATCTTAGACAATTGAGTTTTTTACCAGTTATTCCCAGAACTCTTATGAATGTGGTGGTTATTTTGTAATTTAGTTTTATGGTTTAATTTCCATGAAATTAATTATAAACGATAGACAAATGCTTATTTGTACATTTTGACGTTCTTAAATTTTCACTATGCGAGAAACTTTTTTATTATTGCAGAAAAGCACAAACACCCAGCGGATGAAATGACAAGGGAAGTCCAAATTTTGATATGAGACCAACCACATTTCTGTGTGAATCATGGTTCTTGAGTTACACGGTAATAAAAACAATATTTCGTTCGCTCCGAACGAACATTTCATGTCGTTAAGTGATCTTAAATACTTCTCAGCGATTCTCAACAGGCGATGTGAAAGGAAAAATAGAGTATTTATTTTTGAATTTCACTTATTAAAAACAGTGAAACGCATTTAAACATATATTAAAATGAATTAGAAATTTTACTGTTAATAATATTAATGCCAAAGACATTCAGCCAGTAGTTGTCGTAAAATGTGCTTTCAAATGCAAATAGGTGACGAATTATTAGCTGGGTGTTCGAAAAGAATATTATGCATTGTCCGCACAAACCCTTGCAGTATTTGATACCATCCATGTCATCTCACCTTTGTGAATGAATTTTCTCTTTATTTTACATAAAAAAAGTGGATGTATTCAACGTACAAAATGACTTGGGACTAAAAATTAGCAATATTGACCTTGATATCGATGTCATTCGCGCAAAACAATTCACGCCTCGTCAGTATGTGATGAATTAACAATGTTCCAACTGGATTTGGACTTGTTTTGCTATTGATATTTCAGTTTTAACTCTCATTTAAAGGCCTGTTTTTTAAATAATAATTCTAATAAAAATAATACATCTTTTTTTTATCAAAAATCTTTAATTTCTAATATTAAACCATCTATTTAACATGTTTTGAAATTATTTCCGTTCAAGTGGTATTCAAGGTGCTGAACAAGCTGGCAAAATTTCATGTCAATCCGAGTATCAAGCACGGCGTGTGTTGCATGTAAGCGCTGCTGAGAAGTGACAACGCTGTTCTCCATAAGCTCTGTACTGCAATCAAATGCTTGGACGCTCTATAGGTTGAGACGTGACGATGGAAGTATTTCTCAACACTACCCAGAAAGCTAGATCTAGTTCTGTGACTGTATGGAAAATAATTCTAGCGGCCGGCTGCTTTGATCGGTAGCTTTCCTCCCACCACCTTTCCGTTGTTTCTCTGATCAATTCCAGGCGAATGCCGGGGCAGTACCCTACCTAACGGACCGCGCGCGATCTTTTCTTCCCATTCCTTGTTCTATCCTAGCCTTTACATACACACACTTACATGCACCACACTACCTCTCATGCCGGGAGGCCGGTTGGGAACTTAGAGCTTGTCCCGGATGGAGGGATACCCCTCTGCTGGGAGGTACATAGTTGACGAAAATCTCGCTAGGCGGTCGGTAGGTTGGCGTCAGATTTAATCATCCAGGAGGAAAATCAGAGCTATCGCCCGAGCAAACACATGTACTACGCTTACGGGACTAATGACCTTATAAGTTGGCCCGCCAGGAATCACTGTCAATCAGTCTACCAACCTAACTGTTGTCAGTCCGCCTGTGGACAACTCTAGAGCGTAAACAGTTTAGCCGATTTTCTCCAAAATTGATATTCCCTGATAGAGCTGAACGGACTAGAGGCTTTCGGATTTTCTAACAGTTATTTTGATTGTTGAGTTTTTTACATGAATCGAGAATTTACTTTTAAGTCGGGACTCTGCCCGAGTTCGCCCATACGGAGCTTACGTGGCATAGTGGCTTGAGTGCCGGCAATTGAACTCTGAAAATCTGAGATCGGGTCTCGCTGCGGAAAAAATGTTCTGCTTGAAAACACATTTGCTAGTTTATGTAGTAGTATAATACTGCGGAGCATTTAGAAACAATGCGGGAAAGTATGTTCTTTGGTAGCACCACAAGTTTAAACCAGGCAGAAGAAATGAAACAAGATATACTAGCCGATCCCCTGTGGCCGAGATCGTTAAGCCAGTGTTGTAAAACAAAGCCGAGACTTCCCTCTCTGCTCTAAGCTTAGTTTCCTCTGATAGGCAAGTAGAGGGGCGCCTACGAATCTGCACATTTTCTTGCCCTTTCGCCCGCGAAGACGGTTACGGCCCCTTAAAACCAGAGCTTAATGAAAATGTGCCAATATAGAATTATAAAGAAAATTGTGTGGTATGTTCGAATTACGCCTTCATCTATGTATATTACAAATAGAAGTTCAAAAATTGTTCAGAAGAAGATATTTCAAATTGTGATCAGCTGGACCATTTCTGTAGTTAGACTCTCTTCCTCTCTGAAAAAAATTGTTGCATAATAGTATCGATCTTTTAGATGACTAGTATCACATCTTGAAAAAATTGACTTTAACATAAAATCGCTGTAGTTGATACGGAGGTCGTTAGTGTCTTCGGTGCGCGAGAAACCTGCAATTCTGACGGCGGGCATGCGGTCTACGATTCTGACTGCCCAAAATCGTGTTCTATCGCGGCGCAGTTTGGCGCAATTCGGACACGAATTCCCTCGATTCACAATTCTGCGTTTTTCTTCATTTGTAACCAAGGATAGGATATATTGTCTTTGACAGGATAGGATATATTGTCTCTCCTCAGAGCTTCGACTCACTGAATATACAGCCTTCCGAGTTTTAAAGGAATCGCCAAGAAACTACTGTTCAGGAGCGAAGTGTTTCTCAGCAAAATGACATAAGAAAAATTTGTATATCAAATGGAGGAAAAGATGGTGTTGATTTTTCCCCACCTGAAATGATTCATCTTGTATTTTATTGCAATTCCGAATGCGAAATTATCAGCTTTGGAGGGCCTACTTGGTTGACCCTCGATGGAAAAATTACCTATTATTATGCATTTAAAGAAAAAAATTCAAAAATTTGGTCGAAGTGGCCTGACCGCGCGTCGCCATGGCGGCGGGTTGTTTGATTCATCACAATATTAAGAATAATTTTTAGGTGCCGGAAAGAATTAGACCACATAAAGCAGAGCTCACTAAAAAAGTGCTCAAATTGGAGTTCCCTCTTGCACACTTTTACCTGTTTTTTTAAGAAAGTAAATAAATAAATAGGTAAACAGATGTAAAATTCCTGGTTTGTAAACCAACACGCTGAGGTTATAACCCCAAACCAGTTGATTTTGGAGACTTGAAATTTAAAAAACATAAAAATAATTATTTATGTCACAAGTCCCCTAAATGGGTTTTTAAGGACGAAGCCGGAAAGTTAACTGCGAGGCGGAGTGATAGCGAAGCCGAGTAGTTAACCTTCCGGCTGAGTCCTTAAAGACTAACAGAGAACGAGTCACATACAGTGTAGTTGTTTTTTATTTCTAATTTTTCTAGTTATTCAAAATAAACATTTAACACCTTCATGAGTTAAGAATTGCCATTACTCTCGATGTTCTGTAGCATGGGTTGTTGATACAGGTTCTTGGTAGTTTTTATATATAACAATCGTAGTGCGGAGGACAAAGTGGGGAGAGGACGACGAGGGCAAGGGGACAAAATGAGAAATGGTACAAAATGGGACAAGGGGACAAATAGGTGAAGGGACAAATGGGTGAAGGGGACAGATGGGTCAAGGGAACAAATGGGGCAATGGAACAAAGTGGGACATGACAAAGTGGGAAAATGGAATAAATGGGACAAGGGTACATGGGACAAAATGGGACAAGGTGAGAAAATGGACACGGAAGCAAATGGGACACGAGGAAAATTGTGTAATGGAGACAAAATGTCTCAAGGGGACAATGAGGACAAAATGGGACAAGGGGACAAAATGGGACATGTGAACGAAATGAGACAAGGTGCATTGTGGGACAAGAGGGGAAACGGGACAAAGAGGCAATATGGAACAAGGGGGCTAATGGGACAAACAGACAGGTAGACAAAATGGTACAAGGGGCAAAACGGAACAAGGGGATAAAACGGTACAAAGTGGGATAAGGAGACAAAATGAGACTAGGAGAAAATTGGACAAAGGACAAATGGGACTAGCATACAGAATGGGACTAGGGGTCGAAATGGGATAAGATGGACGTCAGGACAAAACGGCACACGAGACAAAAGGAAAAGGAGGACAAATGGGACAAGTGGTACACGGACAAAATGGACGAATAGAGACAAAAAGACAAAAGCCAAGTGGGACAAAAGGGAAATATTTATCAGAAGATCTATGAACTCAGGTAAAATCTAAACCCGAGTCCGCTAAAATACTTTTAATGGACTCTCGAGCATTTTAGTGGCCGTTGCTATTAACGCGCTCTTAAAATGTTGTTTAGATGGTTGGTTGCTAAGGAGCTAAGAGCGTGTGTAACGACGTAAAAAACAAAAAGGTATTTTTTCGAACCATTGGTACTTGTTTAGATTTTCAAGTGACGGTTGAAGGGTTAGTATGATAGAAGAAGTTTAAATATTATAATATTACGTAGCAGTTACCAACAATACAAAAAGTATATGCAGTTTTAGCAACGCTAGTTGAAAAATTGTCGTCTATCATTTTGAATGAATGAAACGATTTTGCTAAAGGGAGAAAATATAACTTGATTATTTGTTGTATAAAAACATTAATAGCAATTATACATTTTTTTTTCAGTGATTCGTGCCATAGATGAATGACAGGGGAGTGGTAGAGAGGCGGCCGCGTGTCTCCGTGGATGCACAGTGGCTCACTACGAATACTGCGCCAGTCACAGCTCCTATCGTGTGGTCCGGAGCCTGGCGCGAAGATCGTGCAACGTAGTGGCCGCGAGCGCCCCGGGTGACTCCAAGTCTTGCAGACAGCGGGAGGCGCTCGTGGAAGTCCAGAAGGTTCTCTGGCGTAATTGCCCTGCTGTAGGAATTTACCAGTGCCTCGAAACCCTGCCATTTAGGTTAAGTTGCGTTCGCGAGGCGGCGCAGCCTGTGGCGCCGGGGGGCGGAAGACAGGGCGGCGGCCCCCGCGCTAGGGCAACTCGCGAGCAGGCGACTTCGACCACCTTTTTTTTCTCCCTCGAAATGATTCGTACTACACCAAGGAATAACCAAATTGAATCTCCTTTTTTTGATCATTGTACGGTAGGGTAGACCTACAGTAAGAAATTAATAGAAATTTGTGGAAAGAGATATTCATGGTGTGAAATGCCACTTAAAGTTCGTGGCCAATTTCAACATAATCTTTTTAATATGAAAGTAATATTTGAATTAGTTATGTTACAATAGCTCGTTATTTTTCGTAAAGTTTGTAAAGGTTATATAATATATTTATAGATAGTTTGTGCTTATTTCCAAGACTTAAAGCGCTTCTGTAGTTACGTAAGGTAACTATTCTTGGTTGTGAATTAAAACAGATGTTTATTTTAACAGAACCTTCTATTGTCTTAATATGAAATTGCTCACTTTGCTGACAGATACGAAAACAATGATTTATAGACAAATAGTCTGCTAGGTTTATACCAAAGTTCTTGAATTTATGTTCATTTTTTATTTACTTTCACATGGCTCACTTCTTTCGCACTGCAACATTAAGTGCACTGCTGTTCACTGCAATGTAGACATTTCTCAGCTCAGACCTCGACTGGACTGTCGACCGCCGGGGCCGTGCATTTTTACCCTGCAGCCGAGTGACCTTGCTTCCAGAATCTTGCGTTATTCTTCTGTGCCAAAGCTCCGGACGCCAGGATTGGTGTCCTCCTAGATCCTGGGGCGGTAGCAGCGAGCTCAGATAATGCAGTTGTGCAGATGGTTGTATTTCCCCCTGCTTACACGCGATCTTCTAGGAGCGCATGAAGTTAAATCATGCAAATATTTGTAGCTGGGGCCTCTATTGAAGTTGAAGGTGAAAAAGTAACAGTCAATTGTCTTCTTACATATGCCGACATTTCCTGGTGGTAGCTGTGCTGACTAAGATGTTAAGTGCATTGTACCGTTAAAGTACCGTAAAATCTCTTCCCCCATACGTCATATATAGTTTTTACTGTTTTTTGACCAAATAAAAAAGTATGGGCGCTAGGAAAATCTCTCCGAATCCGCATCTTTCTGATGAGAGTCCTTGCAATAGAAATTATGTTGGTAGTACGAGCTGTGACTTGAAAACATAAATTGTATACTCACAACAATCATAATAGATGCTGGAAGTGTTGTTCTCTTCACGTGTTTCTCTGTGATCTTGTTGCTTCCAACATCAATGCAGTTTTCAATAGGAGGTCCTGATTCGGCTCAGTGCGGAGAGACTTTAGCATGCTTCTCACTGGTCTCTAGTCCCAGACAGTCATCAAAACTGAATCCTAGTATGGTTGTGGCAATCTTATAGAAATTGTCTTACAGTTAGTAATGGCTAAAGAGCGGATTTTGATGACCTAAAATGCTCTTAAAATGATTAAACATTACCTAAAAGCAGAGAAAATGCCGTAAACATTTGATCAAATCCAGTTCAGATGAACAACTCTAGTTGTTGGTTATGTCACTATTGTAATCGATACTTATTCTTTTTCACGTCGTTTGACGGCTCTATATAGTCCTTTGCCACATCGAGTTCATTCTGCGGAATATGATAAATAGACCGCGGAACTTCATGCAATTGCATATTTTTACTGATTGAGCACATCGAAAGGAAATGTATATGACTTTACCTATCACCAAAAATAAAAGGTATCTAGCCAATTTTTAGTTTGCATATTTGCTAAATTTCTGAATTTTTTTCTTTGACTGTATATTGTAAGGTAGTATGCGGCTTTTTTAAGTACATATATTATAGGTTTTTGTGTAGAAGTGGGTCCAATTCAGATATTTTCGTGCATTTCTCTTTCAAAAGAAAAGTGTCTTCAGCCATCCCAATGCTGCAATACCAATATAATATTTCCGATAGTCCACGTGCTTGATTTCTTGACCTCTATTAATTATATAATGGAAAGATTCTTGAGATTAGGTCATTGATATAAAAAATTTTCAATCTGCCAACGTTTCGGCCTTTATTCAGCCTTCATCAGGGCTCCAAACAGACGGATTATTTACCATATAGATACACATTACGTACCAAGATTATTTCACAATTTGCCTGATACATACAATATAAAAAGATTGTGTTATTACATACCACATATTTACCGCATTTTCCCCATTTTCCGGTTCCACCACAATCCATCCCCCATCCTCTTCATTCACTTATCGCCTCTACCACACACATTCCTTCCGCCGCGCCATATTACACACACCACCCTCACACCTCATCCTTGCAAGTCTCCTCCCTCTTACATCATATATGTACATCATGTATAACAGTCAAATTTGTGTTTATATCCGGTCTATTTTGAACAACAACCAACCTATATACCCAATCATCCCTGTTCATACTTACATTAATTAACTCACTACATTTCCCCCCCCTTTTTTTTCCCCCCATACATAATAATAATATATTATATATAATTATTTATACATATGTAAAGTATACATTATTCTTATTATACCAATTATACATTGCAAAAAAGAAAGAAGAAACACAACCCAATTATAACAATTACAGTACAATTAATTATTACATTATTAAATATATTACATTTTTTTCATGAACTTGTTGTGTCTGCACATATATTCATCTTACCGATACACACAATTACATACAACACCATTTAGTACACTCATATTAACACTGATATATAATTATACACATAAACATTTTTAAATACTTGTTCCCATACCATACAACATCTGGCCAAGAATGGTTATTGTAGTCAATTCTTTATCAGGTTGGCATATATTGCACTTAACCCATCCACATCTGTTCTATAATTGCATGTGTTCTCTGCTTTTTTTATATGTATCATTTCTTTCAGAAGCCTTTTTTTATAGTTATTTTCTGTTATTTTCTGTTGGCTGTGACACAGAAAATAACTATAAAAAAAGGCTTCTGAAAGAAATGATACATATAAAAAAAGCAGAGAACACATGCAATTATAGAACAGATGTGGATGGGTTAAGTGCAATATATGCCAACCTGATAAAGAATTGACTACAATAACCATTCTTGGCCAGATGTTGTATGGTATGGGAACAAGTATTTAAAAATGTTTATGTGTATAATTATATATCAGTGTTAATATGAGTGTACTAAATGGTGTTGTATGTAATTGTGTGTATCGGTAAGATGAATATATGTGCAGACACAACAAGTTCATGAAAAAAATGTAATATATTTAATAATGTAATAATTAATTGTACTGTAATTGTTATAATTGGGTTGTGTTTCTTCTTTCTTTTTTGCAATGTATAATTGGTATAATAAGAATAATGTATACTTTACATATGTATAAATAATTATATATAATATATTATTATTATGTATGGGGGGGAAAAAAAAGGGGGGGGAAATGTAGTGAGTTAATTAATGTAAGTATGAACAGGGATGATTGGGTATATAGGTTGGTTGTTGTTCAAAATAGACCGGATATAAACACAAATTTGACTGTTATACATGATGTACATACATGATGTAAGAGGGAGGAGACTTGCAAGGATGAGGTGTGAGGGTGGTGTGTGTAATATGGCGCGGCGGAAGGAATGTGTGTGGTAGAGGCGATAAGTGAATGAAGAGGATGGGGGATGGATTGTGGTGGAACCGGAAAATGGGGAAAATGCGGTAAATATGTGGTATGTAATAACACAATCTTTTTATATTGTATGTATCAGGCAAATTGTGAAATAATCTTGGTACGTAATGTGTATCTATATGGTAAATAATCCGTCTGTTTGTAGCCCTGATGAAGGCTGAATAAAGGCCGAAACGTTGGCAGATTGAAAATTTTTTATATCAATGACCTAATCTCAAGAATCTTTCCATTATATTTCCGATAGTCTTCTGATAAGATTGTTTTCGCTTGAATCGATTTACTACCAGTAACTTTATTCATGCGCACGAATAGTAGGGAATTTTTGCACCCTCGAACCTTAAAGCAATTTAAAAACTGTCGATCTTCTGCGCAGGCGCAGTTCAAGTTTCGCATCGCTTTTGTGCATCTGCGTATGCACAGAAGATCGAGATTGCAGTCGTTTTACGCTAAGGCGTGCAAAAACTCCCTAGTGGACTGGGCTGAAGTTTCGACATCTTGTAACAATGCTGTCGGGTCTCTCGCGTAATGATTGTTTTGTTTTTTGAAAATATAGTTTTATTATACTTTTTTGTTCTACAGTGTACAATGGAGATTACATATAAATAAATACTTCTAACTATATTTTTGTTTAACACATATTCTTAGTTTTAAGCGCATGTATTAGCTATTTTAAGTGCATATAATGACAATTTTAAGTGCATGGTTGCATGCATATTGTTAACTTTTTTTGTGCATGAAGTTCCCTGGTCAAATAAAATTTTCAATCTCACGTTCCTCGCCTCAGAGTAAAGTAGAAATGCCTGAGAAGTATAGTGTCATTTGTTACGCCAGAACTACAATACCCGCACAAAATGTAATTCTGGACATGGCGAGTATGCTAGTAGGTTATCTTATTTTTATCGAAAATGTAGCATAGAACTCTGTAGAACGCATTGAGCCAAAATTGCTGCGACAAACATTAACCAGATCTATCCAACTGAAACAACTAATTTGAAGATTTCTGGGAAAACATTAATCACAAATTAAACCTTCACTGGAACAGCTTATGGCGCAGATATAAATCCAGCAACATCCATCCGTCAACGAGCTCATTTTTCTCACCAATTATCAATAAAAAAATTGGCCGCAGGGACCAAACAGTCCTTTCAAGAATAAGATGTGGACATTCCAAGTTAAGCCACCTATATCTGTTGCAAAAATCAATACAATATTGCAATGTTACAATATTGAACATTCAATTTTTTCGTGAATGAAATCTGTTATTCTAAGAAAGATCTTGAAATTAGGTCATTTTCAATTTTTTAAAAAATATGAGTCGTTTTTGCCTAATTTTGCATGAAATATAGGAAATTTTTAAACATATTTTCTCACAAACAATTTTTTCTTTACGACGATAAAGAAGTGCTGATCCCATTTTCGGCAAACTCTAATTACTTTCGAACATTAAAAAAATCAATATTGCAATAGATTTTGATCGCTTATGATCAAGACGTTTCACAGCGATCTAAAATAAATTAAAATAAAATAAATAATATTGCAAGTATACAATGATAGATATGTTTGTTCAACAAAATGTTCTAAACCAGGCTGTTCCAAGTCAGCTGCACCCGGGCGGGCACGCGGGCGCTCGCGAGTCACCGCGGGCACTGGCGGAGACTGGCGGGCACAGACTGCTGTCAACAATCATTTTCATTTTATTTTTATTGGTAATATAAGTTACATAGATCAGTACCTTGTACTTTTACATATGCATTCTTAGCGACTTAAATTAAATCTATAACTAAATCCATAACTATAACTAACTACACAGGGCAAGGGAGCTCATGAAGCGCCTTACTTTACGACTCGGACTGAATGTCTAAAAAAGCTTGATTAGGGAACCTGTTTTTAATTCTAGTTCGGTAATCCGGGATTTGAGCGAGGTTGAAATGGGATAGTAGGTCGTTTTGTTTGAGGAAAGAGTAGAATTTGCTGGAGATCTTGGTAATGAATGAGATTACGTTTGGAATATTTAATTCTTTGTGCAACTGAAGATTTGAAACGAACCATGGGGCTTGAATTATTGTTCTGAGGTACTGGTTACTGTCAACATTCGTTGCCGCGCCTGGCGAAATAGAAACCCCCGGGGCGGGAGATGGCCTTGGCCTTTGGCGACAATTCGCCACTGATAGCCGAACCAGGGAGCGGTTAGGTTGGGGAGCTGTGGGCACACCGGGGCTCATACTCAGAAAGAAATCTTAGAAGTTTAACAAGAAACGTAAAATTCGATTCAATTCAACAATATTTTATGAGATTAGTTTTTGACATATTTTTCTTACCAAGTGAAGCAATGTCTGGTGTCAGTCCTTCGGCTGTTGCGATACGTAGAACGCTCTTTAATGTCTTGTCCTGAAGTTGGGTTATTTCTTTGATTTTTATTATTTTCATTGCAGAGAAAAGCTGCTAATAATACGTCGACGCAAACATAGATATAATCTTAGCTGCATTTATCAAGCTCAGGGAAGACTTCCGCATGTAAATTCGGGTATCATCGCAACAAATTTAGCGTATTAAAATATCTGTTCTTTAGAAGTAGCAAGTTCTGCAAATCTGTTATCTCCAACTGCATCGACGATGGCAACGTATCCGGTGAGACAGAAAAAAAGGTTGTAGCTTCTTCTGCCAACCATCGCACTACTCATATTGCTTCCATGAAAAGAAAAGCGAACGCAATAAGAGAGCTTCCCCCTCCACAATCTCGTCCTGGGCTAGCCACGATTGCCCGCGGGCACGCTGCTGGGCGCCCGTGCCCACGAAAACCCGAGTTGGAACAGCCTGTTCTAAACAATTAGATCTTTAAATAAATTAATGTTGAATTTTTTGAGAAATGAGTAAATTAGTTTTCGCGTAATTTCTGCTTGAAGATATTGCAATTTATAAAAGTATCTCAAAAACTTTTCCATTTAAAAAAAAATGGCAAACTGGTCTAACTTTCGTTGAACTGTCTGAATTTTCGAATATTTGCAAAAGTTAGAAATAATGCGCAATGTTGTTGTACTACTAGTTCATATTGTGGTTGAAGTAGAGCAGCGTATGTGGGTTGTTATTTTGTTAACAATACTAATATATAAAATCTGAGGTTTGTTTACTAATAGAAATAAATTTTCCTTTACAGAAGAGCGAACATTTCTGGTTTTCAAACGCTGCCTCCCTCGCTTTGATTCAACTTTTATTTATCATTCATCAGCGCATGGTAATAGTGTGGGATGGGATTCTGGAGTTCACGAAAAAATAAGAAGATTATACGTCACATACAGTTTTTATTTCTGACAAAATTAAATCAAAGGTTTTCAATTGTCTCTGTTTACTTATTGTGGTTATGTTTCTAAATTGTTTTTGATCCTGAGATCTCCGCATTCGGCATTCAATTTGCAGCGAAGATGGCGGCGCTTCTGTCATTATTTGTAATAATATTCTATCTCGTCGCTTTCTGGTAACGCGGGGCGATTAGGCGCAGTCGGCAACTGTCGCAGGGCTGTCCAGCTCCCCCCCCAGCCCGAATGGCTGGGGTGGTTCCCATGACGAGCCAGGGGAGCCCCGCCGCCCGCGTACCCTCGTCGCCACCTCGCCCCCGCCGCACGGTGGCTTGATCGACGCAGCAAGCGGACAGACTTTTGTGTTTTCCAAAACTGTTTCATTTGCATAGGCCTCTATTTCAATGAGAATTACTACATATATTTTTATTAATCTTAAAACTAATTTGAAGTTTTTGAAATGATCAAACAAGTGTTGGAAGAACGTAATTTTCTCAACCCTCTTTGTCCTCGTCCCACATTTGTGTGAACCTATTCTGTCCTAAAATCATACACAAGTTTTGAATGAACTTATATTTATTTTAATTATAACATTTATTTAGGGGTCATCCATGAATTAAGTAACGCTGAAGAGGCGGAGGGGGCAGCGTTACGTTGCGTTACGTAGGGGTAGGGGGGTCATAGTTCAGTGTTACGTTATGCTGTTATTTATTTTAAAATTTTTTCAAACTTTGCTGAAATAATTCCTTTTATTTAGTCTTTTACTGAAATATTATCATATTAACAAATTAAATTAAAAATATAATATATTAAAGAAATTATGTCGTATAAATTGTTACAATAATGGAAATATTTTCAATATATGAATCTTTTATATTACGAAGAAAATATTCAAAATTGATCTATGATATATTTTAGAATCCAGGTAAGTTGGCACAGTGGACTCGGAGCCTATGCGTTATCCACGACCGCGTGTGCCCAGCTTGCTAGAAATTTTCTCGCAAACGCGTCCTTCTTTCTTTCAAAAATTGTCCCCAATTTTATTGTCATGTGTAGTTCGTACCACCAACTAATTTTCACTTTAATAATTATAATTTTTAATCTATAACACAAATACAATTAATACAACTCGTTTCTGCTTTGTAATTGAGGGAAGGGGGTTTTGTCGCAAGTGTTACATAATTATTAGAGGGGGGTTCAAGCGTGTGTTACAGGTGCGTTACAGGGGGATACTCAAAATGCTACAAATTTGCGTTACGTAATTTATGGACGGCCCCTTATTTGTATTAAAGTTTGAAAGCGTTCAGCCGGATGAACAAGCTCAATTGCCCGATCCTCTTATAAAGGGTTATTTTTTATTTAAATAGCTCATTAGTTATGTCTAAGTCTCGGACTTTTAATTGGTAAAAGAACGCGAAATATTTATTTTTATGTTTCAAAAGTGAAAAATATGTGTTGAAATAAAAAATATTTATTACCCATATGAAAACCAGAAACAATTATCAAGGGAAGTTCCGAAGTAAAACGTGATATCATCCTCTTTATCGCTCTGCACAATTCGACTATGCAAGCTGAGAAAGTTGGGAGCTTCTCGTGTTTCAAAATGTATGTTATCGCTCGGCGTGTCGTTGCGTAAACCGACAGTAGAGCTAGAAATGGCTCTCTGACGTTTTGGCAGGTCTTGAACAAGACTCACTCCACTCAATCGGGGATGCCCTCCAATAACATGTGATGTGTGACCAACCACTGCATTCCAAACTGACACGACTTTCATCATATAACCGAAAACATTAAGGTATTAAACTTGGAAATATTCAAAATATTCATATACTTGTTTAAAATTTAGCGAAATATGTAATAATATTTGTTTCGACAATCATCTTTGTTTTTATGCAATTTAATCAAATATTTATTTTTAGGTTATATGCAATTTAGTATTTGGAAACTTGAATGAGGCTTGAATTTCCACTAAACTTTTAACGCTCAGAATTGACGGAGGAAATAATGTATTTACTTAAAATTTCAAGCCCTGGTTATGTCTATTAGTCTATGGGCACGCAGTCACTGTAATGATCTGTTTTTGCCTTGCATTGTCGTTGCACAAGAAAAATGACACATCTAAAAAACGTAATTTTCAATACAACGATTTTAACTCGAACTGGTGTGTTTAATTCGTGGCAAAATTCAAAATGATTTACTTAAAGAACTCGACTGAACTGAAGTTACCCAGGGGTAAAATATTTTATTTTCTAACACACTTCACTTCACTACGTTGCATGGTCAGATGATCATGAGGGGTAAAAGATGAATGATTATAGATGATAGGATGGTTCATTTGAAATACGTGGTGTGAAGCCAACTACGTCACAACATAGTGAAAACACCCAAGTCCCATGGAGATTTGATCAAGCAGAGTTCGTCCTAGGCTACTTGAACACTACCATAATACGCTACACCAATGAGATCAGCGTCATGTCATAGGTTCACAAAAAAATTGACACAAAAAAGTTTTCGCCAAAGTACGGTTTGAATAGGAACGGAGCTTTTTATTTTGCGCCTAAAGGCAATGCGATTTACTCTAACACGCAACACTCACTGTGTTGGATACCCGGATTGACATGAAATTTTACCAGCTTGTTCAGCACGTTCCAAAACCCTTACATACAAATTTTTACGTGCTATGAAGTATTGCAAATAGTAATTTTGCGACAATTAGTATTGAGATCATTCATGACATTACCGCCTGTGGAAGGGCGGAAATCGCTGCTCGCCGCCGATAGTGGCGGCGCGCTGTGTAACGACTGCTGAACAAGCTGGTAAAATTACATGTCAATCCGGGTATCCAGCACGATGAGTGTTGCGTGTAAGCACACGCTGTCTTGTGAAGAACATGCATCTATGTTTTTCCCTAGTAGAAACGGACTGTTTTCTACATATATTTCTTCACATCAATAAAAAATATAATTTGTTGTGCCTTGCCGACATGAAGCCGCCTCCCTCTGTGGAGCAAGGTCATGGAGCAACAGGGCCATTTTTGACCGAATATTCCGTTCGTTCACTAGAGTACTGTATAACGTTTACTAGAGCACAAGTCCGGTCTCACAGCGTCCGACAATGAACGAATATGTCTGCCGTTCTGGAGAACACTGTCGAACTTTCATGTCGGCAGCACATTATCACATTAACTTGAATTGTTCGGCCGAAATGAGCTATTCTACACGGACATGGTCAACCGCACGACCATGGCGTATTTAAAACATTTTTCTTCTATTTTTGGAATCTTAAATATCTTGAAAACATTAGTCGTAGAAAAATAATTGGGTATAACCAATTTTGTGGGAAATATTAGTCTCTTCAAATCTGCCTATAGTCCCGTCAAATTAGGCTCATCTCCTTGAGCTGAATTTTCACGGAGACCTTTTCCATAACGTTTACGCTTGATAGAGATAGGGTCATATTTGACTCAGAAGCTGAAGTGCATTAGTAGCACTAAGCCATAAGTAAGGTAAATGTCGTGTCGCATGCTCATTATTTGAATTTGAATTGCCTTATTTTACGTGGCGAGACTCAGGCCATGAGGCCTGCTCTTCCGTCTGACCACGCAAATTTTGTTACACTTCTTTCACCAACTAGCGGAAAGAAGGTATGACTGAGGCGACGAAACCGGCGATTTGAATTTAGCTCAGAGGCGTCATTTAGGCTTGAGGTTCTTTTACATGCAAGTAAATATACTAACATGGGACAGCCGGCTTTACTTCCCCTCCGAAGGAAGGCGTACGGAGGATTTTATCGCCCCTAAAAATCCACGGCTTCGATCGGGTTTGAACCCGCAAACTTGGGTATAGCAGTCCGCTAACCGCTACACCATCGCCGCCGCATTATCGCCGATGGACGACGCTGATGGCATCGCTTGACACAGGTTTCTATCGAGCTCAATTGTTGAAAATGTACCATATGTCTGTCATTTCTGGTATAACTTGAATTTCTCCAGTTTTGCAAACCATGCGTGGCAGTCACTGTAACACAGGGCTCATCACGTTTTCGCTCCGCAGAGCCACGGCCGATTGCACCCGTCTCTCCGCGAGCGGGCGGGGCCCAGCGGGAGCACTACGAAAAATTCAAGTGTCAAACGTCGGGGTATGAGAAATTCAACGGTGGCGTTCCCGATTTTTCTTGGAAATTATTATGTCTTCTATCAATTAATATATGTTTCAGACAGGAAAAACTTCGTTACACTTGCCTGTGTGCCGGATCGCACTCTCACATGCGTGTACGCGCTGCTAAAAGCGGTCAAAAACTGCGTTCATTCTCTTTCTCTCTCGAACTTCGAAGGACAACATCTGTTCCGATAAATTAGATGAATTAGAAAGGCACTGGGCTCGCTACTAAGCTTCGCGTCCGGATATAAGGTCAAATGTGACTGGCGCAGGCAGTCTCGTATTTGTACGTACAGCAGCAAAGACTTACAAAGCGGATGTATGATCCCATACTCCGGTGTAGATCCCGGACATTCGAGCGTTGGTGGCGCGACGGCAACCAAGGGCTGCGGACCAAGTTCGTGGCAACAGCGCATATCCCTACTCCCCACTGCAATCACAGAAATTTAAATTAGACAATAGGCGTCATGAAAGTTATAGATGGTCATTTCATACGGCAACAAAGTACAAAATTGATACATGTTAAACGGCACTAGGGTTACACAGACCACCAAATGCAATGCTGGGTTATGTTATGTTCACTTTTTCTTAAATGAAATTTTTAAAAAAGATCAATTAAAACAAGTTGATAATATTATAATTATATATTTTAAGCAAAAAAACTGAATCTTGCAAATTCTTCCAGTAAAATCCCAAAATGTACAATTTTCAGGCAGCATTACCTAAAACGTGCAATATCGTGCAGTGACCCCTTAAACGTGCAATTTCGTGCAAAATACAATAAGCACTAAAAACGTCCGTTTCATGATTCAAATTTCTGTCATGGTTTCACCGAATTTTAAGTTAGCAAAGAAAAGATGCAGTTACACGGGAATCTGGTTTTTAGTAATGATTAGGGGACGGATTTGATGACCTAAAACATTGCCAAAACTTTTCGATAAAATGCTTTTAAAATGTTTTTTTTTAAATGCTCTAAAAACAAAGAAAATTGATGTAAAAATATGATCAAAACCACTTCATATGAACAACTCAAGCAATTGATCCATGTTACAAATGTAATTGAGGCTTCTTCCTTTTGTTCAAGTAAACTCAACTTGCGAACTTTTAGTTTGGACTGTCTTTAATCGCGAATTCGGCCGAAATGAGAACGACGCCGATTAATCGAAAATGCAATATATTCAATTTTGTCATTACATAAAATGAATTTCTATACTAAATGGCATTGTTTTAAAGTGAAATGAAATATGATGAGAATATAAAAGATATTTTATTCAAATCCGCTCTTAGTAATGACAAAATTACATGCCTAGTGCTTAACATAATTATACATACAAGTACGCCTATATTTCTCTGTTTGTATGTCTGTATCGAAATTTGTTGATTATTTTGAGTTTCATAAGATTCATTTGTATCTGTACACAAAATTATTTAATTATAATGAGTGTTTTTAATAATCTCAATAATCTTTTTCTGGAAGGAAAGGGACCAAAATGATTTTCTGATTAGGCCCCACAGTACCTAAGTGTGTCCTAGCATTTGCTGTTCACAAACGTCGCAATGACCTCTACAGTCTACAAGTCTTGAAAAGGCGCATTAGGTTGCAATGATATCGAAAAATTATTTTTAAGTAATCATTTTCTCAGGGAGTCTATGCTTCTGAGCCCAAAACGGTAAAGGAATTATTGATTGATAAAATTGAAGAACACGGTGGTTTGTTTCACCTGAAATTACTCACAAATACATGGAGCAATTAATTTTCAAATAGCTTGAAAATAATCATGTTTCTCTTCCACATTGAACATTTTCATAAATTTTTCACTTTCAAACTCACATGCATCACATTTTTATTCTGACACTGTCTTTCTTTGTACACAGTATTGAGTTCTTGAAGACATTTTAAACCTATCTTTTCGCTTAAACCAACTTGATACAAGAGCACCAAATTGAGAGATCATTGTTACGAAATTAAATATGAAGTTCAGCCATGTGTACTCAAACTATATAGAATAGACTAGTTTTATTTTGTAAATTAATCCTGTGAATTAGTTTAGCAACCATGAAGAAGCCATTTTTGGACCGACATATAGGCATGTATAAATATATGAGAGTCGAGAATTTCTTTCATTTTCTCGTACACATTGTATAGAGGACGTTATGAAATGTTGCAAAAAATTGATGTCGATATTTTGACGAAAATACATGTTTTGAGATTCTCTGACACCGAAAAACTGTTTTACTCTTTTTAAAAACGTCACCCTGTCCATTTGTTTATGAACGATACTACAGCCTAAACAGTACACAAGAGTTTCACCAAAATGAATAGTACCCCTGACTACTTCAATAACGTTGCGGCCCCTTGAATTTGACATTAGAGCCATTCCATGTGAAATCGCACAAGAGTTAACACGACCTTTTTTTAAAAGTACAATATTTTTTTCTTAAATCTTAACATAAAAAAGAGACACATATTTTTGTATTTGCTTGAAAATTGATTATTTGTGTAGTTATGCCTATACTAAACTTTGGAATTTACGGGTACATCACAAAATAAGATCATTTGTTGCTCGTAATGTACGAAATATAAAAATTTGTGATTTATTTCATTTAATACTTTGAAATGTGTATTTTATTCCTCTGTAAATAAATTTTTCAAAAAGTATTTTTTTTTTCATTTTAAAAAATGTATTTTTTTCAAAAAGTAAAATTTCAGTATAAACTCGATGAGATAAAAATTTGAAAAAAATATAGGGGCGTTCCTTGTTCAATTTTCTATAAAATACAACAAGAAAAAAGCGGGCACTCCACACACAGTTTCTAAAAAATCAATTGTAAGTATGAGGGCGCGCTCTGCCTATCCATGCACTAACGAATAATTGTGTTCGGTCAGTCTTTGATGCAAGTGCTGAAGAACTAAAAAAAGAATGACCGTCTGCCTGATTGGAGTTTCAAGAGTTATTAGAATTTCAGATGTTCACTCTGCCCCCAGAATATATGACTTTGTGTCATACATGTTTTTGTGGGTAACATCGTGGCCGACGTGTGGGTCATCTATGTTCTTGTGGGTGAGAGCGAAACGAATTGAAATACGACCCATTCTACGTCAAATCGCACAAGAATTGACACGACTATTTTTTAAATGTGTGTATTTTTTTAAATATTACACGAATGTATGGCATTCCTTCTGTACATCAAAAAAAAAGGCACGTGTTTCTTTATTTAACTGAAAATTGATTATTTGTGTAGTTATGCCTATATTAAATTCTAGAATTTACGCGTATGAACTTGCTCAGGTAAAAATTTAAAAAAAACAAAGGCGTATTTCTTGTTCAGTTTTCTACAAAACACAACAAGAAAAAAGTGGGCACTGAACACGAACATATCAAAAAATATATTGTAAGTATGCGGGTGCGGGTTCCTGCCTCTGCGATAACCAATTTTGTTCGAACAGTCTTTGAAAAAAGTGCCTAAGAACAATAAAAATAATGACCGTCTGCCTGACTAGGGCTTCAAGAAATATTAGTAACTCATATGTTCAGTCTGTCCCCAGAAGGGATGCGTGACAGCAAAACGAATTCTACTACTGCTTTCCCTCGTGTCAGCTAAAGGAAATTTACTGCTGAGTCCCTTTGCGTCCTAGGGTTGGAGTGCCCTCCTGACCTTGCTCGTGAAATACAATCGACCACTTGTCAAGGGACATGAGTAAAATTTTCTGAACGTCAGTCTCAATACGCACCTTATGAAGTGAAGAGTGCTAGTGTTTGTTCTGTGATTGTGTGTACACTGTGCAACATGAGTGGCGATCCCCGTATGATATGCAACAGATGTTTCAATCCATTTAATCTTTCTTATCACCATTTTAAGAAAAGAATACCTCCAAGAGGCGTAAACCACGATTTACAAGTGAATTTACAGGAATCATTAGATTGGAGAATTTGTGATTCATTTCGGAAGAAAGGGAGTCGGCTTACGATAAGGCTTTTTGTTAGTGAAAAGAGCGTCGAGATCAGTGGCTCCCGTGGCATTAACGAAAGTAGCGGAACGTCCAGTAAATATAGTGAAAAGACTGGAAATCAAGGAAGCGACAATTAAAACTCTTCAGATAGTTCGTCAAGAATAAAGAGAAGATAAACAAGAGTTTAATTGCAATAGGAGAAAACCCCGCCAAGAAAAGAAAATTGGAACATAAACGGTATCCCCATGAGAAATTTCAGAAAGTACAAAGTGACAACACATACATTTTTTCACATTGAAGATCCATCGACGTCCATCGAAAAATCAGACAATAAAAATACTATTTAGAAACCTATCGATTCCTTTCACTCAACAGATGACATGACGTTGAAAATTTAAATTTTTACAATTTTTGTAAGTTGGACAACATACAGACAAAATAAAATCAAACGATATTTTGCAGCAACCGAACACATGATAAAAATGACTAGAAAGTTGGCTGAGGAGAATGTTGTCCAGACCTGAAGTAAATTCGGTAAGAACTGTGCATTGTGACGAAAGTTCAGTAATTCTAAGGTAAGCGAGAACTTATATTTAAAGTGAATTGTGAGGGACCAGACAATTTCAAAATGTCAGTCAAAACATGAGCCAAGAATCCGTCATTTAATAATTAAATTGAGTCGTGAAATTTCACTACCTCAAGGAGTACTTAAATTACTGCATCATCCAAAGAAATTGACTGCCAGTAACGCAAGAAACGCGTCTGTGGCAGCAGCCTTCTGTACATTGTTTGGTAAAATATTAATATCTTTTTTTAAAGTTACTAAAATCCCACTTTGATTTTTTCTGGCGTTATCAATACTCTAGTGCCTTTATATCTTAAAAAATGTTTTAGCTCATCGATTTAACAAAAATATTCAATTTTCAAATTTTTTTAACAAATTGAAAATTCAGAAAATTAAATATTTTGCAAAATCTTAAAAATTAAACATGTTTTTAAGTTTCGAATGGAATTTGAAACGGAATTCTATGATTAGTATATTCAAGTATATGATATTTTTAAGTTACTGATACGCGTCATTTTTAGCAATTTCATTATGCAATATTTCTGGAAATAATAAAGTTAGAAAAAATAAAAATACACGTGTTAACTCATTTGATCTATAAAACAGAAAATAATTAAAAATATAAAGGTCAAAGTTTGGTCTTTTTTCTGCGATTTGACGTGGAATGGCTCATTACAGGAAACCCCAACGACATTTTCGAAATTTTCTCAAAAATGGGTTCAGTTTCTTTATTTTTCTCAAATAAAGCAAAGTATGCTTAGGAAAACAACATAGGTTCGATTTTAGTCCAAAAATTTGAATTTTCGAACACTGGGAAAGCTTTAAATTGTTTTGGCCCCCGTCCTACTACTACATTTCTGAAGATCGAACATTATTTTTTATTCAAACATTTTTGTGAACACTAGAATATTAAATAATGTCACTTTTATCTTTATTTTCTCACCTACTATATACTTAGGTAGTAAAAATAATATAATGCTGCGGCGGAAATCAACCAATTTTCGACAGAAAAACACGTATTGAGGGGCCCGGGTAAAAAGAAGTTGATAAATCTTGTCATTAGTTTTCGTGTAATTTGGAGATAAATCGTTTAGATCTTAAAAAATCGTAAAGATTTGAACCTTCTCCCCTACTACGTAGTTCCGTTGTAAACAGAAAGTATTTTAATTGTACAGTAGAGAGTGGAGATTTTTGTCAGAAAACTCGTATTTTGGGCCCCTGATAGCAAAAAAGCGGATAAATCTTATTTACATTCGTTTGAAATTATTTAATTTAACACATCTTGTGAGTCCTTGGTGCGGAATAAATTGGTTTACGGCCAAAGATCTGTTTCGTCTGTGCTCAACACTGGCGCCTAAACAGTTTAAATTACTATTTTGTCCAAAATTAATATTCCCAGGTCGATCTGACCGAACTAGAGGCTCTTTGAATTTGAAACTGACATTTTCATTTTTGATCGCACTTTATGTGAAACATTAACAGCACTTCCGAAATTTTCTCAGAAATAAATCAAAATTGTTTTAATTTTTTTGATAGAGCAAGGAAATATCATGAGTAGACCGCGGAATTTCATGCCATTGCATAGTTTTAGTGATTGCGCATATCGAAAGGAAATATATATAACTTTGCCTATCACCAAAAATAAAACAAAAGTAGCCCATTTTTTATTTTGCATAATTGCATATTTTTGGGATTTTTTTAATAACTGCAAATTTTTATTCACGTGGCATATTGTGGCTCAGTGCATAGCTCGCTGACTTCGCACTCGGAGGTCCGGATTCGATTCCCGGGCCGGCCATCCTGGCCGGGGTTTTCGTGGCTTTCCTTGATAATAAAGCGAATGCTGAGATGGTTCGAAAAGCCCACGATCACCTCACCTATCATCATCATCATCATCATCATCATCCTATCACCTCCATCCCTCCTCACCTTTCACTTCATTCAGCATTCCCTGCAAAATGCCCTTAATGGCCTTAATAAGATCTTAGTCGGATAATAATAATAATAATAATAATAATAATAATAATAATAATAATAATAATAACAATAATGCGAGAAAGTATGTTCATCACTAGAATGTTCTAGCATCACTAGCACAGCACCAAGCATGCACAAGCACCACTAGTCGCTATTTATTTGCATCCCCGAGATCAATTACAATACAATTTTATAAACAATCAGCGGGTTATTCCGTCAAAATGTTCACTGTGAAGACATTTTTGTCCGGTCTTTTCTCTATTTGGGCCATAGCAGGGCGCCGCCTCCGTCGCCATCGTCGCTACCGCCGCCGCTATCATCCCGCGAGAGCCTTAGCCCTGCACACTGCAGTCTGCACTCGGCCGCGGCGGACGTTCTGCGACCGCTCGTCGCCGTGTTCCCGACGACACGACGCCTGCGCTGCCGGTGGAGCCAGGATGTTTACCTTCGGCCACGACCACATCATGCGGCTTTTTAAGGTCAGTCTGGGGGTAGGGAGTGCGCGGGCGGCGGAGACGGATGCACGCTCAAATCGCCGGATTGTTATTAACGGTTTTATGACGACTGTTTAGAAGTTCATGTTTCTTTGTTTTACTCAGTTTACTTAATAATGACGTCGATTCTCGACGACTGTATTGGTGGGAGAGGCTGGTAGAACGTTCTGGGCGATTTATGTCAACTACTATACAATGGGCTTTCAGATATCAATAGAATAATTGTTCATAAATATTGCTTCTTACCGACCTTGATTCTTGTCATTATACCCGTGGGAAAGGCCAGTTGCCGGTTTTGCAGGGTATATCAGGTGTTTAGAATGGATTCACAGAAATGAACAAGATATTCCCCGTGCATATAACGTGTTATTGGCCTCAATTCTTGGTCACTATTAGTGACCGAAGTTGCAGATTGTTTCCATGGTATTGATATCAACGACTATACACCGGCTTTGTAGAAATATAATATAATAATATATACCTTTTTCAGAAATATTGTTTCTTATCTCTTGTGCCTGTAACTGGAGGTGCCCGATTTCTGATTCCGCTGTGTTATTAACAGTGTTCCAGTGGTTTATACAAAATCACTTTCTTTTAATTTTTTAAAATTATCTTGAATGTTTTTAATGTGTTTTTAGAAATATTACTTTGTACCAATCTCGATTCTTAGGTACAATACTCACGGACTAGGTCGGTTTAATATCGGACTTTTACTGACCTCGTCTCGAGCATTGTGATGGCTGGAGACCGGAATAATATATAGATTGAAACTTCAAAATATGTACATAAATATGTAATGAGGACAGTAAGAATATGTAATAAATGAGTAAAATCGAATATATGTAATATTAACACTGATTATAAAACATTTACATTGTATTAAATTACGTCTAGAAACAATTTCTAAACAAATTTTAAAAAATAATACAAACGCTTTAAAAATCATTCAAACAGTAGTAAAAGCTTAATCTATTGCTATCCAGGACCGTAGTTTAGCAGCCTAACTAGACGCAATAGAAGCCAACGTACAAACGATACCTACGAGCAGCAAACAATCACTGCAGTGAGCAACATTCTCATCGCAGTGTTATACATCGGCGTTCACAGTAGTTTCTCGGAAATTAAGGTTAAAGGTCATGAAACAGGGTGTCAGTGATACTTTTCACATCTAAAGGTGAACATGATCTCTGTTGCTGACGCGCACTTCCCGCCTGAAGCAGGAGTGCCGGATTGTGAGAACAACCGACCGCGTAGCGCACCTGAAGTCGACAGCACTCAGTAATAATGTCGAAAAAAACGCTGATTTTTTAAAACTACTTTTCGTAAAAAATATGTAATAAAGTTGAAAATTGATGAAATAAAAAAAATTGTTAAAATAGCAAGATATGTAAAATTGAGTACTACTAAATATGTAAAAATATGTAACAAAAATTGGACATTGTATTTACGCGACGACCATTCGCCAAGATTACAATTTTGAGAACGGTAGGTATAAAGATAAAAATATATGTAGTTACATAAAAATCCGATCTCTATTGACAGTAGACAAGATCTGTAAAGATTCTAGGGGCTGTTTATAACTATTGTACTGTGTCTTCCCAAAAAATAACCAATTTCTTCAAATATGCGGCTCCCTATAGTATCATTTGTTGTAGGAATATTGTAGGAAATAGCGAACGTCGACTACAGACAGTGGAACAGGGAGTCATTCAGCTTATACTGCGATTTTTGTAGGAAGAGCTCTCAAGGCCACTCAAATCCCATCTTCGCGATGGAATATGTCACGGCATTTCGTGTCATTCACAGTCGTTCCGCTAGATTTCGCACGATCGCGACCGTATGAAGCAGTGCTTGCGATCATGCGACTTCTACCGGCAAGACCGAGAAAAGACGCCAAATGCCGTGACATATTCCATCGCGAAGATGGGATTTGAGTGGCCTTGAGAGCTCTTCCTACAAAAATCGCAGTATAAGAGCTGAATTCGCAGTTTGAAAATGTGCTTCAACACTACCCATTTTGCACAATGAAACAACACACCCCCAGCCCTTTCCCAGCGATAACAGACTCAAATTAATCCTCAGACGAGCGTCACGGCCTTCTTGCTGAATCTGCAGGCTCAGCTTTCCCGCCATGTGTCGGTCTTCATGGACGCGTCCACGAAGTGCGACCGTATCGTTGCAGGTCGAGGCAGTTGCCGCACGGCGCCGATACTATAGTGCAATTTTTATTACTTTGCCCTTACAGGCCCGTCTTCACGATGGAAAATGTCTCGGTATTTTGCGTCTCTCTCAATCCTGTCGCCAGACATCGCATGATCGCGATTGTATCAAGTAGTGTTTGCGATCATGCGAAATCTAGCGGCACGAGCGAGAAAGACACGAAAACCTGCGTGATATTCCATCGTGGTCATAGGGGCTTGAGGGGCAAAGATATAAAAATCGCACTGCAGAGCCCACCGCAGCCTACACGGCAGCGAACGGAATGCTCGGCACACCTAGACCCTTTCCCGAGAAATTTAGAATGGATGGGAAAGTCAATCATCGGGGATATGAGAAAATTCTGTCCTTATAGCAGTACGAATTTTTGCCACCTATTACAAGTAAAAGACTGAGACAAGGCACATGGTTCTTTTTGTTCTTCGTCGGTATTGAAAGATAGAAGACTTTGCGAGGAAAACATTAAATTCTCGATTGTTAGCACTTAGATCGCCTAGCCTCACCACTTGTGCTACCAATGAAAGTAGTACGTAGCCCTTATGAAAATTCTACAGGCATGTATAGTAGGTATTTATCTGAATCGATTATATCTACAGGGTGGACCACCACTACAAGTATCTTGAAAACGGTTTGAGATATCGAGGTGCTATTTGAGCCATGTTGTTGCATTTGATGGGGGAAGTAACATATTTTGTTTTCTTGTTTTACCTGTATGTAATTATAAATGTCCCAATGTTGACACAACTTTGTTTTTTCAAATGGAAGCATTTATTTTTTCCACGTCATTCTAATGTTCTTTAAAAATGAAATGCAATGATATAAATATTGTTAATATTCGGAAAGCATTTTTATAAAAAACGTGAATTTAGGTCTTACTAAACGCCATGCTGCAGCGCGCAAGGACAGTTGACAGCTGACAGTGACTGCGGCGTGGCGTTTTTTAAGTCCTAATTTCACTGATTTCGTAAAAAATACTTTTCGAATATTAAAAATATTTAAATCATCGCATTTCATTTTTAAAGAACTTTAGAATGATGTAGAAAAAATATAAACTTCCATTTAAGAAATTGTGTCAATATCTCTACGATTACGTACGGTACAAACAAGAAAACAAAATGTTATTTTCCCAATCACGTGCAACAACATGGCGCAAATAGCACCTCGATACCTCAAACCGTTTTCAAGATATTTGCTGTGGCCAATTTAGGTGGTCCACCTGTATACAACACTTATCCTTCGGCACTCGCCACTTCGAAGTACTCTTAGTATTAGTTCGCATTCCTGAATTAGCAAAATGCACACTGTGACTAGCGCCCGACTTTCAAGTTTGCGAATATATTTACTGCCAAAATTGAAAAATAATAACGTACAATAAAAATTAAATGTTTAAATTATAATAAAAATGATGGGGTGCGTTGGGCTTCATTGGCGAAATTGAGCTCAATCCTCGGTATCTAAATGTCCTCGACCATATCCGAGATAAATGGTTTGATGAATGGGAGAGGAGTAATGATGATGTTGACATCAGGGGCGGATGCAGAGACGAATTTTGGTAGGGGAAATTTTTGTATTCAAAATGTTTTGATCGAATGTATCATATTACAGTTTATGTAGAATGACTCACGCTTAACTCAGCTCATGTTGCAATACCATTTTATTCGTTTTAATGCTTATACGAAAATATTTTTGCTGTTTCGTGACAAGGTAAAATGAATAGTTAGTGAAAAATTTTGGGAGGGGAAATATCACTCGTTTCCCTCCCCGTGGATCCGCACCTGTTGACATATTTGTGTGATGATAAAATAATGATGGAAAGAGAGGCAGGAAAAATCGGCGAAAACACGAGAAAATATTCCTCAAAACTACCTTGTCCACAGCAAATTCCACATAAAGCTACCGGCTTTCCAACCTTAGTACCCAGAGGTTGAAGGTGAGCCGTCTGACCGGTACGCCACGGGATTCCCCCTTCAGTTTCGTGTCCTTGAATAGAAAGATAATCTGGAGGGTTGCAGATTTGGCTGAAGTTAGCTATAATGCAAGATACTTAGGACTTGCATCCCCGTATTCCAGATTCGTAATGTTACAGACGAAAAAACTTCAATACGAATATACACGAATGACTTCACTCGACACCGGTTTTAGTGAACTGGGATATAGTGAACTTACGTCATTGATCCAGTTTCACTTACGTTACAAATAAGAAAATTGAGATTCGGTTACAGTGAACCTGAACCTCGGCTTCAGTGAACGTAGGGAATACGTTCTGGAAATAAATTTCCGTTTGGAAAAGAATACATCGCCTCAGTGCCACAATTTCCAACACTAGGCAGTTTGAAAAAAATTCGTCGTTGAAAGGTCGTAATCGAAGAAGTCTCCCCTTAGGTGAAGGTAGCGGAGCCGGAATGGGGACCTTACTGATGATCCCATGCCACTCAGTTTTACTTTTTTTAAAAATTTTATTCTCGTTCGACATACTTGTTTTTCGAGGAGGTTAAATTATGCAGTACATAGTTATTAGCTTTTTGGGAATGGCCATCCATAAGCAGTGGTTCATATAACTCGGTAGAATTTAATCATAGTGCTAAATTAAAGGAAGCTAGGTTGAAGATTGTTTCAGTTTGATCAATTGACAGTAATGGAGGATTACGGTGGTTTGAATCGGTCTTTGGGACACCTGGATTTAATACGTGGGGATGAAGCATTGCGACCTAGGCTGAAGATTGAGCATGGGGAAGTGTGAAGGTTTTGGTAAAACGTTTGGGCTATTCAGTTTTACTGAGGAAACAGACCATGAGATATTCCGCGGGACACAGCGCGTTGAGTTTTACGAAGGCGACAGGAAGCACGCGACTGCCACAGCTTGGCGATATCAACAATGCCGCGCGGAAAAGCGATCAGTTTCATTAGCCGCTTACGCCATCCCGCTACTGAAAACATCTCGTATGTTTTTAGGCGAATAAAAGGGCTTTCGGAGAGTGAGGCGGTGTTCCAACAGTGCAGGAGGCATTGAAGGGTGTCGAGACTGAGACTCAGAAGACATGGCAGAATCAAGTATTGAGAGGAGAGAGTAGGAACAGTAGAGAAGGATCTAGATAAATTACTGATGAAAATGTAGAAAGCAATCTTGCAAAAATGAAAGCAATGTTGACCTAAGATGTTGAAATGTTCAAAATGAAGACAATACGCAATGATGCATCCGTTACCTTAATGTTCCCTTCCTTCGGTGCGAAAAGAACATTGGACTGTTTACGCGCATCTCTGACATCCAAAATTGGGACACACGCGGCATATCATTGACAAGGAAATGTTAAAAGTTAGTGTGAAATTTGAAACGTGAAATATGAAATGCACCGTGTCAAAAATGACAGAAGGGAAACATTTTTTAATACACTTCACTCAAATTAAAATTATGTTCTCTTGTTTCCATAATGAGCTTGTTATTGTTGTCAATTCGTCCTTAAAATGTAATGATATGTTTGGGCTAAATTGATGAGTCCATATAATATTATAAGAAATTATCCCCTCCTTTGTACATATAAGTAATTAATGCGGTTTTGTACCATTTATAAATAAAATCGATAAAACCCCCTGTAAGTGTGCTACTGCAAAATAGGAAATTACCTCTCAGTCCTGTATCAAACAGATTTATGACTAAAGTAACGACAACAGAAGTTAGCAGATTAGGTTACACGGAAAAGCAGGCGGAAAAGTAAACTGTAACAGATTCTACGTTGCAACACACTTTACCATCGTACACAACTCGGAAACGATACATCGTAAACATTTAAAACGGGTTTTCGTGTTTCTGAAGGAACATTCTAAGATGGCTCCTTTCTCGTAATCTACAAATGGAACATTTTGGATGTTCGTTCACTTATGTTTTTCAAGGCGTACGGGGTATGAGGCACGGCGAAAGGAAGTGGAGAAGAAGAGAGGACACGAAGACGAAGAAGAAAAAGGAGATGCAAGATCGAGAAGAAAGGAAAGAGACGTGAAAAGGAAGAAAAATATGAACATGAGAAAATGTAATGCAAAATTTAATGTCTGTTAAAAATAACTACCTAGTTCGGACAATCGGAGATTGAAATTTGCGTCCAAAGTAGACTCCAGACATGACCACTGTCCGGGATTGACAGCTGAGAAGTGGCAACGTCCAAAATTTTAACAGATATCGTCATCAACTTTCATATTTTATGACTCTATCTTATAAAATATACTCGCATTCTACAGCTTTTAAAAGCGTTCGAATTTCAGATCAAATATCACACACAATATGCCGCGTCTCCATTAGTCACCTGATCCACCTTTTACGAAAATTCCGTTTTACCTCCTGAGTTGATACTAAGACGTAATAGGAGTATTTAATTTAAGTGTTTTTCTTTTGCATCTGCTGTTTCTTTTCCTGCTTCTGCTTATTCTTCTTTTCTTTTCTTGAGTTGATAGATTAGTGATTCCGGGAGCGTCAACTGATATGGTCATTAGGCCCGTAAGTGTAGTTAATCTTTTGCATGTATCGCGGGAGGTAGCGATAATCTTCCCGCTGGATGACGAGATCCGGCGCCGACGTACGCGTCGGATTGCGGGGTTTTCTCAACCAGGCATCTCCCACCAGCGGAGCATAGCCCAAATCGGGACACGCTCTAAGCTCTCGACTGGTCTCCCGTCATGTGTGGTAGTGTAGTGCATGTGAGTGTAATTAAGTCAGGGACAAGGAAAATGAAGGAGAAATCCCGCGCGTTGAGCCACCTAGCCTGGTTTCTATTTCTTGGGCACCACAACCGAATTCAAACCTTGATCTTCGAATATCATTCGTCCGTTGCATGGAGAACTGGAGTTGCATGAACTGGTTGCATGGACGATGTGATACGTGGGAATGTAGCTTTTCTCCCCTCCTAATAAGACGAAATTTTTCAGTTTTTAGTGTTTTAGGTGAAAAAATCAAACTGTTTTTATTAGTTTACGTTAAATAAATAATTTCATTTAAAATTGAATAAAGAAATTTCTGTATCGCCGATTGCTCGAATAATTATCCATTCACATCACTCCCCAAAATTTAAATTCCCCGCAACTCATTTTTAGCCCTATTTATATGACCTATTTATATGACAGTGCACTTTTTTTACTCCTCGTAATATTGATAATTTTTCATCAATTGTCTATGTGAACGGTTTTTAATCATTTTATCTGCTGACTAAATTATAATTGATTGAATATTTTTAGCATATTTAATAAATAATTATTTCTGAATATTCCGTTTTTTCTTACCCAAGGTACGATGTCATTGAACTCAATAACATAACAAAAAAACAACGCATTATATCATTCAAATGACGAATTAAAAATCATTTACTGTAGTTCCTCGAATATGTTCTTACATTTATACTGCGATTTTCTTAATTGTGCCCCTGACAGACATCACCTGTTGACGGTTTCCTCCAATTGGGTGCTTGAACGTCACCATAGTGACGTCAGTGTGGCGACACACAAGCTCCCGATTGGATGGCAGCGAAACAGCTGATTACTGTCAGGGGCAATATATGAGGAAAATAGCAGTATATTACCCAAAATTGTATTTCATCTAAGAGAAATTTGAAAGAAAAATTAGGTGTACTATAACTAGGATAGTGGTAGAAACCAGTATCAATGGCCGTGACATATTTGAAAATATTTCTAACAAATTTCTTGAACTTAATAATAGAACAGGTGTTGAACGCCACTACCAGGAGGAGGTTAAAGCCATCTAAAGCTAGCAGCGCCCAGAAACCAATCTCAACCAAACTATATCCAAAATTTTAGGCTAATTTTAGGCTAATTAAATGCTCTATTCCCGAATTTTAGGCTCCTCTGGATTTCCGAAAATCGTGGGCGCTGCTAGCTTTAGTCTAAAGCTAGCAGCGCCCACCCAGAATCTATCTCAAAATCAATTGTAAAATATGAAACCCATCCCAAAATTTAAGAATAATTTTAGGCTCTTGGAAAAAAATTATCCCGCCTTCAAATTCAAAAATCAGGGCTATACAAAGTGAAACAATTAACATTGATTCTTACGGGTGAAATAACACCAAAATCAAAAAACCTTAGGAAAAATCTGAAACCCCTCCCAAAAGTTAAGAATAATTTTAGGCTCTTGGAAAAATATCATCCTCGCCTTCAAATTCCAAAAATCAGGGCTGTACAAAGCGAAACAATTAACATTGGTTCTTATGGGCGAATAAACATCAAAATCAAAAAACCTTAGGAAAAATCTGAACCCCCTCCCAAAAGTTAAGAATAATTTTAGGCTCTTGGAAAAAAATCATTCCGCCTTCAAATTCCAAAAATCAGGGCTGTACAAAGCCAAACAATTAACATTGGTTCTTACGGGTGAAATAACACCAAAATCAAAAAACCTTAGGAAAAATCTGAAACCGCTCCCAAAGTTAAGAATAATTTTAGGCTCTTGGAAAAAATCATCCCCGCCTTCAAATTCCAAAAATCAGGGCTGTACAAAGCGAAACAATTAACATTGGTTCTTACGGGTGAAATAACACCAAAATCAAAAAACCTTAGGAAAAATTTGAAACCCCTCCCAAAAGTTAAGAATAATTTTAGGCTCTTGGAAAAAAATCACCCCCGCCTTCAAATTCCAAAAATCAGGGCTGTACAAAGCGAAACAATTAACATTGGTTCTTACGGGTGAATAAACACCACTCACTATGAAAGAACTCACTATGAAGAAAAAAATGTATTTGAAGGAAAAATCTCCATCTGCAATTTTGTAGTTGGAAGAAGACGTTGAATAAAATTTAAAAATTAACAATTTTCGAAAATTTAGAGTACCGTGAACATCGTTCCTATGTCATCATAATAAGTGCATTTTACTCTGTTCTTACAAGAAATTTAAAGAAAAATTTGGAGCAGTTTTTGAGAAAAGTTTAAAAACGTCCGGGGAGCTTCATGTAAAGTACCCCAAAATTTTATAGAATCTTTTTCCATATTTCAAAGCTTTCACTCAAACCAGATCGTACGGGGAATATCCATTTTGGAAGAAATCGTACGTATGGTTTAGGTGCTAGCAGTGTTGACGGACGGACGGGGACGGACAGATGGACGTTTTCCTTTCAGTTGGTTTTTGGGAATCAAGGACCAACAGAAAAGGGGTTCTGACTACACCACGTGTTAAGGGATTTTTTTCTTAATTTAGCAACTGGATTTATCCACGTTTTCGTCATCACGACCAGACAAATAATTTTTTGCTGGCGAAAATTCGCCATTTTCCCCGCAGCATTATATAACTTTCCCTATACAACGTATATTACTCTGGATTTAAGTAGCGTTTATTGTCGACAGAACAATTTTTATACATGGTGGTAGTTTTGCACTACATAGCTTGTATATATTGGATGGTTGGAGAGTTCAAGATTGCTTTGACCTTTCTTGCGTTGTTTATAATAGTCTGAGGATTTTCCTCTCTTGTGTAACTGACGCACCACTTTTGTTTTATTTACACTATCATTACTTCAACAACCTACAATATAATATTAAACCTACAATATAATTACAATTACTTCATAAGCGACTCTGTCGCGTCCTTATTGCTTTTATCTTCGAAATTCTCTTATCCTGAAATGACCTGACACTAAGCACAGGTGTCACTGTCACGTCTTGTTGTTCACTGATTACTATTTACACTATTTACATTTTAACTGCTCCATCACTGCACCATCTTCTTTGACAGTGTGTAGGGGCATCGAGGGGCTCCGGGTGGTGGTGCGGGAGTTTTTAGGTGCGGATTGGCCTCTGCCAGACGATGCCCGCGGCCGAGGCGGCCCCCGCTGGGCACAGTTTTATTTATTTACACACACGTCGGTATTCGGCAGGGACCAGCTCTGGACGGTGTGCTTGTAATAGCAGGCGCCACTACGTCGGTAAAGCTAGCACCCCCACTTTCTTAAAACTCAAAAATGCTTGCGCCATAATTTTGGGCTAATATCAGCCCCCTTACAAAAATTTTGGGCTACCTCCCAACACCTTGAAATTACGATTTCAAATTTTGGCCGGTAAAGCTAGCACCCCCACTTACTTAAAATTCAAATTTTTTTGCACGGTCAAAACAAGTGAATTTTGGGCTTCTGGGGGCCACTTTTCAAAATTTCGAAACGCACCCCTAAATACGGAAACAAATTTTCAAATTTCTCCCACCATAAGTTTGGGATATTTTTGGGCTCTTCAGTGACACCAGAAACATTATTTTGGTACCCTATAATCTCCGAAATTAAGGTTAAAAATTGTTGGTTGTTAATTGAACACCCACCCGTACTGAAAATTCGAAAATATTTGTGTGGTCGTAAACGTGCGAAATTTTTGTTCCTTTTCAAAATTTCGAAACTCACCTCCTACGGACGATAACAAATATTTAAAACCATCCCAATAGCAACTCAACTCAAAAAATCTTGGGCCATAATTTTGGGTTCTTTAGTGTCATCAAAAAACACCCCGAAATCAACTTAGCAAAAACGAGGATGGAGAAGCTAGAATCTCACTATCTCAAAACTAGGAAATCCGGAGAAACTTCACACATATTCTGGGAGAATTATACCGTACACGTGTATTTCCAACATTAAAAAAGAAAAAAATGTATTTGTTGAGAGTTTTACCATTTATTCGGACAGGATCAATATCAAGCCTTGAAATAATTACTTTAATTCATTCCTATGTAAATATTCAATATGGACTTATTAAATATTTCATACAAGAAAAATTCTCTCCAAAAAGCAGCGACGAATTAAAAGATAAAATAGTTATTTAACTATACATCTACAATTCTAAAATCACAATCAATAATAGAGAAATCCAAAATGGGAAAAGAATAATGTCTAGTATAAAAGGCAAACTACATTTTTTCTCAATCTTTCATTCGTCAAAAAAAAAAGAAAACAAACTTAACTAACAAATGTAATATGGAATTTACTAACAATTGAACACATACCAACAAATAAGATGCGATCTTGAAATAATTTGGGCATTGTCATGTTTTTCATGAAAAAGAAAAGCAAAGTAAAAAAAAACTGTCCGAAATACTTACCGATCTCAAATATTTGTTGTTTTTTTTTCAAAACTAAACTACAGGTATTTCGCTTCAAGCAATCCAATGTTCTACAAATAACATGCACAATTATTGGCAAAAAATCGCGACACGCATATCATTTTGGGGTAGATGCATTCTTTTTGAAAAGAATTGAATATTAATCAAAACACCCTATTTTCCTGCAAATTCATTATTTGTGTTGTTATAAAACCTAAACTACAAGGATTTCGTTCCGAGCAATTTAACGTCATATACAACACATAATAGGGAATACGGCTGTACTCTCTAATAATTTGGACTATCACTTTGTTTTAAAAAGATTGGAAAATTAGTGTGAAAACTATTATATAAATTTTGATCATATTTTGGTTTATCACTAAATAAACTCCAAAATACTGTACTAATTCAAAAGAGGAATTTATTTAGAATTGCTCATACATTGGCCATCAATATGTCAACTTCAAATAATTTTGGACTAGATTCGTTCTTATTGAAAATGAAAGGAATATTAATCAAAAACAGTCCCAACTTTTTTCCGATATTCAATATTTGTGTTACCTTAACTACAGGTATTTCGCGTTTGATAATGTCATTTTCAAATACATGATAAGGAATACGGCTGTACTCAGAAAAATTTTAGGCTCCTCTCTTTGTTTACCAAAAAATGGAAAATTCTCGTGAAAACTACAATATACTTCTTGACAAATTTCTCATTCCTCACAAAATAAACTCCAAAATACTTTACTAATTCAAAAAAGAATTTATTTACATTTGCACAAACATTGCTTCTCAATTTGCTAATCTCAAATAATTTCGGGTTAGAGACGTTCTTATTGAAAAATAAAGGAATAATAATCAATAGAATAACTTTTGTTTTTGCTATCCAATATTTGCGATCTTATAAAACCTGAACTACAAGGATTTCGTTCCTGGCAATAAAGTGCCATATACAACACATGATAGAGAATACGGCTATACTCATGAATCATTTTTGAACTTCGCGGTTTCTTCTCCAAGAAAAGAAAAATTCGCGTGAGAAACTACAATATACATTTCACCACGTTTCCACTTCTGAAAAAGTAAACCCAAAACTCTGTACCAATTCAAATAAAGAATTTATTAACAATTGCACATAAATTAGCTAATAATATTCAAATCTCAAATAATTTTTGGGCTATATTAGTGTCGTATTAAAAAAGGGATATTAGTCAAAACCAGTCCATGTTTTTTTTCGATATTCGACATTTCCGTTCTTATAAAACCAGAAGTACTAGGAAATGGCTCATGGCATTGGCGTGTCACATACAATACATATTAAGGAATACGATTATACCCCAAATAATTTTGGGCTTCTCTTTCTTTTCCAAAAGTGAAAATTCTCGTGAGAAATACAGTATAACTTTTAACTATTTTTCATTCCTCACAAAATTATTTCTGAAATACTTTAATAATTCAAATGAGGAACTGATTCACAATTGCTCATGCATTACCTATCAAGATGCCAATCTCAAATAATTTTGGGCTAGAGCAGCGTTCTTATTGGAAAAAATTGGAAAATTCATCAAAACACACCCAATTTTTTCGATATTCAACCATTTGCGTTCTTATAAACACATGAATTACAACGATTTGGCTCCTGGAAATTGAAGCCATATACAACACATGATACGGAATACAGATATACTAACAAATGATTTTGGGCTTCTCTCTTCTTTTCCAAAAAAATGGAAAAGTTCTCGTGAGAACTAGAATTTTTTTTACTAATTTTTTCATTCCTCACAAAAAATTGCTGAAATACTTTACTAATTTAAATGAGAAATTATTAACGATTGCTCATACATTACCTATTAATATCACAATTTCAAATAATTTTGGGCTAGAGCCGTTCTTATTGGAAAAAATTAATATTACTAAAAACTTTCCCAATTCTTTTCCAACATTTAATATTTCCGTTGTTATAAAACCTGAACTACAAGGATTTGGTTCCTTGGGAAGGCGCGTGACATACAACACATAATAAGAAATATGGTTATACCCACAAATAATTTTGGGCTTCTCTCTTTCATTTCCAAAAATGGAATCTTCTCGTGAGAACTACAACATACTTTCGATTAATTTTTCATTCCTCACAAAATAATCTCTGAAATACTTTACTAATTCAAATGAGAAATTTCTTAGCAATTGCCCATTTATTACCTATTAATATGCTAACCTCAAATAATTTTGGGCTAGCACCGTTCTGACTGAAAAAAATAGAATATTAATCAAAACACACCCACTTTTTTCGATATTCAATATTTGAGTCTTATAACACCTGAACTACAACGACTTACTTTCCGAAAATTGAACGGTCATATTCCACACAATATAGGAAATAGTATTATACCCACAAATAATATTGGGCTTCTCTCTTTCTTTCCAAAAAAATGGGAAATTCTCGTGAGAACTACAACATACCTTTCGATTAATTTTTCATTTCTCACAAAATAATCTCTGAACTACTTCACTAATTCAAATGGGAAATTTCTTAGCAATTGCTCACACATTACATATCAATATGCCAATCTCAATAATTTTGGGCTAGCACCGTTCTAATTGAAAAAAATACAATATTAATCGAAACACACCCACTTTTTTCGATATTCAATATTTGAGTTCTTATAACACCTGAAGTACAACGACTTAGCTTCTGAAAATTGAACCTCATATTCCACACATTATTGGGAATACTATTATATCCACAAATAATTTTGGCCTTCTCTCTTCCCTTTCCAAAAAATGGAAAATTCCCGTTAGGAATACAACATACCCTATACACCAGTAAGAACCAATGTTAATTGTTTCCCTTTGTACAGCCCTGATTTTTGGAATTTGAAGGCGGGGGTGAGTTTTTTCCAAGAGCCTAAAATTATTCTTAACTTTTGGGAGCGGTTTCAGATTTTTCCTAAGGTTTTTTGATTTTGGTGTTATTTCACCCGTAAGAACCAATGTTAATTGTTGGCTTTGTACAGCCCTGATTTTTGGAATTTGAAGGCGGAGTTGATTTTTTCCAAGAGCCTAAAATTATTCTTAAATTTTGGGATGGGTTTCAGATTTTACAATTGATTTTGAGATAGATTCTGGGTGGGCGCTGCTAGCTTTAGACTAAAGCTAGCAGCGCCCACTATTTTCGGAAATCCAGAAGAGCCTAAAATTCGGGAATAGAGCATTTAATTAGCCTAAAATTAGCCTAAAATTTTGGATATAGTTTTGTTGAGATTGGTTTCTGGACGCTGCTAGCTTTAGATGGCTGGAGGTTAAGAACTCCTGACAATACACTATGGATCACCAAGTCTCAGGTATTTATTAATCGAAGATTTCCAATTACTAACTTATTAATTTAAATGTTTTTTTACTGAGGCACCTTTGGCCTGATTGGTTACGTATTATAATCTTCGAAATAGGAGTATTTGTGGGAATGCTGATGAGTTGTTGGCATTATTTTACCCATTGTAATATTTACTCAAATTTCTAATCAGTCTGAACAATATTTCTATGTTATTACCTCAGGAGTGAATATAAAAATTAAATTTACAAAAAATGTAAAACCTACTGTGGATTGTAAAACTATTCTTAAATGTAAAAATAATATCGATCATAAAATTTTGCCTTTTGATTCGACAAATTTTGTGTGTCTTGTGTGTGCGTGCGTGTAATTAAGTCTGCGCTAAGTCAAATCGAAAGGCTAAATAAATGTTTATACTTATTTTCTGTTAGTCCTAAGTGCGTTTTCATGTTTGAGGTCGGTGTTACTTCTTTCATGTAACTTATTTTTAATTTTTCAATGAAATATGTTGGTCCGTCCTTGCATTGTGTCTCTTTATCCCCGGGAAGAAACGTCAAGTACACTTTTATGGAAAATTCATAGTAGTTTAAATGAAAATCACACGTGTGCCATATAATTCAGGGCATTGTTTTCCATCTATAAAAAATGTGTAAGAAAAATATGGTGCCGACTTATAGAAAATCTTGTTGAAGTATTTTTGGAAATTTGACAAGGTTTGTTCAAAACGAGGCGGTACCTATTGATATTTAACAAATAATGTATATAAATAATTTAAGTGCTTATAATGCCGTTACATTAAAGCAAAAAATCCTTAGATTCAAAATAGAATAAGCGAGTTTGGAAAAAAGATGAACTTGGCAATTATCTAAAAAACAAACATGTTTAGAATCTCACTTTAAGCACATTTGTAAGGACATTTTGGTAACTTTGGTTATAAAATTTAAAGAAAATCCGGTCAGTTATTGAAAAAAACAATTTCAAATCTCCAAGATGTTTCATCACAACAAAAAATATCCATTTTTGCAAAATTCTTATGTGTATACGTTAGAATGTGTTAACTCTTATTTACTTCTTACATCTTCCGATCCAATTTTCAGAATAATGTTAAATTACCGTAATTAGTTAATTTTGACCAGTTTCGAAGTTTTCATTTCCATGCTCTCAACAGAAATGTAATTAAAACTAAATACTTTCAATATTAATAAAAAATCTAGGAGCTGTCATTGTAAAATATAATATTTAATTACTTTGTTATTGATGGAGAAGAAATTAAAAAAACCGAAGGGAATAATCTGACCTAATTGAGGTACCGATTGACAAATTTGACTCATACTCTCCTAAGTTTAGATTTCAAAAGACATGCTTGAAGAATCAACAAATTGCAATAACTAGTGAGTTTATACCACTGGAGTAACTAGTAAGTTTATTATAAGAAAATACCATTAATACAGTGAATCTAGACATGCAGAATAATTATACAGTTGAATTTGTTGAAGGAAGGTAAAGTTTTCTTGGGCAAAAGTACAAAAATAGTTCACAAATTTATTTAATGAATTTATATTGTAGGCGGAAATTAATCTCGTACTCAGAAATACATGAAATACTGTTTATTTCCAAGTGTCAATTTCACAATGCTCAGTATCGTACCTGGGACAAGCCTCTTATAACCGTATAATATTTATCCATATTATATTCATAAACCTTGCAGAGTAACCAAAATACAAAAACTGAAAATCCCCGAGCTCACCAAATTACTCTAACTAACACAATAATTTACCAAGTGTATAGGACAGCGGTCGGCAGACCTGCGCACCAGGCCCCAGGCTACGCCAGGAGCAACGCGAGGGTATCTTCGCTCCACGCCCTTCACGGGCGTTGACAGGGTTAGTGGGCGCAAACAGGCAACATAGCGTCCTTACGTCTGATACTCAACAACGCGTCTCTAGTCGAACGCGTAGAGCAACTTTTCATCCAGTGCTGATTTCTGCGACGAGTCGAGAGAGGCTTCGCGTCTGGTATCGTGCTTATGCAATCCCGTGCTTCCAAACTAAATTTCTTTCTTCGCCTAAATTTGCTCAATCTTCCCAATGATTATGTTTGTCGAATGCACATTTGAAGACATAGTTATTAGTGGCGTATGGCGATCTTATGCTGAAGATGGATGTAAGACAAAACATTATTCTAAAATATTCTTTTAAATTCTTTACAATTTATTTTACGTCAAAAACCGGTAAAAACTGCGTGACGTCCTTCGAGCAGATGTGTATTCTGTGCACGTCTACTTAATTCTGAGATCCCTACCCTAAACTATATACAAGTTAATATCTGAATACAGAAGCAATGCTTGTTTTTTTGCAAGAATTGTTGATAAAATATTGACTCCGATGTAATAAAATTGTTTTCAAAAGCAAATTAGCTGTAAATTTCAGTTCTTATCCCCCATCATGTCCTTCGCGAAGGAATATACTTCTGCCGCGAAAACATGCAATGCAAGTATTTTTGCAAAAAATGCAAGTATTTTTTATGTGAACGAAAAAATTCAGACGTACTCATTACCTTTGGATTTGCACATTGTACAAATCATGAGTAGAACGAGAGATGAGATAAACGAGTGTTTATCTCCATGTTAACAGAATATCTGGGGAAACATTTGTTAGAAAGCTCCAGTGGAATGACGTTGTCATCCCACTGTTTTCCATCACGGCGAAGCAATGTTCGGCGAGTTGCATCTTTGTCATAGGGTGCGCGGACGTTTTGGGTGGTATGAATAATAAAGAAGCGTTTGCTCACAATCAGAGTATCTTTTCATGAGCACGAGCATTTTTTCTGAGAATATTCTTCGACCAACGAGCATTTGCTTAACTTCGTATGAATAAAAATATTCTCAGAGTGATGAGTATATTCTCAAGGCAAATTCAGAATATTCTCATTTGTCTATGCAGCTGATGTGATTTTGTTCCGATTATACAACTTGTTTTAACTTATCACGTTTGCGCGCTGCCGGTGCCGTTGTTTATGAATATACCGTTGTTGCATTGCGATTAGTATTTTTCAATCTAAAACTTCAATTCCATGCATAGTGGAACAAATAAAATAAGGAGGCATTGTTTCAATTGCGTCAAGCATCTCTGCATAACACGCTCCCGAGGGAAGCTGCATATTACTAATATGCGATCTGTTATAACCCCTTTCTAATTATGTATTGCGAAATTAAACACGGACAAAACCATAACCATTTCAATCAAACAAGCAAGGCATTGGAAATGTTAATTTTCATTATTTCGTAAATATCTTAACTTTTTTCATATTCTGGAATCTTACGCAGATTCAGGCCGGTTAACATTTACGCCAGCAGCCCTATTCACATTGATCTACATACATTTTTGCTTGAATATCCTTTTGCATTAATCTAATACATCCCTGAATGTCGTAGTTTTTTAATACGAATGTGCGTATAATACAAGGTGCAGATAGAGAAAATAAAAGTGTATTTGTTCTGGCTTTTAATTTTTTATTTGTTAATTTTCTCTTCGGATTGTGTAAATTTCGCTTATTTGGGGCAACGTTATTGCACTGTCCGTAACCTCAACGATTCAAAACCGTTTTCACAATGTCTGTCTTGAAAACGCAGAAATCTGCACCAACACCTCACTGAAAAGATCAAGTTCACCCATTCACAAAAATACTTTTATTTTCGTTTCATATGAACGAGTGCCAAATCCATTTTCCTTCTTTTCTTGACTGAAAACAAGCGTTGCGACGAATTTAACATTTCTCTCCGAATGTCATAACAAACGCTGCAAGTTCTATCACGACGCCGTCCCGTACTTCTTTAGTTTCTTATATCATGAACAAAGTAATTTCTTGATAGATTCCTACTTATAACAAAGGTACGGTAACCTCACTTTTAAAAGTGAGGCACCTCAAGACCAGACTCAAAACAATCTGGTTTTTTTAACGTCTTGTTGATTATTTTTAGGCTAGGCCAAGAAAATGCTATACGACTTATGCCTAATTAATATTACAAGTGCAAATTTAAATTAAACAGGGGACATGAAAAATAAGTGAGAATGATAAGCTTGCATTTGTTTACCAGATTCCCTATACATGGTTGAATATCAGAAATTGCTCAATATAAATCATTAATTAGCTATGCCAATTTTGCCCCGATAGATTGTTTTAATTGCAACAAGTGCTGAAAATGCTTTCTCGCACAAATTGCTCAATACTACATAGCAAATAATACACTGAGGTTGTTTGCAGATATTTAGGAATTATGAGAAAATAGATCTACTGAAAGCGTCTAATAGTGCCTAAAATGTCCTAAATGGGCCGTTGATGTCTATTTTAATGTTATTGCTTAAAACTATCTAAAACAAGTGATTTTCAAGGACGATCATATTTTAAATGCTAAATTTTGAAATTCATTTTACGAAAACGCAAATATTATGTGATCGATTACGCAATTGACAACGACCGAAATCTCTCACCCAAAATACGGAACGCAAGGAACCCTACAAGTCAACATAGTAAGGATGTTCCACGCTCGTCTCCGATCAGCACGCACTTCTTTGGCAATTGCACCCATTCCTGGTGCAGCTGCACTGTTGACAGGTTGAGGCTTATCGCGCAGCGCGTCGTCTTTGAGGTCCAGGCGAGGACAGACAGGTCAGGCAAAAGCCTACTCTCGGACAGGCGAAGATTACAAAATACGATCCATTAGTTAAATGGGTCGTGTGGTACTCATTTTTCTTGGGTGGGGGCGGATGGTGGGACGGGGAGGGGGGACGAGTGAAAATTTTCCAGGAGGAGTGAGCATGAGTAATATGACTAAATTTGTTTTCTCCTATAAATCTGTGTCAGTGAAAATTCATTTTCAGCTTTCAAAATGATATTAATAGATAAGACAGCCTTATTGTAGAAATTTGGGGAAAATATTGATTGTATACTATACTGTTAATTATGAAAGTGAATAAAATATGCTTGTAGTCTATTCTCATAAATGTACAAATAGTTTTTTCTGCATAATAAAAATTGCCTAATTTAATCCTTATGGGATCAGTTCTATATACAATCAATATGGGATCAGTTATATATATAATCAATACATAACATTTTCATGTCTATTTTTTGCCTGGCTTAGTCATTTTGTAATCTATTTTAAGTGACTAAAAACGTCGGTTTTCATGCGTATTAATGCCTAATTTCGTAATTTGTTGCCTACTTTAGGTGCCTAAATCAAACCTTCTTCGTGCCTAAATTTCCGAGGTCTAGTCATAATCATACAATTATGAACACACAAAATAGATAATGTTTGTCGTTAACAAAAATGTATTGTTTAATTTCTAGAGATTTGATTCTTTAATGTTTTACTCAATGTGACTTTTAACATTAATTATTAACATTAACATTAATTAAGAAAGATTTGAAGTTATGTAGGTATCTAAGGGGCAGATCTAGGGACTATCGGTGCCTCTACAATACTTTGCGCAAAATGTGGGCTGTTCCAAATAAAGCTATTCTTGCACTTCCCAGTCTTTTGAATTAACCTGGGAGTTTAGCCAAGTTCTTACACACATTTTGCGGAACAAATCCCAGAGCTGCGATAACTATCGGGACGACCTGTGCTTTTCGCCCCACATTCGGCTGAACTCAATTTCCAAACTCTTGTATTCAAGACGTTTCTCTGCCTTCTTGATTACGACGTTTTGGTCGCAAGGTACAGCAACATCTACAAATAGACGCAATTTTTTCTCCAAATCCCGGATAACTATATCCGGTTTGTTTGCTGCTATCGTGCGATCCATTTGAATTTGTTAGTCGTACAATATTGTATAGTGTCCAACAGATGTCAACCGGTTTGGGAAGTGTTCTTACCACTGGGGTCATGTAAAGTTCAGTAAAAAAATTCAACTTTTAGATTTAACTCGAAGTAATTAAAAAAAAATTGACAACTTACGAAAAAAAAAGAAGCTTCATTTTCACATTGAGAATACGTTGTGCCAAGTAGTAATCACATTATTTTGAAGTTATTTTAGACTAAAACCTACACTGATTTAAAATAATTAATTATTCTGTATTATTAATAAACATAAAAGTGGCCTAATATATAATTTTCAATATTACGTATACTTTAAAACAAACTTACAACTTGACATCTACGTTTGTATTTGAAATAAGGTAACTAGATTTTAAAAGCTGAATCGATAAACAAAAATTATTTATAAAATATAACAAATAAATAAATTCAGCGTTTTGTTATTTTTTCAGCATTTAAATTTGCCATTCTGTTTACTATTTCTGAACGTTTCTGCAGAGATACAGCGACACAGTACTCCTTAGATCAGTGTTGTCAAGGTCGATGCCACGAGCGGGATCCGTGGCACGAGTGCCACGACGAATCGTCCCTCCACGTAGTTCATCACCCCGCCACCAGAGACAACGCCATCTATAGTTCCTACTCATAATAGTTCCCTTTCTCGACGATAGTTGCGCAGAGAAGCTCATAGCATGTGACGGTGCCATGACGCGTGCCACAGGTACCAGTAGACCTTGACACCACTGACTTAGATATAACGATCGCGACTGAATTTTAGAATAACATGTTGGACACAATGATTTCTCTAATATAATTGTCCGAAAAATATTTATTATTGTAATATTAAACCAAAATTATTTCTCTCAATGCTTTTGATACAGGGTTTTTATGATTTTTGTAAGGATATAGTATTTTAATAGTATATTTTTCCGCGGTAGTTGTGTTAAAATATTGAATTTTTGCTATTCAGATCACCAATAATTAAGGTTGGAGTGTTTGTAGAGAATTAATTTAATTCATTCATAGGATTTTTTTAGCTATGAAGGTTTGAAAGCATCATTAATGTTTATTGGCATAGTATTGGTATTAATTTCAAGTGGTACAGTTTCTAGGTTAATGGTTATAGGTGAGTGAATTTGTGAGTTTACTTTTAATTGCCATTGCTGTTCCTACGAAACCCCGGAAGCTGTTAGCCTGGATCTATCACTTCTATGTATTCTGTAGCCATATCATTTTAATTTGTCCTCTGCAACTATACTTGATTTTATGTAGAGGTGCTCTTGACTTCAATCAGTTGTTTTTTTTTATTTATTTATTTATAGTCGCATCAACTGCGAGGTTATTAGCGACTATTCTGTAATTTTATAATAAGGTACATACATTAAGTTACAAGGTTCTGTAAGTTTACATAGCATGGTTACTTTTTTTTTACAATTATACATTTTTGTTCAGTGAATAGTGAGACATTACAGTTTATATTACACCAGGGGTTGGAAATATTTTACTACATGTGATAATTTACACAGTACGTATGCTTAAAAACAATATTACAGTTTGTTTTACAGTTCGACATTAATTGATTTGCAAAATTTTAAAATTTTTTCTTGTAGGGAGCTTGAATAAAGTAAAGCATCAGAATTAAAGTTCTGTAAGTCAATCAGTTGTTACAGTGTCATCCAATCGGGTTCTCGAAACGTCACCATAGTGACCGCACTGTAGTGAAGTTAAGCTGCCGATTGGACGACTACCGCAACAGCTGATTTACGTCAAGTACAGCTCTAAATAAATTGAAGTATAGGTGGGTTTCACAGATGCAGGCTATCTGTGTATTGTGTTGCTGAAGCAAGTGGTGAAAGAGTGTCTGTTTTTTCTAATTCCGTTTGCATGAAACTTAAGAGTGTTTAGTTACTTTGGGTTATCCTTTGTTGATATGAAAGAATATTGGGTGATTTTAGTTAATAAAGAGGGGACATAAATAAGATGTTTACATTTGAGGTTCTTAGAAAATATTGATTTTTTTCTCGATGAGGAGGAGTTGTAAAACACTCAAAATAAATTTAGGGAGTTTTAACAATGTTGCTGCTATAGAACACTCCGATGTTCTTATAAATTTATATTTATAAGGTGTGAGCATGTTGGAAAAATTTATAACAGACAATATGCTTTAAAGTAATGTGTTTTTTTAGTTATTCCACACATGTTGGTGGACTGGTAACATAGATTGAATATGAGGCATTAGTATTGTAAAAACCTAAGTAACTATCTTGTGATATAATGTTGGTTGGTAGATTTTCAATATTATTTGAATGAAGTTGAGCCATTGATTGGTTGTGGTGTTGGTTGGATTAACGGAAATCTAATTTGGAACATTTGATCTATTGGGAAAAGGTGAGAAATGTTTGCTGGTGTTCGGTTGTGTGAGATCAGCATTGGCGGGAAGAGAGTGATTAAATTTAGTCGTTTTGAATGCAATTGATTGTTTCAAGAGTTGTAAGTGAATGATTTGTTTAGGTTTGTGCATATATCTTTGTAAAAATGACAACCTTTACAATTAGCTGCATAGTTCTGAAGGCAAAAGTCACATGTGTTGTTTCATTTTTCGGTATTTTTGCATGGTGAATAGTAATGGTTACCTGTACGTCTAACGCATCTTGGGCTGAGTCCGCAGTTAGCTTGAGAATGGCCATAGTGTTGGCATTTTACATTGTAGGAATTCTGATGCGTTATTATTGACGTAATTACATGAAGAAATAATGCAAGTCATCTCCGTCAATTTAATATATTTATTAGAGACCCGGCTTTCGACGGCCTTGCCGTCATCATCAATTTACAAACATAAAACGAAATATAAATAAAATACAAAGTAAATGCAAAATAAGACAAAGTGGGGGATTAATATAAATAATAGATACATTAAATTATAATAATTGGCAAATGAAATCACAACAAAATATAAATAAATTTTGATGATTTCTGAGTGGGCCTCGCTAGCTGTGTCACGAGCATTGATGCACTGAGTTAGAGAATTCAGTCGGTATGCGCAGTATGACAAAAGGTGAAATAATACAACCACATTTGGATTTTTAGTCAAAACCATAACTGCTTCATTGTTATCAAATTTCCCAGAGTTCCTGGCGATCTAACGAAAACCGACACCTCTCGCGAAGGCTGAATACTTGTCTTTAAATTTCTGCGAATTTAGTAGAAGACAATGCTTCACAAGTGCAGTGGACATGCTTAACAAGAGTAACATTAATCATAGTGCGCGTACTATTGATTGCTTAATTAGTGATTCCGGGCGCGTCAACTGCCAAGGTTATTAGTCCCGTAAGTATACTTCATGTTTTATCGCTGAGGGAGCGGTAATTTTCCTCCTCTGTCGGGTGAGATCTGGCAACGACCTACGCCGGCTTGCAGGGGTTTCCCCCTACCAGGTATCACCCTCCAACGTGGCACCAAACCCAGACGGGACAGGCTCTCAGTTCCCAACTGATCTCTCGACATGTGTAATAGTATAGAGCATGTGAGTGTAAGTGGATGTAAGTAAGGAGTGAGGATAGAGAATAAGGAACAGGAAGGAAAGATCGTGCGCGGTCCGTGGGCCGTTTGTTAGGTACTGCTCCAGCATTTGCCCTGGTGTTAATCGGCGAAACTATGGAAAACTACCGATCAGAGCAGCCAGCCGTTAGGATTCTCCTACAGGCTGTGGCTGAATTAGACATAACTGACAAGCTAGTGTCGAAAATCCTGCCACAATCGTGACTGGAACCCTAGGACCTCCCGATCAGAGGCACTACAATGACATCCATCGATGTCCTGATTCACCTTTGCCGGCAGCACGCATACTAAGGTTATGAAAGCTAGTGTATATTTGTAACGTGTTTCATAAAAGTTGCAATTATCGGCTCCAATTACACACAGAGACGTAGATGTACAGAACTAAAATTATAAGGCACCTTGCAGAAAACACTGAAAACGCCTATCATTCTCGCAATATTACTACTAACCTCTGAGAGTTGACTAACAATCCCATGGCAGTGCTGCCAAGTATTAGTGCTAACTTAGTATGTGGTCATGTCGATCAGACTTTTTTATCTTCGTCCTTAATCCACTGAGCAAATACTGATATAGTCCCTTGTTTTGCTTCTGTGGCCTTGATATGACACTTTTTTTGAGCTATGCTATGCTATGTGGCCTTGCTATGACACGTTTTCTTGATCTCTCTTTTTGCTAATTGTGGTAGGAATAGTACCGGCGGGTATTGCTATTTTGTTAGCAATTCTGAAAAGAAATATATAATACGTAGTTCGTTTGCAGATGCAAAGTTTTCTTTTACTCGAAAGCGACAAATGTCTAGTTTTACGATCCTGCTTACCATTGTTTGTTGGTACTTTTTATTCATAACTAACCATGTTATTCATAATTTAAGATTACGTCAAATAGTTTTTAATTGATTGACGATTATATTAAAATTAAATTAAATGTAAATGTTCTTATGCAGGAAATAAGGATACAATCCAATTTAAGCAACGGTCATTCGGCAACATTACCCTACATCACCAGTAGGATGTTACTGCAGTCTAATAGTCTCACTCAAGACTTTGAATTCTTTCGTGCCATCATATTCTTCTTATAAAGAATAATGATTAAAAGAGCAGCCTATTTTTGTTGCAGAATACAATCTTATCATCCCAACTTCCCCCTGCGCCAAAGAAAGCAGTCAATCAATTTGTTTCATTGGGAATGAAGATGGAGCGTTTATATTCAGATCTAGTGCAAGAGACAGATGGCCAGGTGAGTACAATGTTAAGAAAACTTCATGTTATTTTGCTACCATAAGGTATTTATTTTCTTGGTCTGTTGTTAACGTGTACATGAGTTGTAGATCAATGGCATTTTTGTTTTAAAAATTTGTAGCTGTTTTTAAGAAAATGGCGTTAAAGCGCTACTAAAAATGCAAAATGTGAATCTCATTTTCACAGAAAATTGTTGAGTTTTCAAGAAACTTCATTTGAAGTAATTTGAAGCACTTACACTCGCAAATATAATAATGCTTACAAATTGCTGGTAATATGCATATTAAAAATGTGAGAGATCTTTCAAAACATTAACATTTGTGAATTTTTTGAAAAACAAAAAATACCTTACAATAAACTGTTCGTCATATTAAAGAGTGCAATTAGCACTATCCGTTCCAAAAGTTAGAAAAAAATATTTGGAGCCTTTTCTGAGAAAATGGCGCTTGAGCGTTTCTGAAAATGCAACATTTTGAGCTAGTTTTTCACAGAAAACGGTTGAGTTATCGAGAAAACTTTACTTTACATTATTTAAAGATCATGTACACATTAATATAATAATGTCAGCAAATCAACAAGTCAATAAATATTAACGAAGTGAGAGGCAAGTCAAAAAAAATACATTTTGGCAATTTTTGAAAAAACGATAGAATAGAGCAATATGGCGTTTATGTCATCTAATAGAGTACATTAATCACTATCACTACCAAAAGTTTGAAGAAAAAATTTGGAGCCGTTTTTGAGAAAATCGTTTTTGTATTTTTTTTTAATTGCGCCTATTGCACCCTATATTGCGCGAAAACTACTAAAATTTTCAAAAAAATGTACATGGCCTTAAAGAAAGAACTCCCTATGAAGAACAAATTTTATTTGAAGGAAAAATCTTTATCTGCAATTTTGTAGTTGGAGGAAGACGCCGAATAAAATTTAAACTTTCGAAATTTTCGAAAATTTAGAGTCAACCGTGAAAATCGGACCTACGCCACCTTAATAAGTGTATTTTACTCTATTCTTGCAATAAATTTAAAGAAAAAAATAGGAGCAATTTTTGAGAAAATTTTTAAAATGTCCGAGGGGCTTCATGTAGAGTACCCTCCAAAATTAAAATATCGGTTTCAATATTAAGGGGTCGCGAGACCAGCAAAGATCGATCGAAGAGTATCAATTTTGGAGAAAATCGGCTCAGCTGTTTAGTCGTTAGCGTTGTTCAGACCGACAGAACGGACGGATGGACAGACGTTTTGCTTTCAATTGGTTTTTCTATACCACGGACCCACGAAACAGGTATTCTGGCTGCACCACGTGTTAGAGATTTTGTTTCTTAATTTAGCAACTGGATTTATCCACTTTTTCGTTACCAGGACCCTATAATAAGAGTTTTTCTGTCGAAAATGCGTAGTTTTTCGTGCAGCATTACATAACTTTCTCTGTACTCTACGTACTTATAGTACACGGGAAAGTAAAAATAGGAGGCAGGAAGATAAGGAAGAGGAGCAGAAAGAATGAGAGTAAGGAGAGAGAAAGAGAGAGAGAGAGAGGGAGGACTGAAGAAATGAAGGAGAGGGATGGTGAAAGAGAGGAACATAGGAACAGTAGGAGGAAATAGTGAGGGAACGTGTCAGTGTCAGTCAATAATCAAAATTCACTGCTTAATGTCTTTTAAGTTTCCAAGATTGAGTATCCACTAAGTAAACTATGTGAGCTCCTAATTTTCTCATTGTTCGTGTATCGTTTATATTTCCTAAATTTTCTGTTTTACAGGTGTCACCCAAGGAAACTGAAAAGATCGATGTTTGGACATCGTTACTACAGCCAAGTGTTGGATTGCAAAATTTGGGTAATACCTGTTACGTGAATTGCGTTTTGCAAGCTCTATTCTTTACTAGAAGGTATGAATCTCCTTTCTTCAAAAATATTATTTTCCCGTAATAGTCCATTTAGTGAAGAAGTTAAATGAATGTGCTTTTGCTCAATTTATGTATTGTAGACAAGAAAGTCTCTACAATAATGGTGTTGAATTGCTTTTCAGTGCAGTATCTTTCAGTAAACCAAGGGTTTGTAAAAATTAGTAACATTCAGATAGTTCGAATGTTTACATTAATTTATTTCAACATCGATATGGTTTGTGTGTTTGTGTATTTGTTGTGTTTGTGCACATTACAATCATCAGGTTGCAGTTCAGTGTGTAATGAAGTTGAGAATAATCTTTGAGATGATCACATAGTCAGTAAATGTAAATCTTCTTGTTTCTGAATGTTCTTAATAACTTCTCTGAACTGAATGTTCTTAATAATTCACTTCTCCCCATAGCTCGTCATACGCAGTTTTTAACTGTTTTTGACGTAAATAAATAAAAATAAAAAAACTTAGCTTAAATTGTGAATATTTCCCCAAAGAACTACGTTAATTATGTATCTTGTGCGGTATCAACTCGAATTTCACCGTCGTTCGCCGTGGTGCAGTGGTTCCCTTGGCGGATGAAACAGTACTGTTCTGATTAGCTAGAGCGCCTAGAAAAGCGGAAACACCGAAAATGCATTAGAAGGGTCTAAACAATTTTTTCCTCAAAAATTGCAATCTCCAAAAATAGCACTTTTTTTTTTTTTTTTATTTAATTTATTTTCTTTTGGACAGACAGATACAAAGATCAGTGTTTTTGTTACACTATACATTTGTTATAATTGCTTACATCTACTTACAATTAACTTATACTATTCTTAAAATACAACTTATATCACTAATAGGGTGGTAGAGGTATTTTATGTAAATATCTCTACTTTGGGTCGAGATCTGAGAATTTTTCGAGGAATATGTGGAAAGGAAATTTGTTTTTTATGCGGGTTCTATGTACTGGATTTTGGCAGAGTCTTAGAGGGGTTAGATTGGGTATGTTAGGGATGTTATGGAAGAAGTGGGTGGATAAAAATATAATGTGGTCGGTTATCGGTTCTAGCTGGAATTCTTTATGGAGTTGTGCGTTGGAGATGTACCAGGGAGCATTCGTGATTGTGCGGAGGAACTGATTTTGAATACTTGGAATTTTTTAGTATTAGATTTGGCTGCGCTGATCCATACTGGGCATGCATATAGTAGTAGTGGTCGTATGATCATTTTGTATAACAGTATGGCAGTATTGTACGGTAGCTTCGCTGATCTATTTATTATTGGTTTTAGTTGGTGTAATTTAATTTTTGCTTGTATAACTTTGTTGTCAATATGGTTTTTCCAGTTGAGACGGGTGTCTAAAAAAAGGCCTAGGTATTTTATGGGTTTGTTATGAGGATGCCATGGTACCGACTCTTGATTTAATTGTAAGGGGGGTGGAGGGATGAAAGGTCTAAGGGAAAATATTTTCGCTGCTGTTTTTGACGGGTTGATTTTAATTTTGTTTTTTGCTGCCCAGCTGTCGATTTGGTGTAGGTATAAACTGTAGACTGATTTTTATTGTGTTTATGTTGGGACCTGATAAATATATCGCAGTGTCATCTGCAAATTGGGCGGTTTTTATATTATTACATTTTGGTAAGTCAGCTACGTACAAGTTGTAAAGAGCAGGTGATAAGGGGGAGCCTTGAGGAAGGCCTGCCTTGACCGCTTTTGGATTAGAGTGATGGTTATCGACTGTAACGGCAAAAGTTCTATTGCTGAGGAAGCTGGAAATGATTTGTGTAAGATAATGTGGAGTGCCTATTTCTTTTATTTTATAGTTTAGAGCTTGGTGCCATGTTCTATCGAAGGCTTGTGAAATGTCCAGAAATATTGCTATTGTATGATAGTGTTTTTGGAATGCCGTGTGGGTGTTTTCAGTGATTCTAAGTAGTTGATGATGCGTAGATATTCTTTCGGTGAATCCCATTTGTTCTATGGGTATGACTTTTGTGTGTTTGAGATGAATTTTAAAACGTTTTAATATTATTTTTTCTAAGAGTTTGGAAAGCGTGGGAAGCAGACTAATTGGTCGGTAACTGTTGGTTAGGGATGCATTTTTGTTTGGTTTCTGAATCGGAAGTATGATTGCATGTTTCCATACTTGTGGGAAGTAACCTAGTCTGAGGCATGAGTTGAAGATATTAGTCAGATACGCTATGGCTGTTTGGGGAAGGTTTTTTAATATTAAATTATTAATTTTGTCATGTCCAGGGGCTTTCTTGACAGGTAGCGATTTGATGATTTTATTTATTTCTTAGGTGATGTGTAGTCTATTTTGTGTTGTGGGCCGTATGTCTGTTCGTTTATTTTTTTGTTTATTGTGAGATGATTAGGGTGCGGTTTAGTATTATTTAGTGTAAATGTGGATGCAAAGTAATTTGCTAGCTCGTCGGCTTTCTGAGAAGGCGTATACACTTTTCCTGTGGAAGTGTCCAGTGGAGGGATGGTATTCTTTTTTCTTAATATTTTATTTGTGAATTGCCATATGGATTTATTGCTACTGTTTAGTGATTGAAGTAGTTTTTGAAATTGCTGGTTGTTGAAATTTTTGATTAATTTGCGTACAATATTTATTAGTATGTTAAGTTCTGATTTTAGCCCTGGTATTCTTAATTGTGACCATAGTCTGCGGGTTTTGTTTTTTATTTGTATTAGTTTCACTATTTCTGGGGGAAGTTTATGTTGTTTATCATTGTTGGTGCTCTTCGGTTTTAATTCTGTCTCTTTAATTGTGGTATGTATTATGGTGGTTAGTTGGTTGATTGATTGCTCTATTTCTAATGGGTTGGAGAGGATTTTGAATTTAGGAATTGTTGAACTAGTTATTGTTTTAAATTTTTTCCAGTCAACTTTTAATGTATTTGGATTTGGTACTCGGCATGCGGTGGGGGTATTTGTTGCGTGGTTATTAAGACTGGAATGTGATCCGAATCTAGTTCGAATAATGTGGTAGAGTGCAATTTCATTTTTGTGTTGGTGATTCCGATATCGAGGATGTCGGGATTTCTTAAGCGATCGTGAGGGTAATATGTGGGGCCTGGGGGCGAAATTATGTTTAGAGTAAGGCGATTTAGTATTTGAGCTAATATTTTCCCATTAGCGTTGGTGTGAGAACATCCCCAGTTTATATTTTTCGAGTTTAAATCTCCTAGAAGTATGGTGTTTTTTAGTTGAAATAGTTTATTAATGTTATCGTGGTCCAGTTTATTATTTGGTGGATTATATGCTGCAATTACTGTCCATGTGATATTATTAATTTCTAAGTTAATGGCAACGGTTTCGATATTACCTGTACAAGGGAGAATTATTGGGTAATGTTGAATATTTTTATTAATGGCTATTAGTACTCCACCTCCTTGATTAGATTTCTGTCGGCTCTGTAAATTGAGTAGTTTGGGATATATATTTTATTTTTTTCCTTTAAGTGGGTTTCTGTGATGCAAATTATATCTATACTGTGTGAATTTAAGAAGTGTATTAGTTCTGTTTTTTTATTTGTTATGCAGTTAGCATTCCAATTGGCAAACGTAAATTTTTAGGGTGTTGTATTGCCATTATTGCCGTTAAAAAAGGCGGAGAATGAATTTTGGATTGAGTTGATTATAGTGGGTATAAGTGTGTTTATGACATTGGTTATATAGGATGTAATTGCATTAATTATTGTGTTTATAATGGGAAAGTTTTGATATGTTTCCTGGGGAAGGTTGGTTGAATTTGAATTGTTGATGGGATTTGGGTGTGCCTGGGATGTGGTGCTGCTAATATGAGTGAAATTGTTGAGAAGTGGTGTTTGGGGAAGAAAAGGGAAGTTGGAGTTTGATTGTAGTGGAATGGATTGGTGGGAAATCTTTGGTTTCTAGTTTGGGACATGTTTTGGTTGACACTTTTTCTTTTTTCAATGAATTCTTTTAAGTAAGGACAGCTGGAGTCTCGATTATTGGCCGGGTGGCTGCCATGGCAGTTACGACATTTAGGAGCTTGATCACGATTAGGACATGTTACCGAGTAGTGATTACCCGAGCAAAAAGCGCAGCTAATAGAGTGGTTGCAATTGTTCTTTGTATGGCCATAATCCAGACACCGCTGGCATTGTATAGGACCTTGGGGTTTTTTCCTTGCTTCTGCTTTTACTCTATGATTACAAATTTGCTTAATGGCTAGAATGTTGTCTATTGGGTCTTGTCCTGAAAAAACAGCTGCAACTACTGGGATAGGTTTATTGTCTTTGTGAAGTCTGGTGATTTTTATCAGTGAAGGGAAACGTTGTTTTAGATCTTGATATATTTCTTGGTCAGTAATGGATTGGTTGACGTTCTTGAACACTACAGATATGTTTTTATTCAACGGGTCTTTGAAAGAGTGAAAACTTCGATGAGTATGAATTAGGTACCTAATTAAGTTTCGAAAGTCGGTAGGTGAGTTTGCACTTATTTTTATTTTATTGTTTTTTTGATCTGCAATGAAGTTGGGGGTGACTTTAGATTTAAGTTCTTTGATGAATGCATTATAATTGATGATGTCTGCTACTATGATTGGTGGTATTTTACTGGGGGTTTCACTTTGGTCACTAGGAAGGTCGTCAATATGGGCGAATCTATTTTCAGTTGCTTGCTTATCAAGTTCACTTAGAGGTCCGAATCTATTTTTGACTGGGACATTAATTAATAGAGAGTTAGAGTTTGTATTCTGGTCACTGTAACCATCATGATTGCCACTAAACTTTTTGGATTGTCGCTCTATATTATTGTCTGTCACTGACCTTTTTCTGGAGTCCGTGGAGTCTTTTTCTGGTAGCAGAACGGTTAGGGGTTGGCTGCGTTGAATCGGTTCCTTGCCCGTAGCGCCGGGGGAGTTGTGTTGATTGTTGTTCTCCAACGTCACCTCCATTTTGTCTTCGGTGAATTGATTAGGATTATCTGGGATGAGACTTTCCATTGCTTCTGGTTGGTTTTCACTGTTATTAAGGACAAGCAATGCCGCACTTACGACTTCGCTTGTTGGAGGGTCATAGCTGCTTGCCATTCACTACACTAATATGCACTGAGTCGCACTTCACCAGAATTATTTCGATGAACTATTTATCAGTAGCACTTGTATGGTTCACTTCACTAGTTTATAAATTAGTACTGTCGCGAAGCGACGCGTGACTCCCCGCCACTCCGTCAACTGGAGTGGCGAACTGCAAAGAAACGGTTTTATCGCAACAGATCTGACAGGGTCGCACAGCAGAGCTCAGACTACCTCTCGCCACCACTGCCGGACGAAGAATGAAAATAGCACTTTTTAAATCATTGATTTGAAAGGGATAAGAGCTTCACAGTGGAATCCGTCTACCAACTATCTGGCGGTAATAACCCGTGCTACGGAGTGAGGGAACCTTCCAAAATTTAGATAAAATGTCCGGAAAGGCCTCATTTTGTAGAGGGCATAAAAACAACCCATGTACCACCGGGCCACGAAAATCTGTTTTTATTGCCAGAGGATGCATCGTTTCAGAGTTATGCACATGGGTGAAGGGTGTTGCTGCGAAATGTGTGTTGCGTGTTGTATGTGCACATAATAAATTTATTAACACAGGCACACACAAAAAAGGTCAGACGCAAAGACTTGACACATAACTCTATATATTTCGACACGCTGAATCCGAATCTGAAGGCAGAATTGCGACACCATCCACCAGTATTTTTTAATCGCGAAAACCCACTGTGAATTATATTTTTGTTTGGGGGTTGTTGTCAGACCCGAAGACTTGACAAATGTATGTCGACGCGCTGAATCCGAAACGGAAACCAGAATTTCGCCACCATCCTCCAGTAAAAAAATTACCATCTACAATTTCAGGGTGATAGCGCAATTCTAGCTTCAGATTCAGCGCGTCGAAATACATAGAGAAACATGTGTGTTTTGTTTGTCTGACCACTTCTTTTTGTGTGTGTGCCTGTGCAATTAAAGGATTGCTTACAAGAGCCAAACTAGTCCTATTTGTAAATTTTTCAGGAGGCACCAAAAACTTCATAGAGTGGACGTGCATATTAATGAATTTATGATTTTTCCCCACCTTATGTCCTTCAGTGTGTTTGACACTTGTCCAGGAAATGTCCCAGCAGATAGCGCCAGTTGTAGGGAACAACTTTGTGAAATGTCTGAAAATCTGAAATTTTGTACTTGTTTGGTTCTTCTAAGAAACCCTTCAATTAATTACTAAATATGAGTAGTCATGGACACAATTTCAGTCATCGTCTTCAGTTGTCCGTACGAATTTCCTTTCCCAATTTACAGAATTCGACAGCTTTTGATTCCTGAGTTAATGTTTCTTTCTCATAAAGTGGATTAATTTATTTTGTAAGTAATAAAAATTTACATGTTTCTCGAGCATTTATATTCTTCTGCAATGCAGTTTTTTGCATAGAAAGTATTTTTTCAAACCAACTTTCGAGTGCTTACTGCGGCTCAGCCATTCGGAGTATCTAAGGAGTTTTGTTTTTGACAAAATATGCATAAAATTGTCTTAAGAGCTTAATCATATTAGATGCTGAAAGTGTTGCCGCTTTACTTGTTTCCCAGTAATCTGGTTGCTAAGAACGTAAATGCAATTGTTAGTAAACCCCCTTGATTCGGCACAGTGCGGAGGGACTTTCCTGGCACACGTTCGTATCTGTGTTTACTGCGTAAAGAGGGTTATGTCCAAAAATGATAGAAATTAGATTTTAACGTAGGTGTATGTAAAATGTTAAACTTGTGTGGATTTAAAGAGGTAAGTACCAGGACCCTTTTACTCTCAGTTTTTCGTTCGTGAATTTTGGATGTATGAAAAAACATACATTAGGCAGCATAAAGAGGGCTATATCCAGATATGACTGAAAAAAAAAACAACAACAAAAAAACATTGAGCTAAAGGAATGTTCAGTGCCTCTTTACACGGGTCATTTTCTGAGAAAAGTTTTAAAAGCAAAAAATTTTTAATAGTATATTTTGAAAATCTCTTTTCTCAAAATTATTTGAACACCACACACTTTACGCAAAAGCATGTATTTGGGGTTATTAATAAGAACTACGTACGTATCATTTGAGTTGAGCAAGGTTATTACTCATGGGTAGGAGGTGTGCATTTTGATGACCTAAAATATCGCCAAAAATTATAAATAAAATGCTCTTAAAATGTTTTTAAAATGCCCTGAAAGCAAAGAAAAATGACGTAAAATGTGATCAAAACTAGTTCGAATGAACAACACACGCTGTTGGATAAGTTACTGATGTAATCGAGCTTCTTCCATTCGTTCAAGTGAACTTAGCTTTCAAACTTTTGGTTTTGAGTGTTCTTTATCAGAAAATCTGTCTTTTGTTAACCTGAAATCAGGTGAACCGCTAATGGCGCTGACAGGCGTCACAGAAACCTTAGATTACATACAATGGCTGACATTACAACTTCTGAGCTAAGAAATCGAATAGGCTATCTGGTATAGGTAATCAAGAATTCTGTGGAGAATATTTGTTGCATCTCGTAAATATTATTTGAAGCAAGTGCCATTAAAATGATATTAAAATCGTTGAAATCAGCAAAAAAAATGCATTGAAAATTAGGACAATTGTAAAAAATGACTTATTAGTCGAAATCGACGAAAATTGCAAAAATGACGTTTAAAAATGGGTCGTTTCTTTTGTCATAACATACAGATAATTTCTATACCAAACGGCATTTTTCTAAACTGAAAAGAAAAACTGTGACATTTCAATAAATCCCCCCTACTTAAGAGTTCTGCATTAATTCTGAGTTGCAGAGCATTACCTTCTATTTACCATTATACAACAAATTTTGTTAACTGCAGAAGCTACAACTGTGATGATGATTAAATGAAGGATCCAATTTCATTTTGGATCATTAGTTATCTCTAGTATTACAAAAATCTGAGTTGTATAATTTTCTGATATGTATGTATTGTAAAATAATTTACAAATCGATGTGCATGGATATCCAATGTATTTTCATTTTGTACATTTATTGATTTTTATTGAAGATTTTCAGAAACAGTATTGCGATATGAGGCTTCAAAAATTAATCAACCAGTTTTGCATGCTTTAAAAGCATTGTTTCAACTGATGAAAAATTTACAAAATCATGTGATCAGTACTTCAGACTTTTTGAAGTTGACAAATCCGAAACGAGGACAGCAGGACAGCTCTGAGTATCTCATGTAAGTAGAGATAAATCTTTCATGTCTTAATTGAAAAATCATTCGGATTACTGTATCGATCCTTAGCTGAGTGCATGACCAGAAAGACGAAATTTCCTTATAAACATTTGTTCGAATTTTCCTCATAAAATAACAACAAAACTTTGTATACAATATTAGAAATAAGAACGAGAAATACATTTCATTTGCGCCAGTATGAATAGCTTAAAAAATGAATGTGTAGTATGCCAGTATGAATAGCATACAAACGAGATCGAGGTCAATATTAAATATTTGCAAGCGCGCTGTAAATGCAAAATTATTGTAAATCAAGTTGTGCGAGAGTAAGTCAATAAGTATCTGCACTTAATTTCTATAACTTATTGCTACTAGAAAATTCACAAAGACATAACACGTTTCAACATTACCCTTCTGCCTTTAAATACACTGGTCTTTATCTGCTCAAGCTTTCTAAGACTCGGAAAAAAATAGGTCGAGCAGCAAGCCACGTACATACTTCTTCCTGCACCTGGGTAATTCCACGTCAAATCGCACAAATTTAAGGAAAATTTGACCTTGATGTCCCAGATTTTTTAACTTTTTTCCGTGGAGGAAAAAAACTCGTGTCTCAGTGGGAAAGGCTCTTGCCTTTCACCAAGGAGGCCCGTGTTCGATTCCCAGACAATTTCATGTGAAATTTGTTCCGACAAAACGAGCTTGACTGCTTCACAGGGACTAGTTCAACCCCCAGGGCTGTGAAATGTTTTAAACCCGACCACTGTCTTAATTCCTTCCCAAATCTGGCCGCTGGTTTGTGTCGCAGGAGCCCAAATGACTGAGGTACACCCCTAACGTTAAATCAATTGTGTGGTCACTAATGACCTCGTAGTTAATGCGATCTGAAATTTTGAAAAAATTGAAACATGTTTTTAATTTTTCCCAAATATTATTTTTCGAGTGTTTATTAATTTTCAAATTTTTGGGGGGAAAATGCATGCATCGACAAAGTTAAACATTTCAATTCGTGTTGTATAATTGTGACGGAATTTGAATGTTTTGCGACATTAAAGACCAAACTATACTTTTTAATTTAATGTATTGACGACATAATTTCATTTGACGTCATTCGTCATGAGACAACACCTTGTGAAAGTACTATTTGATGTAGAAAAGGCGTACGACACCACTTGGAGGTACGGCATTCTGCAAACCTTGTACTCGTGGGGATTGAGGGGAAAGCTCCCCCTATTCCTCAAAACTTTTCTGTCGAATAGATCTTTCCGTGTTCGCGTTGGTGACAACATGTCTAGCAGTCGCCCAAGAGTTATCAAGAGATAACAGCATCCCGCAAGGGTACGTGCTAAGTGTCACTCCGTTTGCCATTGCCTTAAACTGCAGAGTGTTAGTCGTGCGAGAAACTGTAAAGAGATCACTGTTTGTGGATCTGTTTGCTATCTTTTGTTCATCCAGCAGCATCAGTGTTGTCCAAAGGCAACTCCAAATGGTGCTTAACAAACTACACCAATGGAGCACTTCCACAGGCTTCAACTTTTCCACAATAAAAACTACTGGTGTGCATTTCTGCAGGAAACACCACTGCATGGTAATCCAGATCTCTTTATTATACTTGGGTTTTTATTTCTTGGCACGTGAGGGCCTGATTCACGATGGAATATGTCACGGCATTTCGCTTTTCTCGATCGTGCCGCAGGATGTCGCATGGTCGCCAGCACTGTTCGATACAGTCGTGATCATGCGACGTCTAGCGGCACGCGGAGAAAGACGCGAAATGTGAGATAGTCCATCGTGAATTCCGACCCTCACGCGCCAAGAAATAAAAACCTAAGTGTAGAGGCCATCAGCTCCCATTGTCTGAATCTTGTAGGTTTCTCGGGCTGACGTTTGATAAAACCCTAACGTGGCGTGGCCCACATCCACGTGGCCCACATCCGCAATCTGCAAACCTCTCCCCTGCAAATCTACGTATGCCGAGTGTACCTATTATGCGTCACACTTATAAATCTTTCGCAACATTAGAGGTTAATTTCTCACGTTCGAGACATCCAATTGGTATGGCACTTACAGATTTGCCTTCTAGACATTAAAATAAATTGAAAAATATTTGTCTCAAGTGTGTACCTATCATACAAGGATTAGTGACAAATTTGACATTTTTGAACCAGTGTGGCGGCTACTTAGAGACGCCGAAACGGTATGGCGTGGTCATAATCGGCAATAAAAAATAATTTTCTACCAGAAGACCACAAAAATAGCTTTGAGCTCGTAATCCAAGCGGGCATAAAAAATGACACTTTCAATTCAGTATGGTGGGCAGTTCGAGACGCCTCTTCGGTATACAACTCCATCACACTTTGGCTCTCTAACGAACAATATACAACTAGAATTAGCTGTGTACTTATTCCCCAATGGCCGACTATTTTTCGACATATTTATAAAACTGCGCAGCGCAACGCCGACACCTGCAGGCCGCCATACTTGCGTTTCCTTGTTCCTCATAACACTGGCTAACTTCTCAAAAAGTGTTTGCTTTGAGTTTGTCGTACGTCGGTTTTCTTGCTGGCTCCCGGTCTAGAAGTGATTGCTAACGACCTCGAGGCAGTGCATGGGACAACAGCGGGATATTAGAATTTATTATCATTTAGGAATAAAGACCGGAGAACAGTCGCTTAAAATTATAATGAAGCATGGTACCAAAAAATAATGTCTCTTTTAAAGAAGGTTTGCTGGTTTGTAAAGCAAAATTTTCGCACTTTCGTGTGCATTCTTTCAGTTTTTCGCAAATATCTCGAAAACAACGAGTAAATACTCCCATGCAACTTATCCGTTTCTGAAAGCTCAAAATATTTCCTACTAAATGCATTTCTATTCGTTCCAATAGCGCAGTTAGGTTCGTAGTAATTGCAGGTAAAATTGTTAATTGAAATATGCTGGAGAATGCAATAATGCATATGTTTACAGTCGTCCATAACAAGGATGGTATAGCAATGATGACCTTAACAAACAAACTTGTGTTTTTAATTGAATTTATTAATGCCAATGACTTAAAGTAATCTATAAATTAAAATTTGAATGTATTAATGTATGAAGTTTGAAAAGCAACCAACTAAACAACAGCTATTTTAATTTTGTAACTTGTAATATCTACTCTTTATTTTTAAAGAAATAGTTGGGATCAACTTGGTGCCAATCTTTAAATTATTGAATTTTGAAAATACATTATTTGTTAAGATAAATTTAATTGTTTTAGCTTATATAAATTTACCATATACAAATACATAATTTGCAAGCATATTCATGTATTTTTTAAAACTTAATTTCACACATTTATAACATGAGGTCACAGCTTCATAGGCCGCTCTTGGAACTGCCTGTGTAAGTGAAGACATCTGTGCCCTCTATTGACTTCCATGTACAGCAAGCTACACAGCCACCTTCAGATGATTAAAATAAAATGAAGATACTTCTTGCCTAATCAATGTTTAAATTAAAACAAATGTTTCTTTATTGTTTCCATTTTTATATTATTCTCTTCAATTTCAGGGCTCTGTTTGAAATTTTGCACAAAGAGGACACTAAAAGACAGATATTAGTTCCAGAGTCAAATATTGGTGAAGGTAGGATTCTTTGAATTTTGCTCCTCTGAGCAACATAATTAAAAAATAAGGAGTTCTATGTATTTTCTTCTTGGCTTACCAAACTTCTTAATTGTTGATAGTACATTTGGCTCTTTCTTTGATAGTAAGTTTTTATTTTTATTGAAAACAATAATGTTATTGTGATTTCTAAATATATTGTCATAAAAATAATACTCAGTAAAACCTCTGTTAACTGAAATAAAAGAGGCAGGGAACTTTTTGGATAATCCAAATTTCAGTTAAGAAGAAAGTGTCAATTTTTAAAGCTGAAGCTAAAGTACTTTACTTTACTTTTTCAACTTATGTAATGGATTTTTCTCTTTGAATGTAAGAGTAGATATACATACTATTTTTATATACAGCAGAAGGTCTATTGCTTCTGGAAAAAATTGTTTTTCCGTCTATTTCTTCTTCTCATACTCTTTTCTAGTAGCGATATACATGAATAAGACATCATCATTCCAGGCTTCTTCTGTTCTTTCCAAGAACCTCTACGCAAGCTTTTCCATTTCTCTTTCTCCCTCCTCTCTGCTTTTTCTGTCTGTGCCTCTTACTCTGTCTCCGTCAATCCCTCTCTCTCTGTGTCTCTGTTCCTGTGTCTCTCTCTCTTTCTCTGTCTCTGCCTCAGTCTCTTTCTGTGTGTCTCTCTGTCTCTTCTCTTTCTGTGTGTCTCTCTCTCTTCTCTTTCTGTGTGTCTCTCTGTGTCTGTCTCCCTCTCTCTGTCCCTCTGTGTCTCTCTCTGTCTCTCTCTGTCTCTCTCTGTCTCTCTCTGTCACTCTCTGTCACTGTCTTTGTCTCTCTCTCTGCTCGTTTCTGTCTGTCTCCTACACTGTGTATCCCTCCCTCCATCGGTCTCCCTCTGTCTCTCTAGATAGAACATTTTAACTTTGGTTTTAAATTAAACTTTTTTGTGTTAAAGTTTGAAAAATCTTAAATGTAAACTTAAAGAATTAAAAGAAAAGTATACAAATAATTTACTTCACACTTTTTGTATTACTTTGTTTCTTTTCTGTAAGTGGTTTGCTCCCTTAAGTGAACAGTGTTTATTGAAGATATTTTCGGATTGTATCAGGATCATCAAAATCTTCTGATGTTACGAAAAATGAAGAGAAGCTTTTACATAGAGAGACTAGGTCTAGTAGCTCTGCATTTGCTTTGCCAGAAACAATGACAATTATACAACGCATATTTGGAGGCAAAATTCAGATAGATATTCAGTGCCTTCAATGTGGAACAGTGTCATCTCAGACTGAATTCTTCACAGAGCTTCCGGTAAGCAATTTTTATTTTTTTATTTGTATATTTTTTACATGATTACCTGTTGCGTTGCCTGGGTTAATGTAGAAGGACTGGAAACAAACTATTATTCTAGTCTTCTTGGTTGATGTCACCCAGAACTGGAAATTTATTAAGTGCCATCTCTCATTCCCTCTCATCTGCTTTTTGAACTGATCCAATATCAGTGTTAGCTTCAAGTACAGCAACTTTATTCTTCTCTGCCATATGTCACATAAATAAATTACCAAGTTGTTAAACAAATGTGTATCACATCTCATCCACAAATTTATTGTTAACTATTGGCAGTAAAATAGTTTCGAGAAATTAATTATTATTAAAGGCAATGATTGTCCAGGTATAGTTTAGTAAAAATAAAAATACCTTGTATTTCTGGTAATCAAATTGTATTTGTTTATTTATTTAACAAATTCTTTATTTCATCACGTTTCAGAGCTTGTTGGCTCCATTATCAGATGAATTACAAAAATAATGTTTTTAATTTAGCATAGGACATCAGTTCTTACTCCATAGATTGTGATGACCTACAATATACAAATTAAAATAAACATTATTAAGTACATATCAAAAAACTTCTTGTATGAACACAATTTTTATAAGACATTGATTAAAACTAATAAGGAAGTGTAATAAAACAAATTATAACAATATAAAATAAAATAAAGAAACTTAAATTAATTGAGGAATTTAAGACTCATCATGATGATACCATATATTTATGAGAAAATCACAAAAATGTTGAAGTTGAGTAGTTGCTTCAAAAAGGGATCTAATCAGCAAAAACCTTCTTTTTCTAGGAGAGCCAAAATACATTTTTATAAGAAAGCTACCAATTAGCTGCAAAATGTGTACACATATAAGAGTCTACACCAATCAAAAGACTTCGTTAGATTTTAGGTGATATTTATTGTAGTTCAATTTTTTTAATGAAAATAATAATATATTTATTAAAAACTGATTTAACCTCATGAAAAAACTAGTGATCTAACCAACATTGAATCCTTTTCATAGTAACATTCAACTTACAAAAGTTCTGCTAATGAAGTCAAAACATATTTATTTATATAATAGGCACAAAATAATGTATTGGCAGGATCAATAATAAGAAGTCATTGTTATCATGGTCCACCACACGTTTTTTCTTGTTCTCAAAGAAACAAAAATTACTCTTGTAGGGTGAAAAACTGTTTACTTTCTAAAAAATTTTAGAATGCTAATTTAAAACATTTTTTCATTAGGATGAACTAGTGGTACAAATCTATGCACTTCCACTTTGCAGAAGTCTTGAAACCACTTTATCTTCATATCTTCTGAAATACTGTTTGACTTACGCTGAAATCAGGAAACTTTAACTTGCTAAACACTGATGATATAGCCTGCAATAACAATTCAAACCTCCTATTTATTCACCATACTTGGAAATTTCCCAAAATTGTGTGTTGAACAGAAAACAATTAGATCTCTTTTCCTCTACATTTGCAGATGTACATTTTCCTGGTATTATTTGATCATTCCTGTTTTTCTAGGAATGCCCTGCATTTCTTAGTATTTTGTTTCTATTGACCTTTCATTCTTCAATATTTATCCTTCTTTTCCAGCCTCTATTTTGTTGCTGAACAGCATAAAACAATACAAATAAGAGGCTAGCGTCCGCCATCTTGCAGGAGTGTGGGATCCTGGAAGTGCAGCGTTTGATTAAAAAATACCATCCTTTTGAGCTGAACTGAGTTTATGGGGTCATGCCGTGAATAACATAGATCACTTTTCACTCTAATAACAATTTCTGCAATTTGGTCGGTTAGATGCCTTTTCATGGCAACTACTCAATTACTGGTTTACTTAATATTCTGGTTAATTGTCAATGACTGTAGCTTGACTGACCATGTTCTTTCCTGGTGGGGCAGTGAGGAAGTCACATGGAGTTGGAGGGATGGGGAGGGGAAGGAAAGGAAGATTTTATTTATTAAACCTTGTATTGGAACTTGATTACAATGTTGTACAGGTTAGTGAAATTGTTGCGTTCTACCATACTATTTATTTATTTAACTTATGTAATCGTGCGCCGGAAAACAGAGAATTTTCGCCAGGAAAACTCTACAATTGGGGTCTGGTAACGAAAAAGTGGATAAAATATGCCGCTAAATTTATAAAAAAATCCTCTTATCTCGTGGTGTAGTCAATATTCATGTTTTGTTGCTTCTTGATACTGCAAAATCGATTGACTGCGAAACGTCCGTCTGTCCGTCTGAGGACAATGCTAGCGCCTAAACCGTTCAGCCGATTTTCTTCAAAATTGATATTCCCCATTCTTCTTCACTGTTGTCGAGGCTCCTGGAATTTGAAACCGATATTTTGATTTTCGGGGGTACTTAACATGAAGCCTTTGGACATTTTCAAAGTTGGCTCCAAATTTTTTGATTAAATTTTGTTGTTGAATAGTGCGAAGGACGTTTAAGGGAATGATGTAGGTATCATTTTCCCCAATTTTTTAATCATATCCCCAATTTTTTTTAAATTGCAAAAGCAATTTCAAAACTGCAAAATTGAATCTCAGACAAAGTCGGTTGTAAGAACCTAGCACTTTAAATAAGGTTATGTTCAATTTTTTGAATAAACGTGTAGGTTTTGCCTAAATTGCGCTTCAAATTTACAAAAAAATTCTCAAAAATTGCTCAATTTTTTTTCTTTAAGTTTTCTTCACTTATGTAATGAAGGACGATAAAAAATATGGTCTTATTCCTACTTCCGGGCATTACTTGGTTTTTTGAAAATTGCAAAAAAGTATTTTTAAAACTACAAAATTATAGATATTTCTACCTCAGACAAAGTCTGTTGTACAAAATTAGCCCTTTAAAAAAGGTTATGTAGAATTTTCTGAAAACTAGTCGTTTTTGCGTAATTTTCTCTTCAAATTTACAAAAAAAATGTTCTCCAAAACCGCTCCAATATTTTTCTTTAAATTTTCTCCTCGTGTATAATAAGGTTCGGTAAACAAACAAACAAATTAGTGGTGCTATAGAATGGCACAGACTTTCTCGCAGTAGTTATTTTTCTAATGTCGTTAGTCGGTTATAGGATTTGGGGTATGCCCTTCACCATTGCCTTTCTTCGTCGCCCAAGAGCCTTTTGTTTTTCTCATGTTGACAACCGGCTTCCTAATGATAAAGCTGATACAATTACGTTTTGACTAATATATAATTTTTCAGACCACAACTCGCTCCAATGGTCAAAGTGGTTAAGGCGAGCTGAGTCAGAGTGCTTCACTTCGAAAGATGCCGGGTTCGAATCCCAGACACTATTTTAATTTGATAAATGTGTTGTTGCTGAAAAAAAACTATTGAAGGGTGTAGAAATTTTATTGAAAATCATTTGAAGTACTTCTACTCATTCATAGAATCAACGCAGATAAATATACAGGACTTGTCTTTGTTTTCCCAAATTGCTTCTTTTAAACATTTTTTCAACTCTGTTATTCTATTTCTGAAACATATGCCATGTCAAATCAATCGTTGTCTTGTGTGCATCTCTGTGAACCGATTTAAGTAAAATTATGCGTATTTCAACATTAAATTGAAATACAATTTAACCAGAACCCATGTGATCAACCTCCATATATCTAACTGTTCCGAAATTGTTATTACTTTCTCGCCTTACGAATACTTCGTAAGAAGAGAAAGTTATGTAATCGTGCTCCGGAAAACGATCTTTCCAGTGCCCTGCGCTTGTGTGGCATAATGGTATCAGCGCCAGCACGTTAACTCTGAGGAACTGTGTTCGGGTGTCTGAATGGAAAATTAACTTGCTGGTTGAAAATACTTCTGTTGTTTTATGTACGTGTATGTTATTATGGAGCATTTTAAATAATTCAAAAAGTATGTACTTTGGTAGCACTCTGTGTTGAATTTGACGTTTTGAATATGAATGAGCAAGGAAAAAATTTATCTACGGTGGAATTTTTTATACTTATCCTGAATTATTTGTTGTTGTTTTTTACACGGACAATCTGACATTTACATGTTTATGCCTTTGCCCGAGTTCGGTCAATGGGCGCTGATGTGGCGTAGTGGCATTAACGCCAGCAAGTTAAATTTATGGATTTGGGATTGCGTCTGGAGCGGAAAAAAAAATTCTGGTTTATGTAGTTGTCTAATATTGCGGAGCATGTAAGAACAATGCGAGAAAGTATGTGCTTTGAAAGTACCACTAGCTTTTCAATTTTATTTTTAAGGTTTCAGAAACAACACAGGAATGTGGGCTATCAAGGGGATATTTGGATTATTAAGAATCTCGTACTCTTTAATGATGTAAGTGATATGTCAGATCTGTGGTGTGTTTTGGAATTCCATCAGTTGGGGGGGCCCTCATTTCTTCTTGTGCTCATTTATTGTCATTAAGTATGTTTTTCACATGTTTCTTATGAATATAAAATACATTAATTTTCTTATTAATGAGTTTTTTTTTTCATATTATGATAATGGAAAGCAACTATAAATTAATAATTAATATAAGTGTATTAATATTAAGCTTAAATATCCAGATTCAGAGTTTGCAAGTGTAAAAGGATTTTTCAGAATGCAAAGTTATGAGAATCAACTAATGCATAAACTAAGATTACTAATGCATATATGGCATGTTTTATATTGTATCACTACCTCTTTCTCATTATTTTAAGAAATATTACAAGTTTGTTAAGTCAAAGAATAATATCTACTTCATTCATTTTGCATCGTAAAATTCAGTTTTTAATGCAATTTAACAAGTCTGAACTTCATATCATGTGATATTGTGGTTGCTTGAAAACTTTGACTCTAAGGATCTTTCACCAACTTGTATCAGATACATTACATTAGTTACATTCAGTGTGTTCATCATATTAACTGAATGCATCAATAAACATTTCCTTTTACTCTTTGAATGGCATATCAACTAGGATGATGAGACAAATTTTTTTTCCAGCTTGAGGGGCCCAGGTTCAAGTCTCAACATTGATATAATTTTTATCCATTTCTCATAGATGCAAGGGTGATTGAGGAGTCCAGTCACGTCTTTTGTAGGAGTACCAAATGGCTTCTTTAACAGTAAAATTTGAGATGTAAAGAAGGCCAGAGTATGGTGCATGCCTTTCCATCTTCTTTTAATAGCTAAGGTAGCAAAAAGGTGGAGACCAACTCTCCATTCTTCCCTAGAATCCATAAGAGTTATGTACATAATCACAGGAATCTTTTAAACTTATTTTCTCCTTGATCAAACCTTGGGCTCATTGCCTCTCCTTTGTGAACTCTTCCTATGACACAAATTTCAAATAGAGATTTCATTTTAATATACATCTCATTTTCATTCTTCATTTATCAGTTTCATTTTAAGATTATCATGATTGATAATCATGATGGTAACTTGAGATTTTGACAGAAATACACGTTTTGGAGGTCCCGGATACAGAAATGTGTTTTTCAAAGTGTTTGTCCAGTCTGTTCTCCAATCTGCAAACAACACTAAAACATAGGCTTATGTAGAATTTCACTAAAGTAGGTATTCCCCAATTGATCTGCCTGATGACTCACCCCTTCTATTTGAAACAGATCTTTTCATTTTCAACATCTACTTTATGTTCAAATAGAGCAAAGTATGCCTATACAAATTGTGCAAATTTTTCAATGAAACTTCTGAAATTATGAAAATTGCTCATGTTTAAAATTGGCCCCTATCAAATTACTACATTACTGAAAGTAGATTTTTTTCATGAAATCTTATCTTCAAAATTAAATCTTTAAATAATGTAATGTAAGCATTTTTCAAAATATGAGTAGTACCCAAGTAATTTTGAGTAAAAATATAACATTAGTTTTAAATACCTAAAAAAGTTTTTCTCAAAAACATCTCTCAAGTTTATTCTTTATTCTTTCTGAAACAGAATGTTCTCTTAATAAAATACCTTCGGTTTGATTTTAATATGTATCTCTGAAATTTCAAAAATTGCAAGCGTTTATCTCTTTTTAATGGTTTCTTTCTTTTTAATGCATCGAGAATATAGATATACTGTTGGTAATCAAAGGTACAAGAACAGAAGAAGACTGCTCACCGAGCCTATGCATTATGTTTGAATCCCAGCGTTGGCAAATATTTTTGCGAGTTGGAAACACTCTTACAAGATCAACTAGTATTATAATAATATGTAACTATTGCAAATAAAATGATACATACATACTTTTATAATGTAATATGAAACAAGTTGAATTTATTGTGTGCTGTTGTAGCACTTCTAGTTTTTCTTATTAATATTTTTCAACAGGATGACGCTTAAATTTGCTTCACAGGGCAATTTTTTTCAAAAACTATTATTAAACAAGCCATAAAGAAAAATTTGTGATTTTTGAAATGTTTTACCCAGAGAAGAAATAATCACACAAGAATGTATAGGAAAATGTAATTTTCGAATTTGTATCACATTTTAATTACTGTTACAAACATTTTGTTATCCTTTATGTTGATTGTATTGCGTCACAATTAATTTTTCAGGACATGTTTTTCTTTTTGTAATTTATTGCTTTTATTTAGGTATTTTTACCTGAAGAAGAGAAGGATTCAACCAATCAACCTTTAGAAATGGAAGAACTGTTGCACAGTCTTTTCTCATCTGAGAAATTAACTGACAATAACCGATATGAATGCCAAAAATGCCAGACTCTGCAAGATGGAATCAGAATTCAGCAATTGGCAACCCCACCACAGTATCTTATTTTGATCTTAAACAGATTTAAATTCAATCAATCAACAAAGGAATTGCAAAAACACATGAGAAAGGTGAGAAACTTTCAATTTTATGGATTAGAATTTAAAGAATTAATTAAATACATTTGTCTTGTATAATTTTATTTTGTCACATTAAATCATCACTTGTCACGTCAAATTAATTTGTCATTTAAAATGTAAATGTGCTATATTGCAATAGTAATTCATAATATTTTGCTTCTTAGAAATGATGTATTTATGTCGAACAAGAAATTTTAATTTTAACTTCAATTGCATATCAAAATAATGCTTTTGGTTAAATAGTTAATTTATTGCACTATTGTTTATTGATTTTTTCAGAGAAAATGATTCAAATGAATTACTTTGAGTCAAGAACTATCTTTTCATTGAGTAATGTATTACTATAATTTTTAAATGTTTTAACAAATTTGAACTAATATAACTGAAATACTTTTTGAAGGTTCACTATTCTGAGTACTTGGAATTACCTGTTGCATCAGATTCTTTCAATTCAGTGAAATATATGCTATATGCTGCTATTGTTCATGTTGGTAGTAATATGGGATCTGGCCATTATTACACAATGATTAAAAAAGAAAATAATCAGTGGTGGAGAATGAATGATGAAACAGTTTCAAAAAGCACAATGGAGAAACTCAATCAACTGAATGCCCCAGAAACACCATACATTCTTTTTTACCATGCCTCATCATATTTGGTCCAGTGCTCACCCTCTTCTTCTGATTCTTCTACAAAGACCCATACACTATCACCTTCACTAGAGAAGAGAGCAGTGCACTCCAAACTGAATGAAAGAAAAGATTTCTTCTACAAAAGATTGAACAAGAGAGGAAACACAGCTTACAAGAAGTCATTGAATTATGTTGTGAAATTTCTTAAAGAAATGCATAAAAGATAGTGTAATATTATAAAGATCATGAAGAAAATTTGAATTATGTTTTGGTTACAAAGACTGTCTGTGAATATGAAAGACTGTCTGTATTCTTTACAGATCAATTATTTGTGATATTTCATATCCTTTGAGTTTTAATTATAGCAAATCAAGATTTATTGTAGATCATATTTAATCTAGAACAAGCTTAGAATGTTTGTTGAACAATTTGTGAAAGATGTGTTAAAAAATAATATGACATTATAAGAAGTTTGAAATATTGTGGATTAATTGATGTTTAGTTATGTACTTGTAGTTTCCTTGTGGTTTTATATTTAACAGATCATTGTGTTTGTAATAATTATATTTTTCTTTAATTATTAATTGTAGTGGATGTAGAGTAGACATAAATTTATTGCATTTTAAGAAGCTTAATGTTTAGGAATATAAATTTGAAATACTGTTAGTATACTATGCTCTTTGGAATAATATTATTTTTTCATAACTTTTAATTGTTGGGGATCCAGATTAGAAAGAAATTGTTTTTAATCAGTTTATTTCCAAAATTAGTATAAAGTATATTTTGAAGAATCATGTTTAGTGAAATGCAATTTAGTGAACTGAGAAACATTCTCAATGAAAAATATTTTAAATTGAATTTCCATTATGAAAATTGAATTAACCCCTAGATGCATCACTGTTTATTTCTAAAAGAATGAACTACATGGTTATTTTAGTCCTGAGAGTTCAACTAATGATATTTTCAAAAGAAGATAACATTCTTCGATTAAATTACTTTATTTTGTATGATTTTCTAAACACCTTTTCATAATTTAAAATTAATTTTGTATAATTCATTTTTAATACAGAGAAATTAAGAGACTGATTTTTTAAATAATTTATCATGTCTGTGAAATTTTAGTAGAATGTAATATTGTCAATTGCATGAAAATGCTATATTGGAATACTCTGTTACAAATTACATGCAATTAAATTATTTGCAATTGGAGGATATGAAGTTCATCACTTAGTTTCATTTGCTGTTCACCATTACTTCTAGCTGACTTAAGGCATAGCTATACTTTACTGGCTTCACTTAACTATGAAGAGTGGTGATGAAGAATGGCTTATAGTTGGTTCTTACACCCTTGGCTTGCAATTTCTCTTCTTTATTCACCTAACTATCAATTAAGTCATTGGCTCTATTGCTGAGTTAATTGAGCTCTTTATAATACTACTTGAAGTGAACAACATATATATAGCAGTAGGTAATAAATGACATGCCAGGTCTTGTACAAACAATTCCTGTAAGAATTTTGCTTTGTAGGTAATGATGTGGGATGTTGTATATGAATGCAATATACAAATGTAATGCATTTGTGCATGCATGAACTATCTCAAAGAACTGTACTGATGAGGACAAGACTTCTGATCTTTTTTTAAACACAAACTATCATGATGAATCCTTTGTGAAAACCACTGAATACAGAACTAAGATTTTCATACTGCAGATGGCATGTAATGACTGCTGAAAAGTTTCTCCTGATTTGGATGTATGTCTTAATCATTGTCAAAATTTTAATATGCAGTTAATGGTACATAAGTAAAGCAAACTTTCATAAAACATTTTTATCAACTTAAAGTAAACTAGTGTTTATCCACATCTAACAGACCCATATGGTGCGGAAGTGTGGTATCCTCAAATATTTGAAAAATCTGAGGAACCAAACATTTGATGGTGACTCTATTATTAAAAGCTAATGAAATTAATACATATGTTTTTTGTGAACAGAAATATTTGAAAAATGTTTGTAAAGTTATCAAGTTTAAAATGTCTCCCTGACCTTCTAATCCCATGTGGTGCCATTTACATAAGGTTAACAAATGAGAGAGAAAGAGAATAAGAGAAAGCATAGGTAATAATATCAATTTCAAAAAAATTAATATTCATTGATTGTATGTAATCATAAAGTGTTCATGTTTGTGTAGTAAATTTGTCTGTAATGTATTGAAATGATTACCTTAGAAAACATTTGATATTTGTGAAATCTGTGCTGTGAACATTGCTTTAATCAAAATCAAATTTCAAAGGATCCATTTGCCTTTGCTCAATATCAAGTTATCATTAATAGTATTGATTTAGTAATGGTCTCAATAAAGTTTCAAAAAACTTATTTAGAAATTTTAATCAATAACTAGGAAAACCCAACAGACGTTCTGCCATTCATCTCCCTCTTTCCCCTCCCATCTCCCTTTATTACTGTCTCTCCCTCCCTCACCCTGTCCCTGTCTGTCTCTGCCGCTCTCTGTCCTTCTCATACGTGTGTCCTTCTCATACTTCTCATACGTCCAAACAACATCCAGTTTAATATATGGATTAATTTATCTTGTGTGTGCTCATTAGAATGGGATTTGATTCACTGGTAAATCAAATTGTAATTCAAGAAATAGGAATTGCATAAATTATACAGTTCCTGAGAATAAAATTTCATGTGACATTGTATCTATTTTTTTTTTCCGAACTGCAATCTGAACTGTAAGTAGTAATGTATGTTTTATTTAATTTGAAACCATTTCAGAATGATGAAAGTATGGAAAAGTGTAATTGTTCAAAAGTGAGCTTTAGTGTACATGTGGATTGGGTAAAAAATGTTGAAATCTACAACAAAATTGGAAAGTCCTACACAGGCTATTGATTAATGTGCATACTAGGAATTTTCAGCATTGTAGATCTCTGTAACAAGATTTTCCTAATTAATTTGTGTAAATATTTTAATTGCTCTCCTTTTGCACTAGTTTGACTCTTATAGGTCTTTACTATCAATGAGTTGATGTGGTGGTGGTGAAGATGATGATGATGATAATGAGTTGTAAAAATACTTTTACAGCTGACAAAATATGGTTAAACACTTTATTTATGTTACAGAAGAAGAAATTGTGTACCCTGTATAAATTGTATTAAAAGCACAGTTATACAAAACTCTGTTAAAAGAGAGAAGGCTAGAATCCCTGCCAAAGTAAAAAAATCAATTAACTCCACTTAAAAGTGTGTGATCAGTATCCTACATAAATTATAGTACTGATCATATAAAAATGCTAGTCTCCCACTCCTGACGAACAGTTTTTACTGCTTCACTCCAGGGGTCCTCGATGAACAAGGATAGTTCAAAGGTTGAAATTTTAAACGAACACTTAGCGATGGACCATGTCATTCCGAGGGCCCCAATATATTCCACCAAAATTTCAAGTAGTTATCCTGCGGCATCTTTTGCTAGCAGCACTAAATCTTCAGTAAAGGCCAACACAAACACACTCCTTTCCAGTAGCGGATATCCTGACTTGTTTCCCAATTTCTCGAGCAGGCACTCCATAATTAGATTAAAACAGAGTGAAGACATGAGGTCCCTCAGTTAAACTCCTCTACGAACTGGCACCTAAATGCCTTTCGAGGAATGTTGAGTGACGGTAGAAACGTCAGCGTAAGAATCGCCACGTGAGGAACTGTGTCGAATGTTTGAATGCACCTAGCACAGCACCGACACTAGCCCCTGCTTTTTTTCAAGACAGACAGCCTTGTGAAGAATGTGAACGTAAGCGAAACAGCCAGGTGTGGGGATAAATTCTTTTTGACGTGGTTTTAACTTCATCACGGATAGAATGATTTAGTTCATAATGCCCCATAATATTCTGGCCAGCAGAGAACCAATCATGATGGGGCAATAGTGACAAACTTACCCTCTTTCGGGATAAGGGTGGTGCGATTAGCTTTCCCCACAGAAGGCACAAAGTCACTGAATAGAATTTGGGTGTACAATAGGAACAATATTACAATTTTTGCTCCTGACCAACATATCTTATCTGGTCCTGGAATCATGACATTTTTCATCCCACCCCGACGACATTTAATTTCGGCGACTTGCACTGTATACCGTATGGCCCACCTAAGATGTTCCCTTCAATTTTCTCCTGAACCGTTGCAGATACTGAGATGAGGTTTTCACTGAAACTACTATATGCAAGGGGCACATATGGTCTTGCGTAATATTATTCTATTGCAGTTTTTATTGCAGAGATATTGACCCAACTTCAATTTTTTAAATGGAACCCTATAGATTTTTTAGCTCATCATAACAAGCGTGAAGAGACGAGTTCATACATATGCATATCGCCATATGTTACATAACAAAATTTTCGAGAAATTAAGTTTTAAAGACGCACTTTGACTGGTTTCCATAATATGAACGAGAAATTCAGGGTGATATGCGGCGAGGCCATTCCCTTCCGTTGCGTCGACCCTGCGGTAAACGCATTACCGCATTTTGTCATGCCATTTCACGCGGAATTCTGAATTCTGTTCGAAGGTCTCTTTATAAGCGTCTTCGAATGTGTATATCCGTTGATGGTGCACATATTGAGTACATGTTATAAACCAAGCTATTTCTAGCCCTTTGCGGTCCTCTGTCCCGTGTGGCGGGACACAGCGTTTTCCTCGTTGCAGACCCTTTAAATCCCCAGGTAGCTGGTTGCACCGGTCCGGCGTGCCGCGGCGTAAGAAACTGTAGTCGGGTTTCAAATTATTTTTCGTATTATTACAAACAAAACATTTTAATTTATTTGCCTAATCCATAATACATAATTTTGTAACTTAATGTTTGGTGCGGAGAGCTTCACCTCATTACCAATAACGCCTGTATATTGCATTGTATGAACTAAGTCAGAGTTATCATTACTGTCATTTTCTTCACACTCCTCGGGATATCTCGAGAAAATGTTTTCAAATTCGTACTTTCCTGAAGATTGTTGACTCTCAAAATTGTTTACCGATTCACACATTTCAAGCTTCGACAATCTCGAACACTTACTTCTCGATGTCACCATAAGTTCAACTGCAACCTCGTAAGCAAACTGATTTTAGAGAACATAAAATGAGCAAAGTCTGGCTACAATGAAGGAAAATACTGCCTAATCTCTTCTGAAGATAATTAGTTGTACAGGAAACCGGTGCCATTTACCTGAGTGAAATAATACAGAGTTAAATATAGGTCCCGCCCCACGGGACAGAGGACCAGAACCAGGAAAAAGGAAAGTCCCGTGACGCGGGACATCGGACAGCCAGACGAAGAAGACGGAAAAGTGAAAGGACCGCAAAGGGCTAGAAATGTTAACTTATCTTTTGTTTCTGTATTTTAAGGTATTTTTCCTACTTTTATTTACACGATATTTTTGTACCGGCTGAGGTTTTCAGTCTTTCAAAAGTAAACGTTTTGTTTGTGAGAGCACACGCATTTATCAATTCAGAACATGTTCACTCTCCAATCTTCCCTTGCTTTCTCTAGGGTTAATAATTCAGATATTTTCTCAAATAGGAGTGGGGACCACCAATCAGAATGCGCAATTCGAAAGATAGCGCGTAAATTTAAAGAGCAATCGGCAAGAACATGATGGTAATATACAGTTCAAGTAATATTGTCTTTTGTATTATATTGCAAATGTTTGTTGTAGGTATATGACAGAGCGAAATATGAAACGACAACGAATTATACATATTACATTTCGACACCAAGTATTATAATTGTTTGTAGGGCTTATAATGTAATTAGCTTTGCTACGATGTAATCACAAATTTAGTGTTAGGCTAAACACAAAGTTATGATACTGAATTGTTTTTGTTTGATGATGACAGCAATAAACTTTTTTCATTAACTGTGCTTAATTGAATAAGACGGTTTTATTAAAGCAAAAACATATTGTTCTTGAAAAAAAATCATGATTATATTCTGCTCTAATTCCTGACAAAAGTGTGGAGTCGTTTACGATATCGTATACAAATATAAAGCCCTTTGCATTCTATTTAACAATACTCATGATAATCTTATGATTGTCCTTAACATATCGTCACAGAGGTTTGCTCGTTGATCTCTTTTATTCAGTTTCATAATGGGGGAAAATGGTCACAAATGTGCTGTTAAACATTACCCTTCTTGGAATTGCCACGTCTTCTATTTTCATGTCAATCTTGATGTGAGAGATTGCTCTAATGATTTTCTTCATTTTGCTATAATTTGTAGATTATAACATTCCTGGTGAACAATCAATTATTAAGTTGCAATTTTTTGTTAGAATTAAATAATATTTTTTCTTATATAAGCATATATTTTAAAGCTATTGTTTTAAATCCACTGCTAAGCAATAGCTAAAAGCTATTGCTTTGACAATGTAATCTGCGTAGACTATTTATTATTTCACATCAAATAACCCAAAAAAGTTTACAATTAGTAGTAATGGTAGAAGTATGCTGAAATGTAATATTAAAATTTTTATTTTCGATTCAATAAGTTAAACAAAATATACCATTCTTGATGAAGAAATGACAACCCCCGTAACAATCTCAAGACACCAAACTTATTCTAACTTGCATATCAGTTCAATCTGCATCCGATTCTTTCCTTCCGAGTGCAGTCACCAACCCGGTGCGCAGAAATATTGTGCAGATCCCTGATCATGTCGCCAACTTCTTCGCCCCCCGCAAGAGAGACGGACCCGAAAGTGTTTCACAGGGGAGGAAGGCGATTCCAGTCATGACTGTCACCCGCCCCATAAATATTTTTGAAGCAAAACAATGTTGCCTTGAAATTTAAAAAATGTCTATTCATTAAGGTAAAACTCGTTTGGATGTGATTCATTCAATATGTAGTATTCCTTTCGATAAATTAAGTATAATAATTATACACAGTTTATAAGTATTTAATTATTGTAAATAAATGTCGGCACTGGGGGCGGAGCCTGACCATCTTAGATGCGCCCCTGCCCCACAAAAAAGGTAGATTACCTTTGTCTACATAGATTACCTTTGTCTACGCAGTGTACGTTGTCTACGCGATGTTTACGTGTGGATGTAGACTATGGTTCTTTACGCGTAGACGTACATCACTGCCTAAAACGTAAGTTTTTAGTGCCTTAACATCCGATGTCTAGTCATTAGCCCCGTGTAATTTTTATTGAGGGAGGTGACGATCATCCTCCGCTAGATGGCGAGATCTGGCGCCGGGCTATCCGTCGGTTTGTGGGGTTTTCTTCAAACAGGTATCTCCCACTAGCGGAGCATCGCTCCAGCCGAGACAAGCTCGATGCTGTAAATAACACGATTAGTTCAATGTTGTCGAAACTACATTGGTTAAATATTGATGATTAAATTTTATGTGACACGATGAGCATTGTTAGTAAACTAATAGGTATCTACCTATTAGTTTTTACCTATTAATTACTACCTATTAATTAGTATCTACCTATTAATTTTTTAAATTTTAACAAATTTTAAAATTTTTTAAATTTTAAAATTTGACAAATTTGTAACTAGAAATAGGGATGCAGAAATGAACATCAGACAATAGGACAATTACACAGGTCTGCGACGAAAAAAATACAAGAGAATTGACAGCTGAACTTTATGCATTTTTTGGTGCTGACTTAAAAAAATTATCACGTCACATTTTCTTAAAAATTTGAATTCTTCTTGAATTTGTATGAATATTTACCATACGTTTATTTCGGCGTTGAATTTCTTTCTTCCCTTCTTGACCATCATTCCACCGTGATGAAAGCTGCAGAAAACATCACTGTGACACCTCCCCGACGCAATTTCTACCAATAGCCTCGCGGTTTACATAATCATCACATCAGGTTTTCACAGCATGTAAAAGAACGCTGTTGAAACCAGACTCCTCAACAAAATAAAATATGCCAGTGGGAGCATTTGCGGTTATTTGAAAGTGATCTCCATGCTTGGTCAACAATGGTCAACAAGGCGGCTATAAAGTTCCTATATTTCATTGTTAGTGGTACAACCGTGATAAGACTCAACATTGAATCAGAAAAAAAGGCCGAGAAGACAAAATCTTGATCCAGGCACCAAGGATGTGGTTCGGAACAGCTTAGTCAAGCCAACAAAGATTTTTACCTCGTCTGCATATAAAATTAGGAATAATGAAGCAGTTTGTCAAGGTTATTCCAAAAGACGGCGATTGTTCCAAATACCTGTGCAAACAATTTTCAGAAGCCAAGTTGAAGCCAATTTTTGTTTGTCCAGATATTCGCAAGCTTATGAAGGATAAAGAATTTGAAACTAGAATGATAACAAAGGGAGAAGAAGCTTGGGTTGTCGATTTTTGTAACTAAACGAAAATTCATGACATATGGCATTTGCAATTCCATTGGTAAGGAGGGAACTAAAGGACCACACCACATTTTAAGTATTTTGTTCATGAAAGAGGGTTTCTATATGGCAAAACAATACTGTACACCCTTTGTAAATAACGTTATGTATGTTTACATTGAGACACTGTTTCCCGTGCATTTCAGGGCGAAATAAAACTTGTCACAAAGTAGCCCACAAGGTGATAACTTTTAACATACATTTTTACTTTCCCGTATACGTACGTATACACGGAGTGATATACGTAGTATAGGGAAAGTTATGTAATGCTGCGCGAAAAAATGGCCAATTTTCAGCGGAAAAAAAATTAATTGCCGTGCCGTGAAAACGAATAAGTGGATAAAATCAGTTGCTAAATTAAGAAAAAAAATCCCATAACACGTGGTGTGGCCAGAAACCCTGTTTTCTAGGTCCTTGATACCGAAAATCCAATTGAAAGGAAAACGTCCGTCTGTCCGTCCATCCGTCTGTGAACACTGTTAGCGCCTAAACCATACGTACGATTTCTTCCAAAATGGATATTCCCTGGTCGATCTGATTCTAGTAGAAGCTTTGAGATTTTGAAAAAGATTCTTCAAAATTTGGGGGTACTTTATATGAAGCCCCCCGGGGATTTTCAAAATTTTCTCAAAAACGGCTCCAAATTTTTTCTTTAAATTTCTTGTATGAATAGAGTAAAATACACTTTTTAACATGGCATTGGTCCGATTTTCACGTACAGCTCTGAATTTTCGAAAATTGTGAAAGTTTGAATTTTTTTCGGCGTCTTTCTCCAACTACAAAATTGAAGATAGAGATTTTTTCTTCAAATAAAATTTGTTCTGCATATTGAGTTCTTTAATAAAGGTCATGTAAATGTTTTTCAAAATTTTGGTAGTTTTCGTGCAATATTGCGTGCAATATGTGCAATTTTAAAAAATTACAAAACAAGATTTTCTCAAAAACGGCTCCAAATTTTTTCTTTAAACTTTTGATGGGGATAGTGGTAAATGTACTCTATCAATGACATAAAAGGTCTATCGGTTGGTTTTTTCAAAAATTACAAAAATGTAAATTTTTTTACTTGTCTCTCACGTCGTTAATATTTACATTATCTGCGATTTTTTCACATTATTATATTTACGAGTATATATGCTTTCAATAATCTCAAGTAAAGTTTCTCGAAAACACTACCGTTTTCTGTGAAAAGTAGCTGAAATTTCGGCATTTTCAGAAATGCTCAAACGCCATTTTCTCGTATATGGCTGCAATTTTTTTCTTGAAACTTTTTAAACGGATAGTGCCAATTACACTCTTTAGTATAGCGTAAAGTTTATTTTGAGTTATTTTTTGTTTTTCCAAAAATTTATGAATGTAAATTGTTTGAAAGATCTCTCACATGTTTAATATGCACATTATCCGCAATTTGTATAGATTATTATATTTGTGAGTGTAAGTGCTTCAAATAACTTCAAATAAAGTATTTTGAAAACTCAAAAATTTTCTGTGAAAATGAGCTTCAAATTTCGCATTTTTAGTAGTGCTAAAACGCTATTTTCTCTTAAACGGCACATAATTTTTAAAAGAAAATTGCCATGTACGGCTAGGTTTCTGTGTTCTTTAATATTCTAAAGTTAATGTTTCTGTTCTACCAATAGGAAACCGAAAAATTAAGAAAATGACAAAAAAATATAATTTTGGCGATGATAGATGGTAGCTGGCAAGAAAGAGTATGTGGCAATTCCGAATAGCTAGCGAAGACCCAAGAAAATAGAAAAGTAATACGGGAAAGTCTGTGCCATTCTGTAGCACCATTAGTTCTGTAGTTATTTAACATTCTTATGCTTAACAATATATCACTGTTAACAAAATAACCTCACTTTAGGTAAGGAAATAGTTTTCATTATAAAATCATTGGAATATATACAGAAGATATATTAATTATTTTTTGTATTCATTTTATTTATCATACAAATACAAATTATAATACATTTGAACAAATACTAACTGTATATCTGGAAGTAAATATCAGTTTACGTATTTAATGGCAATTTAAGATTAAAATAATTCAAGAAATGTAAAAATAAATTTCACCGTCGCATTAAAAACAAGAAAAGTATAATTCATACAAAAGGAAATTCAATACACATACAAAAGTAACTTCTTTACAATTTGTAATCAACTTTGCATTAGGAATCTTCAAAATGACTTCCAAAAGGTGCGGTCTGTTTTGATTTTAACAAGGAATAAATATTTGGAATCTTCCTAATTATTATTTTTCTTTACCAACATTTTTACATTTCACCGTGTTCCATTACAGCATATCATTTTGGTGTCTTATTTCTTTCCAAATAATCCTATGAAACAGTATGCTTAGCATACCTAATTCTCCAATTTCAAATTAAACCACTGGAACGAAATAATTCACTATGCGGATATTCTTATCCACTCAAATAAATAAAACATAAAACATATTTGGATTTATGCTAGAATCTTTTATTATATCTGTCTTTTAAAAAAGTAAGAAACTTGCAAACTTATAGAAAACAGGAATGAAAACATAAAATTCTAATATCTCCTGACGTTGTTTTCTTCGTTCTTACACATGTTAGTTGGTAATCAAATGTGTAACGAACAATAGATGAAGTTCTTGAGGTCTATGACTGAGTCCCAAGCCACAATTCTCGGCTTTATGAATCTACAGGACTTTACTCTATGGCACTGATATTTTGTGGTCGACAAGGACGGACGTATTTTACAAAAGCCGAATTTCTATCTAATCCATGAGCTATGAATGAAGCGCCCTTGGGTGATACTTCCGAAACATTTGGATGTCTGTATTCTAGAGTTGATTCCTCAGTCTGGGGAAAGTACGAGTTAGACTGGAACGCGATCTGAATTGGCGGAACATCCGGTAAAAGAGTTCCGTCAACTGTCTTCGATGGCTCAAAAGTGAAAGACCTGAGTGTGGAAGGCAAGGCCGAAGTAGACGCGTCTTGTTGAGTATTCATTAAAATAGATTGATATGAATTTGGTGAGAGTTTTTTCGGGTAAGGGCACACAGGACTTCCGAAGTTTCTCTCGCTTAAGGGGGCTGGATCAATAGGTTTTATCTGGAAGCGAGTGGGTGAAATGCATCGAAAAATCGATGGACTGAGACGGGAGCTTTCACACTTCACAATCTTGCCGAGCAATCGTCGATACCCATACCGTTTGTGTCCACACTGTGGCGTTGTTTCAGTATTTGCTTCACTGAAATAGTCAATATGATTCTCGGATACTGAAGGTAGGGATGTAAAACAAGCAGAATACTGATCACTAGAACAATTTGAAATAGAACCACTTCCTTCTGTAGGTGTTTTGATCAAATTGCTTTCCTCCGCAATAACTGAGAGCACATCCGATGTAGAATATTTGTATTGATCAGGAAATGAATGTGAGCTTGGTGCATCTTCGTAAAATGGTGTGTGTTCTGTAGGAAGACCGACAGAACGAGTTCTTACTATCTTACCAAAAAGTCTTCGATGATGACTTGCATGACGTGGCATAGCGGGTCTATTAATTCCTGTAAAAAAATAATCTCTGAAGTCATAATTGTAGATTTTCAAATTAAATGTAAAAATAAAATATACAAATTTCATGTATTTACAATGATATTGGCTATTCCTTTCGAAATAATATTTGACACAGAGCTATTTTGAGAATTCTTAGCATAAACATACACTATAAAAACCAGTGGCCGTTCTTCGTTACAAATTGCCTACAGTACATTTCTCAAGACAATAAAAAATGATCTCTAAAATTTCGTTCATTTTCGTTAAATTATATCTCCAATGTACACCGCTGTTAGTTGTTAGTTTGTTCGTTCGTTTGTATTGTCAAAATACAGGAAAACGGTGACATACAAGGGATAATGCATACTATATTCAAGAAAGTATTTCTACACATTGAATAAATGCTGTATTTGTACATTCAGTAGAACGCTGTAATAAGAGATATCTTGCGTCATAAAGTTTGGTCTCTTAGGCTCGAGATTACTCATAAGTCGTAAATAACTTAAGTACATTGCACTTTCACCTAAGGATATATTTCATTTTGACTGTTCTCGACTTGACGTATGATGTCAAGTATTTTCGATACTATTGACATAAACCTCCCTTTTGGAGCCATCACAGTAATTTCAATTGTAATATCTTTATATTGAGACGTCGACTTCCACGCTAACGGAGCCCTGCTTATCAGACTAACAACACTAAGATCACCATTATGAAAAGCTCGTTACGAAGTATACATTGATGATGGACCTTTGGCGTTTTAAAATGCTACGCAGCTCAGAGTTACCGTTCCCCTGAACACGATCAGTACATTAGTGTGAATGAGCTCTTGGAAGAGACCGCACGCCTTTGCGTCTTCCATACAACAATACGTAAGGAAAGTGGGAGCAGATTTTCACCTTTCACAGATAAGCTAATATGTATAAAGAAGGGTATTTCCGCGTCTGGCATTCTTTTGTAGCCAAAGAGACGCCCGACTCACTACATGAAACATTTCTTGCTTCAATTTCTTACTCCTAATCATGGAAAAAAGTCCTTTGGAACAAATATTGTCCACTGTAGGTGAGAAAAACTCCTATGTCTTTTACTTACGGGAGGAAAATGTTCATATACATACTTCGACATTCAGATTAGCTCTTAAAAGCGGGATTTTCTTATTAGAGAATTCTCTTATAGCGATTTACTCTATTAATTTTCTCCTTCACAAATTGAAGAGCTTATTTCCAAAATGACGTATCTCTAAGGAGAACAATGTTTTTAGGAAAGTATCCACATTCAGCCTTACGACTCTAGATAGGATTCAATGGTTTTCCGAAACTGTTTAACAAAAGAAGTGCAGATTTTTAAACCCAATATTTGGCAGTGCAATGGAGATGCGCCTTTAGAATACATTGAAACGTAAAACTAGAAAACAAATAGAAATGGAGACACGCCGCTTTAGAAATGAGCTCTTCAACTGAACACGTTTCTTGAACACACTGCTTCCTAAATGCAGTAGCCTCGAGACACTAGCTCTCTCGTGAGATGGGGCGAGAAGGGGTGAATTATTTGACAATGTCAAGTGCGTTTTCAAATGGTTTAAGACGGGCACAGCAAACCGCGCCCGCACGGGCTATTTGCCCGTCTGGGGAGCCCGGTGCCCCTAAGAGCACAAGCAACTTCCCCGCACAAATTTCCCCTTAAAATCCAGAAAGAATGTCCATGCTCTACATTAGTCTTGCATTAGCTAAATTACCATCATGTGCTCGTTAGTAATTATATTCCCGTACTATCGCGCTCGTAAAAAAATCAATGAACTTGCATAGAAAATTCTCTTTTAGCCACTTGTATGATAACTTCCGTGGTGGTAGTTGATATTTTGTGGTAATCCATGAGCTTAATTGGACGTAAGGGATAATCAACCACAACGTCCAATTACAATTGCAACTTGTATGATAAATAATTATTTTCATTAATAAGTGTACATTTTTTCGTGCTATTAGCATAATTCTATTCTTAAAGTTTTATTTCCCGCTAACGCTCATACCTGCAGAAGAAAATGAGACATGTTTTTGATCAGCGGTCGTAAATAAAATATTTATTTATAAAACAAATGAAGACATGGAACAAAAACTATTCCTGTATTTGACAGATGGATACAAAAGTTTTCAGAAATGAGTGAAAAACAACTATGAAAAGATTTTGTAATGTAGAATTAGAAGACTTTATTAATGTGTGTATTTCAGGAAAAGCAGAAACTAGCTGAAATAATAATTTTTTTCTATGATTAACAGTATGGGCTCAAAGAGAAAATACTGATTAAATGTTGAGACAATGAAGGACATGTGAATTGTAAAGCAAACTTCTGCCCAGGAGTGTGAGAAGTTTTGTAATAAGATTTTAAATGGCTAAAATTTTTTTATAGGATTTTATCATCACATCACACATTTATTCATGGTACAACAGTAGTGATAAAAGACAGGCTTCTTTCTACTTCGAATTCTATTCAAATTTGTATCGATTTTAACGGTAGAAGCTGCATTTTCATATTAATATGATTACGAAATTAAATACTGTTCTTTTAATAATTAAAAATGTAGAGCCGAACCGTGTTGATACCGTATAATAGAGTAGGACCGGGTGCGTGGCTTGCTATTTTGCCAACAACACTAAAAAACAAAGTAGTTATTTACCGATGAACATACGTTTTCTATTACTCGGAAGCGAAAATCCCTAGTTTTTCAAATGTTGCTAACTTTGTTTTGTTGGTATTTTTATTCATCATTCAACTATGTAGCCTAGATGTATAGGAAAACGATGGGGAAGATATTCTGGAGATCAAGAAAACGTGCGTCAATTATACTTTTCCCCCATATGTGGTATACAGTTTTTACTGTTATTTGACGAAAATCAAGTCAAATAGTGACATATATTTCAAGGAATATTACACCAGCCCGGAAATATATTACAAAACCCTTATTTTCATTCACTCTAGATATATATTGTAAATAAATTGTTTCGAATTTCAAAACGAAGCTTTCGAAGAAAGGAAAATTTAATTAAGCACAAAAAATTAGACATTCTTGCTGTATAATAATATTTGCTGCAATTTTACGATTGCAATATTACTGTCAAAATGCCCTGCTAGTGAATGTTCGGCGCCTCTCGCAATGTTTGGCAACGTCAAGAACAAATGATAGAAATTATGCCCTGCCATTAATTCGTCTGTCTCCATTTACTCTAATTTAAACAGAGTGACTTCTGACAGATCCTCAGCTGTGTAATGGTTATCCAATCGCGAGCTTTAAAATTTGAAGTCGTAAAGAAGTTCCCGATTGAATAACCGCATCCAGCTGACGATCTGCCACAAGTCACTCTGTTTAAACCGAAGTATAGACAAGGTAACTGAATTCAAATGAAACAGTGTCTACGTCAGTGTTGCCAGACGTACCAGGATCTAGGTATTTTTACCAGAATTTTAATGAAGGTACCATGTACCAGGATGAAGACATCATGGAACGCTTAAATACCAGGATTTTGTCTGTGTAATTGATGAACGATTTAAGATTCCTATAATGTTTTTATTCAATAATTTAACACGAACACTAATATTACAAATAACTGATATTTGTGATAACACTGCCTTAAGAGTGACATAAAATGAAATTTTTTTCAGCACACACTATAGGAGAAAAGGATACGTCTTAGTCTGCCATTTATGATGGAAATACTATTTTCTTTCCACCATTCTCCCATTTAGTTTATTGATATAAAATATCTCGATATTGAGTTGAATTTAATGAGATTTCTCTGCCGGTTAAAAACATAATAGAATTATAATATGAAGAATATCAGAATCAATAGTAATTGGTACCAGGAATCGTAGTGTAAGTACCAGGATTTTTGAAGGTTGGTACTGGGAAACACATTTAATCGTCTGGCAACACTGGTCTACGTACAAATGCTGAACATTTCGAATGTCTATATCATTCTCAGCTCACAAAGGATATCTTTAGTCATTAATTGCACTAACGACCAGGAGGCACCAGGCTCTTTTTCCAATTTTCTGCTTTTACATTCTGTATTCTACAGGTTAACACATTTTTCAAATGTTGAAAATTATACTATCTATATGTCAGTGCAAATATACCCATTAATATGGTGCTGTAATGTGTGAATGAATATCATTTAAATTATTGTTTAGTCTCTTACGAATCACCGCTATGATTATAAAACCTGAATGTCCCGATTAGCAGTAACCCACTAATAACACTAATAACCCACTAATAACACCACTCCGTTCGGCATTTTTTCAGCAACATAAATAGCAAAATAAAATATTGTGATGTGCACAGACTTACCACTAGGAAAATTGAAATCTCCAAAGCAGACACAACTTACTGAGGTGACTAAAGTAACCCTTGTGACTGTGACTTGTATAAAGCTCGGTCCAGTTCTGATGAGTCTTTCTTGTATTACAAGAAATGTAAAACAATTACAGTAATACAGCAACATAAGAACTGTTACCAACTTACTGCCAGCGTTGCCAGACGATTAAACGAGTTTCCCGGTACCAACCTTCAAAAATCCTGGTACTTCCACTACAATTCCTGGTTAAATTGCAATTTATTTTGAAATTGTTCATATTATAATTCTGTTATATTTTAAACAGGCACAGTAATTTCGTGAAATTCAACTCGATATCGAGACATGTTATATCAATGAAATAAATGGAAGCATAGTGGAAAGAAAAAAATCTTTACATCAAATCGCCGACTATACTTCGATTTTTCTTTCTTGGCGCACGGGGGGTGTCATCAATATGAAATATCTCACGGTATTTGGTGTCGTTCTCCGTTGTACCGCCAGGAGTCGCATGATCGCCAGCACTGCTCGATAGTCGCGATCATGCGACTTCTAGCGGCACAACCAAAAACGACGCGAAATACCGTGAGATATTCCATTTTATTGACACCCCCCTGTGCGTCAAGAAAAAAAAACGAATTATAAGATGTAATCTTTTCTCCTTAGAGATGTCCAGAATGACGTCACAACGTTTGGCGGGAAAGTGTTGGGTGGCAACCTCCGCTGTGCGCGTAAGCGATTTCTAGTAGCAGTAATCCCTCTACATTCACGAGAGTTAGGTTCCCAAAAAGCATCGGGAATGTCAAGTCCGCGATTGCTGAGTCAGTCTTTTTTTTAATGGAAAAAGGTGGAAGTTTCCTGGATATCGAAAAACTTTTTAAAAAGGAAAGAAAATTGACAAACAATTGCAGTAGAACTGAGTACGCGCTACTGAAAACAGAATTCACAATGATCATTCCAAAGAGAAGAATAAAAACAATATTTGAAACTTATTTCAAAGTTGAAAGTGATTGGATGTATGATTTGATTTTTTTTGTTGTTTTTTTTTTCATCACCGTCCTCGTTGTTCTAATATTGCAATGTGCAAGAGTTGCTGCTTCTATTTCTCTCTTAAATTTCGAAGTAATTTCCGTGTTCGTATCATATTCGAATGCCCTTTCCACCAGAGCTTGTTGAAGTTTTTAGAACTACATTAACAGTTTTGACATTGAAATTGCTACAGGACGCAGTTTCACTTTCCTTACTTCACTATTACGTTCGAGGAGGTTTTCTTCGCTGCCTACTCTCCGACGCTACTCTTCAACGAAATCATTAAAAGAGAGATACACAGATCTTCAATGGCGTGTGGCCAAAACCCTTACCTCCAATTTGTCACAACTTAATTGAGTTATTTTAGAATTTTGTTATCCAGTTAAATTGACATTTCAAATTTGACATCATTGTAGAACGTGGTGCTTTGATCTCCGGTGTCTGCCAAGTTCGGTTCCCAGATGATGCTGATAAAGAAAATTATACGCTAACTTTCAAAATAAATTTTGTACAACCAAAAGATGCACTCGAGAATGTTGAAGTCGCGAATGTTAAAACCGGTAGCATTTCCCTAATCGCGAATGTTCGGAACTCGCGAATAGCGAATTCGCGAATGTCGAGGGATTATGTATTACTAAGTTTTTGGCTGTATTATGCGGTTGCTGATGTGAGTGTGTCTTATTACATTTGTTATTTACAATGATATTTGCTTTTTTCTGTTTATTTGGGTTCTAGCATAGAATTTCCTCGATAAGTTTGATTTAAAAAACGCGCTATTTTATTAACACACGTGAAATCGCTACCTTTTCTTTTTGAAAACTGTTCGAAGTAAATATTATCATGACCTTAGCGATGATGTTAAGGTGCTTCTAAAATGCATAAAATGAATTGTATGAAACATATGGTTCTATGTGCCCTTTCATTATGAAAATACCAACAACTTGGAGTCCCTGTGCCATTAGCGTAGAAGTGACTCCTTCCGTATATGTAAATAAACTTTCGGCTTTTTAAATAATTATTTCAGAAATTTGAATTAATTATTATCATCGAGAGAAATATTACATACTTAAACTTGAATAATCGCTTGGAAAAAATCCACAATGCCCGTAAACACAGTTCCAAAAATGTTCCTAATGTTGCACGGAGTAGAGGAATTTTCAACACAAAGTTAACCAAAATTTTATTATAATTTAACTATTAAGTTTTCAATGTATTAATTATAATAAATATATGGTTGTTTAAAAATGTAAATCAATATTGTATTTTATATCATATTTTTAACAAATGTTTACAGTTTTCTGTGCTGAATTAAATTTTGATGGTTCCATTTCAATATTCAATTCACGCGCTTAAATATTATTTGTTTTCCCCAAAGATTTTTGTGTTAACATTTCAAAATCTTTTGTTTGGCAAGTTTTAATGAATTGGGATACGACTTGAACTTGGATAGCCCGTAGTTTCATAAGAAAACAGTTGAATTGATGACCTAAGTAATAATGTGGACTTAGTGCTTACACGAATCAAGTTTTGAAGAATCCACAAAACTTTACTCTCATACATATGATGATGCTGTGCTTGTACAACACGTTCAGGCAATGCACGTAAATGACAAATTATTTATTGAGAGTTATATCCTTTAGTGGGTTGTTTATATTATTGCAAAAATGTAGAAAATCTACATACGTTTTCACGTGAAATATTTCAGAATGACAAGAAAAGTTTAGACGTGTGAATTGCGAATTACGAAGATGGGCGGGTCCTGTAATGTACTAATGACTTGAAATAACCATCTAACTTTTCTTGCTTCAAAGCAGGAATCTACTACAAAACGCTTACTGTCTCTCCTGGCTCCTTATTTACCAGGAAAGATGGCTCAGTGTAGTTCCTCTGACCGGGAGGTCCTAGGTTCTAGTCCCGACGGTGGCAGGATTTTCGATACTAGCTTGTCAGCTAGGTCGTATTCAGTCACTGTCTGGAGGAGAATTCTAGCGGCAGGCTGCTCAGATCGGTAGTTTTCCGTGATTTCTCCGATCAATAATAGGCGAATGCCAGAGCAGTACCCTAACAAACGGACCGCGCGCGATCTTTCCTTCCTCTTCCTTGTCCTATCCTCTCCTTTTACACACACTTACACTAGCACGCACTATACTAGCACACATGCCGGGAGACCGGTCGGGAGCTTACATTTTGTCCCGGCTGGGGCGGTGCCCCGCTGGTGGGAGATACCTGGTTGAGGGGAAAACCCGCTAGTCGACGGTAGGTCGGCGCCAGATCTCGCCATCCGGCGGGGAAGAGATCATCGCCACCTCCCGAGAGAAAACACGCACAACACTAACGGGACTAATGACCTTAGTTGAAGCCCCCGGAAACACGAATCAATCAGTCAATCAATCCTGGATACTTTCGCCTCAGTCAACTATCGGCCACGACTTGGTTATCGTGAAAATAAACAAATTTTTTAAAAGAAAATCCACACTTATGTCGTTTTTTATCTATAAGCT
>JAHLJT010008446.1:30026985-30053952 GCA_031308135.1 Acheta domesticus
TCGATTGAGACTTCCTGTAAAATACCCGCAAAAGACGTTTTTGGGAGAATAATTGTCTTAAAATTGCCTGTAGCTCACGCAAAATTATCCGAAAACTACTTATGTTTTTGAAAAATTGTACATGACCATATAAAGATCTGTTTAGAAGAAGAGATACACTTCAGTAGTTCATTAATGAGACAAAAATCTCTATCATCAATACTGTAGGAGTAGGAAGACGTCGCAAAAAGTTTGAACTGTTGCAATTTTCCAAAATTCAGAGAATTTAATGAAAAGGAGACCTGCACAATGTACAGTCGTCGTCCTGCACTCTGCGAGAAAAACAATAAAAAAATGTAGAGCCGTTTTTTAGAAAATTTTGAAAATCTTGTTGAGGTTTCATGTAAAGTACCTACCAAAATCAAAATATTCATTAAAACTCTTAGGGACTTGAGTTCGGCGAGGTCGATCGAAGAATATCTATTTTAGAGAAAATAGTTTGAATGGTTTATTTACTAGCATTGTCCACAGGCAGACAGACGTACAGAGAAACGTTTCGTCGTCAAACAATTTTTCGTTACCAAGGACCCACAAAATGCGGAATCTGTCTACACAACGTGTTAGAGCTAGTAATTTACTATACAATGGAACAAGATTTATCCTTTTTCCCACATTACGAGTCTTTCTCGAAAATCGCCGATTTTTGCCGCAGCACTACAAAACTTTCTCTTTGCTAAGCAAGTACGTGGTATGACGAGAAGTAAAAATAAGAAACGATTTGAAATAATTTATTTAATATAATGAATAATAATATTTAAAATAAAAAAATAAATATATCTCGTATTTTTTTAAAGAAAGGATTACTTTTTTCGAGACTATAGCCATCCTTAATGGATTTACGCGTGTTGCAAATCGAACATTTTAACAATGCCTGCACACCCGAACTCTCCACAATATTGTTTTTTTGCAAAAACATTATGGTCTTATTCCTTTGCGTAACGAGCTGATTCCAGGTCGTCAATCGTTGAACAAAAGCGAAGGAGTGGCGGGAGCGAGGGCATTCTGTTTACAGTTTCACGGATGAAAATGGCAGCAGTGGCTGCAAATTAGTTTCTATTGCAGGGTTGCCAGATGTGTTGCGTGCTCTTTCCCCACCACTGCTGCGGAATTTCCCCAAGTAACCTCTCCAATAAAACAAAATTTGCCAACCTTTAAACGAAAAATATTCCCCAAATTATGGACCAATGACATGTATTATCCCTGATTGATTGTCTCCTTAAATTCAAATAATTAAAAACAGTTAATCATCATCATTTGAGCTGCCCGAAGCCCTATACTATCGTCGTTTCTCTCATGTTTTTCTTTCTTTATGCTTGTGGCATATTTTTCGCTTTTTGATAGTACAAATGAAAGAATAACGTATTGTTTTTTTTATTCATAATAATTGAGAGAATAATATTTCTATCTCGATCCCGATGAAAATAATTTCCCCAAAAAATCCCCAAACATTTTCCCGTCTATTAATGTTCCCTATTCTTTACTCACAACGAAAAAAATCCCCATTTGGGGACAAAATGCTCCAATCTGGCAATCCTGTTCGATTGAGTGCTTCTTTTTTATAAGAAATTATCATTTAAATAACTTCAAGATCACAACATCCTACAGAAAAAGAGAGAAAATGTGTTAAAATCACGATTTGAACGTTGTTTAGGAGTTAGTAAATTGTGGAAAAAAAAGAAGAAAAAAAAGATTTTGGCTTAAAATGCGTTGAAGAGGTTCGAGGATGTTTAACGTTAATCGCGCACTCCGAAAGCTCACCAACTCGGACATGCGTAGCGAAGCGATCAGAGGGAAACGTCATAATTTAAGATTATAAATGTCTCTGGCCGGGTCGCACCATGATGGAATGCCCGTATTGTCGTTCGCCATATTCTCGCGGAAGTGAGCCGATTCTTTGTCACTCGTGACGCGGCCTGCGAGTCGAACTTGAATTCAGTTTCTTCACTGGAACTATCATCGTACAACCGCGCATAATTAAAAGGTGCCATTGGCAGTAACTTGAACTGTGGTACAGAGCACCCTCGTCACTGGGAGTTCTCGTTTATCGTTTTTCGCTTTCGTTCACCAATCTCACGGCGCCGGGAGTCAATTCGTGAACGGGGGCAGGATAATGGATAAAGACTCTGATAGAGGCCTCTCAGTTTAGACGGTGAACCGTTGTGAACTCTTTTTCGAATCCACGACCCTGATGCATCGGAGGCTGCTCTGACCGTCTGCGCTCCTGGAGCCGTCGATAGCACAAGACCAACTCCAAACAACTGAACGATTCAGCCCTACTGTTGCCATACTTTATTGTCGAGTGTAGTTTATCTTCGTTTCCGTTAGACATATTGTACCAACCGAAACCTCTCGCCAGTGACGTCATCTTCAGTTGCTGACCCGACGGCCACCGCAGTCGGTGTTGGCCTACCGTAGTAGATCAACGTTTGCCGGACTGTCAATTCGTGTGACAAGAACAAATGTGCGTCGTTCCCAATAACAGGTTGGTATTTTGATATTTTTCAACTACGGGAAGCAACAGGCCAATATGTTTCAACTCCATAATTATTCCGAAATATATTCATTTAAATTTTGTTTCAAGCGAATTCTTAACCGGCACAATTTTTTAACGTGAAACAAACATGCTTACACAAAGAATATTAAATCAACTTAGAACATGAAAAACTGATAACCATAAAATTATAATTTCAGGGACCAATTGAAATATTGGTTTAGTGGTGAAATTGGTGGCATTTAAAATTACATGATCACAGGTGTTGTCATTGCCAACAATGTTATTTATTTCAACAGCAGCTTTCGATGGCTTTGCCATTATCATCAGTTTTCGTGGCTTCGTGACAGTAGTCGTTTCGTGGCTTCCAGACAGCAGAAAACTGATGATGACTAAGCCATCGAAAGCTGCTCTTGAAATAAATAACATTGTTGGCAATGACAACACCTGTGATCATTTAATTAATGACCAATTGAAAACTAATTATATTTTATCTCTGAGTTACACTTCATAATATGTTACTTTTCATAAGTAGTTGCATGTTGTTGTAATTGTAAAATTTCTTCCATTCTTGTCTCATTTTAATCGTCTCCAGAACTTGAAGATATTCTGTATGTGCGTTGAAATGCAAAGAGTTTTCATTGTATATTTAGTTCTGGGTCAAGCATTTAGCATCATTTTCATCGACACATATTTATTTTTAACCCGTAACCACAGATGGAAGTCAAACTGTCTCCGCTCACTTCCTTATTTTTGTTTTATTATTTTGACGCTTCTGCTATTTCCACCAGGACTTAAGTACCTTCAAAGTAACTCTCTTCATTGTTGCGTATGCGAATTATCGATTTTATACAGTAGCTTTGCGCGTCGCGGAGTCAGTTTGACTGTCTTTGAGTTTGAAAGTCTTAAAACAATTTTCCATTATAATAAAAGAAATTTCATAATGTGCATTACAATAATTAGAAAAAGTTAATTAGTAAGACTTCAGTCCTCGAGGAAGCACGCGGAGTCAGTTTGACTTCGTCTGTAGTTGCGTAACATAAATTCACGTCTGTAGTTTGTAGTTACGGGTTAATGTTTGATTGTGTTCAAATCAATCTTATTTACGCAGTATATCATATACTTATTTGAAGTAATACTTTCAAGTTCAGGTACATCACGTTTACATACAAAAATTCGTTTTGGAAACGTGCAATGGACAATAGGCTTCAGAGATTACTGCGCCATTTATAGTATGCGATTAGACTAGTGTCAGAAACGGTGACTATCAGTTGGCGAAATTAAATCTAACCTTCTTAATTGTACACTTTTATGAATATTTAATAGTACAGTTTAGCGTTTTAAAATTTTTAGTACTTTACAAAATATCATTTCGCAAACTATCGTTCGTGAGTTTGCTCATCAGTGAATACATTGCGCAAACTTACTCAAGGCTTCGCATGTTCTGCGATGTCAATGCAAAATGCATCAGTAAGTATCGTTCTATACTTAACCAGATAGGAACGATAAATGATCAAAAATGTAACGCCAGCGTAGTTATTCTAGACGATTTGTTACTTATTCCCAAAAGGTATTATCAGAACGATTCAACATCAAGAGACGTTCTCGCAACCCAAGTCCAGTTTGTTTTTTTATGCAGGGGAAACGGATGTGTAGAAAGTTGAAGCAAGAAAACGATCCAATTGAATGTTGTATTCTCTCCAACAATCTAATATACTACAACAATCTAATACTCAGTAATTTGCCAATAATCAGATAGTTCACTTATTACAGGGAAAAGTCACGAATTAAAACTTTCGATAAATTAAAACTCCTGAATAAATATTTACTTTTAATTTTAAAACATAAAATATTAATTTAGTATACAGCTTCTCTGATAAGGGAAGTGTGTGAACTTACAAAACTAACACTTTCGATAATAAATATTTTTAATGAACTTGTAATTTACTAGAATATTCAATTTCTGATTGTTCTTAATATAAAGGAAACGTCTTAATATAAAGGAATTATTGAATGTTTTGTTGAAAAAAACCTAAATTGAAGTTAATTTATCATTTGAAGGGTGCGTGGTTTGCCAATCCACACTTTTCCCGGTTTGTGTAGTATATGTTACGGTTAGTCTGAATTTGGTTAGTTCCCAGTCATTGTTCGCGCTATCCAAAATGACTGGATAATGTCCGAAGTACTAGCAGTTTTCTAGTAACGTAAGCGAGATGAAGTTCACTTAGGCGAGTGGGAAATGGATAGAAGAGGTGAAGTACTTTACGGTGATTATTTTATGAGATAAAGAGGGTTCAGAAAGCTGGTAGTAAGTGTATTAGGGTACTGATAGACAAAAGTATAATTTCGAGTTCACTTCGCAAGTAGTTTGTGAGTCAGTCATAAATGTCTATTTACTCGATACCACTTTACCTAAACTAGCCTCATGTTGAGTCCCCGGTCATCGTGATTTACGTAAAACCTTGAGTCGGTCCAACGCATTTTAACCCATCCAAGACACTTCCCGTGATCACCTGTGACTCCTCACATTCGGACAACTTCCTTACATTAAATAGCACTCTGTGTTTAATGCCAACATTAGCTGGCTAAAGTCCAAAATAATCTGTTCGTCATTCACATAGCTTTGAGCAAATGATAAGAGTGCAATTTTTGCGGCTTCTTCAACATCAGCAGTATTTCGGACTGAGGCCGTAACCTACAGTTAGTGCAAAAAATGATTATGCTAAATGTACGAAAGACGAGGTGTAATTGATGGGTTAAGCGTAACATACAAACGAATATTAAAAAAAAAAGAAAGAAAAAAGACAAATGTAATCTCTAAAACTAGAAGTGCTAATTGCCGTTTTCAAAAATTCAGAGAGTACAGCGAAACTACGCCATTCTTCTAAGCAACACTTCTTCTATCCATGAGAAATACATTAATAAAAGAAATTGAGTTTTTGAGAATTTTTTCAAAAATTGTATTTACTTCAAATACAAAATTACGCAAAAATTAATAAGCTTAAAAAAATTGTAAACGACCTTCCTTAAATATCCTATTTTCTAGAACATATTGTATTTAAGACAATATCTTCAATATTGTTAACTTTTTGCAATGTTAACTTTTTCCAATTTCGGAAATGCAGAGTTCATTTGAAATGGATCTACTACCATTTTACCGTACTTGATACATTCCAGGAAAAAATTTCAGGAAAAAAATGTGAAGCCGTTTTAAAGAACATAATTGTTTGAAAATAGCCTAAATTACATGCAAAATTAATGGAAAACTAAAATTGCACATGACGATATGTCAAGATCTGTCTTTCAAGACAAAGGATGGAAAGCAGAGTTCAGGAAAAAAAACTGCAACAGTTTTGTGATTATTTGTAATATGTTTCGTATCTTCATATACTACGATCCCTTCCCTTCCCATCCCTTCCAAGCGCTCGTTTGTTGATGGAGCACTGCGTGACCTCGTGTGGCGGAATGTTACATTCAAAATATCCATTAGACACTATTCGCAAAAAAATTAAAATAATTCGAAAAAAAGGCTTATCAAATATGGCAATGTATATCATTGGCTTAGTCTTTTTTAAGATTGTCATGATAAACTAAAAAATTTGTCCCGTAAGCGGGATAACTTTCTGACAGTTTTTTTTCAATAAAACTCCAAAGTTATGTCATGTAGAATATTCATATTATTATAGTTTAATGGATTTAGGCTTTCTAATAAATTAACAAAAATAATTATTGTTTCGGTTTAACTATTAGATGATTTTTTTAAGTTGTCACAAATCCCCATCGTCTTTCCTCGTCGATGGGGTAAACTTTGTGAAAATGATTTCTATGGTCATTTCTACGTACAAAAATCTCAACAATACAATTTTACTCCCTTACTATGTTTATTTTTATAGGAAACGACAGAAGAAGCAAACTTTATCTGATCCAATGATGATTTACAGATGCTAATGATTTGACTGTGTCAATTTCTTCTCCCTCACAACATTTAATGCTTAATTTAATTTTTACTTCCCCGATACGTACGTACGCATAATATAGGGAAAGTTATGTAATGCCGCGCGAGAAAACGGCGGATTTTCGGCAGAAAAACTCTTATTAGAAGGCCCTGGTAACGTAAAAGTGGATAAATCCAGTAGCTAAATTAAGAAAAAAATCGATCACGTGGTGCAGCCAGAATCTCTATTTTGTGGCTCCTTGATACCCAAGAACCAATTGAAAGCAAAACGTCTGTCTTCCGTCCGTCCGTCTGTCTTCCGTCCGTCCGTCTGTCTTCCGTCCGTCCGTCTGCTTCCGTCCGTCCGTCTGTCTTCCGTCCGTCCGTCTGTCTTCCGTCCGTCCGTCTGTCTTCCGTCCGTCCGTCTGTCTTCCGTCCGTCCGTCTGTCTTCCGTCCGTCCGTCTGTCTTCCGTCCGTCCTTCTGTCTTCCGTCCGTCCGTCTGTCTTCCGTCCGTCCGTCTGTCTTCCGTCCGTCAGTCTGTCTTCCGTCCGTCCGTCTGTCTTCCGTCCGTCCGTCTGTCTTCCGTCCGTCCGTCTGTCTTCCGTCCGTCCGTCTGTCTTCCGTCCGTCCGTCTGTCTTCCGTCCGTCCGTCTGTCTTCCGTCCGTCCGTCTGTCTTCCGTCCGTCCGTCCTGTCTTCCGTCCGTCCGTCTGTCGTCTTCGGTCCGTCTGTCGTCTTCGGTCCGTCTGTCGTCTTCGGTCCGTCTGTCGTCTTCGGTCCGTCTGTCGTCTTCGGTCCGTCTGTCGTCTTCGGTACGTCTGTCGTCTTCGGTCCGTCTGTCGTCTTCGGTCCGTCTGTCGTCTTCGGTCCGTCTGTCGTCTTCGGTCCGTCTGTCGTCTTCGGTCCGTCTGTCGTCTTCGGTCCGTCTGTCGTCTTCGGTCCGTCGTCGTCTTCGGTCCGCTGTCGTCTTCGGTCCGTCCTGTCGTCTTCGGTCCGTCCGTCGTCTTCGGTCCGTCCGTCGTCTTCGGTCCGTCACGTCGTCTTCGTCCGTCCGTCGTCTTCGGTCCGTCCGTCGTCTTCGGTCCGTCCGTCGTCTTCGGTCCGTCCGTCGTCTTCGGTCCGTCCGTCTTCTTCGGTCCGTCGTCGTCTCGGTCCGTCTGTCGTCTTCGGTCCGTCTGTCGTCTTCGGTCCGTCTGTCGTCTTCGGTCCGTCTGTCGTCTTCGGTCCGTCTGTCGTCTTCGGTCCGTCTGTCGTCTTCGGTCCGTCTGTCGTCTTCGGTCCGTCTGTCGTCTTCGGTCCGTCTGTCGTCTTCGGTCCGTCTGTCGTCTTCGTCCGTCTGTCGTCTTCGGTCCGTCTGTCGTCTTCGGTCCGTCTGTCGCCTTCGGTCCGTCTGTCGCCTTCGGTCCGTCTGTCGCCTTCGGTCCGTCTGTCGCCTTCGGTCCGTCTGTCGCCTTCGGTCCGTCTGTCGCCTTCGGTCCGTCTGTCGCCTCGGTCCGTCTGTCGTCTTCGGTCCGTCTGTCGTCTTCGGTCCGTCTGTCGTCTTCGGTCCGTCTGTCGTCTTCGGTCCGTCTGTCGTCTTCGGTCCGTCTGTCGTCTTCGGTACGTCTGTCGTCTTCGGTCCGTCCTGTCGTCTTCGGTCCGTCTGTCGTCTTCGGTCCGTCTGTCGTCTTCGGTCCGTCTGTCGTCTTCGGTCCGTCTGTCGTCTTCGGTCCGTCTGTCGCCTTCGGTCCGTCTGTCGCCTTCGGTCCGTCTGTCGCCTTCGGTCCGTCTGTCGCCTTCGGTCCGTCTGTCGCCTTCGGTCCGTCTGTCGCCTTCGGTCCGTCTGTCGCCTTCGGTCCGTCATGTCGCACTCGGTCCGTCTGTCGCCCACCCCCCCCCCCCCCCCCCCCCCCCCCCGGTCGCCTTCGTCCTCGTCGTCGCCTTCGGTCCGTCTGTCGCCTCGGTCCGTCTGTCGCCTTCGGTCCGTCTGTCGCCTTCGGTCGTCTGTCGCCTTCGGTCCGTCTGTCGCCTTCGGTCCGTCTGTCCGCCTCGGTCCGTCTGTCGCCTTCGGTCCGTCTGCGCCTTCGGTCCGTCTGTCGCCTTCGGTCCGTCTGTCGCCTTCGGTCCGTCTGTCGCCTTCGGTCCGTCTGTCGCCTTCGGTCCGTCTGTCGCCTTCGGTCCGTCTGTCGCCTTCGGTCCGTCTGTCGCCTTCGGTCCGTCTGTCGCCTTCGGTCCGTCTGTCGCCTTCGGTCCGTCTGTCCCTTCGGTCCGTCTGTCGCCTTCGGTCCGTCTGTCGCCTTCGGTCCGTCTGTCGCCTTCGGTCCGTCTGTCGCCTTCGGTCCGTCTGTCGCCTTCGGTCCGTCTGTCGCCTTCGGTCCGTCTGTCGCCTTCGGTCCGTCTGTCGCCTTCGGTCCGTCTTCGCCTTCGGTCCGTCTGTCGCCTTCGGTCCGTCTGTCGCTTCGGTCCGTCGTCGCCTTCGGTCGTCTGTCGCCTTCGGTCCGTCTGTCGCCTTCGGTCCGTCTGTCGCCTTCGGCCGTCTGTCGATTCGGTCCGTCTGTCGCCTTCGGTCGTCTGTCCCTTCGGTCCGTCTGTCGCCTTCGGTCCGTCTGTCGCCTTCGGTCCGTCTGTCGCCTTCGGTCGTCTGTCGCCTTCGGTCCGTCTGTCGCCTTCGGTCCGTCTGTCGCCTTCGGTCCGTCTGTCGCCTTCGGTCCGTCTGTCGCCTTCGGTCCGTCTGTCGCATTCGGTCGTCTGTCGCCTTCGGTCCGTCTGTCGCCTTCGGTCGTCTGTCGCCTTCGGTCCGTCTGTCGCCTTCGGTCCGTCGTCGCCTTCGGTCCGTCTGTCGCCTTCGGTCCGTCTGTCGCCTCGTCCGTCTGTCGCCTTCGGTCCGTCCTGTCGACTTCGGTCCGTCTGTCGCTCTGTCGTCTGTAGCCTTCGGTCGTCTGTCGCCTTCGGTCCGTCTGTCGCCTTCGGGGGGGGGGTTTTTTTTTTTTTTGGGGCTCCGTCTTCGCCTTCGGTCCGTCTGTCGCCTTCGGTTCAGTCTGTCGCCTTCGGTCCGTCTGTCGCCTTCTGGTCGTCCTGTCGCCGTCGGTCCGTCTGTCGCCTTCGGTCCGTCTGTCGCCTTCGGTCCGTCTGTCGCCTCGGTCCGTCTGTCGCCTTCGGTCCGTCGTCGCCTTCGGTCCGTCTGTCGCCTTCGGTCCGTCTGTCGCCTTCGGTCCGTTCTGTCGCCCTTCGGTCCGTCTGTCGCCTTCGGTCCGTCTGTCGCCTTCGGTCCGTCTGTCGCCTCGGTCCGTCTGTCGCCTTCGGTCCGTCGTCGCCTTCGGTCCGTCTGTCGCTTCGGTCCGTCTGTCGCCTTCGGTCCGTCTGTCGCCTTCGGTCCGTCTGTCGCCTTCGGTCCCGTCTGTCGCCTTCGGTCCGTCTGTCGCCTTCGGTCCGTCTGCGCCTTCGGTCCGTCTGCGCCTTCGGTCCGTCTGTCGCCTTCGGTCCGTCTGTCGCCTTCGGTCCGTCTGTCGCCTTCGGTCCGTCTGTCGCCTTCGGTCCGTCATGTCGCCTTCGGTCAGTCTGTCGCTATCGGTCCTCTGTCGCCTCGCGTCCGTACGTCGCCCTCGGTCCGTCTGTCGCCTTCGGTCCGTCTGTCGCCTTCGGTCCGTCTGTCGCCTTCGGTCCGTCTGTCGCTCGGTCCGCTGTCGCCTTCGGTCCGTCTGTCGCCTTCGGTCCGTCTGTCGCCTTCGGTCCGTCTGTCGCCTTCGGTCCGTCGTCGCCTTCGGTCCGTCTGCCGCCTGCGGTCCGTTCTGTCGCCTTCGGTCCGTCTGTCGCCTTCGGTCCGTCTGTCGCCCTTCGGTCCGTCTGTCGCCTTCGGTCCGTCTGTCGCCTTCGGTCCGTCTGTCGCCTTCGGTCCGTCTGTCGTCTTCGGTCCGTACTGTCGTCTTCGGTCCGTCTGTCGTCTTCGGTCCGTCTGTCGTCTTCGGTCCGTCTGTCGTCTTCGGTCCGTCTGTCGTCTTCGGTCCGTCTGTCGTCTTCGGTCCGTCTGTCGTCTGCGGTACGCGTCTGTCGTCTTCGGTCCGTCTGTCGTCTTCGGTCCGTCTGTCGTCATTCGGTCCGTCTGTCGTCTATCGGTCCGTCTGTCGCCTTCGGTCCGTCTGTCGCCTTCGGTCCGTCTGTCGCCTTCGGTCCGTCTGTCGCTTCGGTCCGTCTGTCGCCTTCGGTCTCCGTCTGTCGCCTCGTCCGTCTGTCGCCTTCGGTCCGTCTGGCCGCTTCGGTCCGTCTGTCGCCTTCGCGTCCGTCTGTCGCCTTCGAGTTCCGTCTGTCGCCTTCGGTCCGTCTGGTCGCCTTCGGTCCGTCTGTCGCCTTCGGTCCGTCTGTCGCCTTCGTCCGTCTGTCGCCTTCGGTCGCGTATGTCGCCTTCGGTCCGTCTGTCGCCTTCGGTCCGTCTGTCGGCCTTCGTCCGTCTGTCGCCTTCGGTCCGTCTGTCCGCCTTCGGTCCGTCTGTCGCTTCGGTCCGTCTGTCGCCTTCGTCCGTCTGTCGCCTTGCCGGATCCGTCTGGTCGCCTTCGGTCCGTCTGTCGCCCTTCGTTCCGTCCTGTCGCCTTCGGTCCGTCTGTCCGCCTTCGGTCCGTCCTGTCGCCTTCGGTCCGTCTGTCGCCTTCGTCCGTCTGTTCGCCTTCGGTCCGTCTGTCGCCTTCGGTCCGTCTGTCGCTTCGGTCCGTCTGTCGCCTTCGGTCCGTCCTGTCCGCCTTCGGTCCGTCTGTCGTCCTTCCGGTCCGTCTGTCGCCTTCGGTCCGTCCTGTCGCCTTCGGTCCGTCTGTCGACTTCGGTCCGTCTGTCGCCTTCACGGTCCGTCTGTCGCCTTCGTCCGTCTTGTCGCCTTCGGATCCGTCTGTCGCCTTCGGTCCCGTCCTGTCGCCTTCGGTCCGTCTGTCGCCTTCGGCTCCGTCTGTCGCCTTCGGTCCGTCCTGTCGCCTTTCGGTCCGTCTGTCGCCTTCGGTCCGCTGGCGCCTTCGGTCCGTCTGTCGCCTTCGGTCCGTCTGTCGCCTTCGGTCCGTCTGTCGTCCTTCGAGTCCGTCTGTCGCCCTTCTTCCGTCTCGTCGCCTTCGGTCCGTCTGTCGCCTTCGGTCCGTCTGTCGCCTTCGGTCCGTCTGTCGCCTTCGGTCGTCTGTCGCCTTCGGTCCGTCTGTCGCCTTCGGTCCGTCTGTCGCCTTCGGTCCGTCTGTCGCTTCGGTCCGTCTGTCGCCTTCGGTCCGTCTGTCCGCCTTCGGTCCGTCTGCCGCCTTCGGTCCGTCTGTCCGCCTTCTGTTCCTTCTTTCGCTTCGTCCGTCTGTCGCCTTCGGTCCGTCTGCCGCCTTCGGTCCGTCGTCAGCCTTCGGTCCGTCTGTCGCCTTCGGTCCGTCTGTCGCCTTCGGTCCGTCTGTCGCCTTCGGTCCGTCTGTCGCCTTCGGTCCGTCGGTCGCCTTCGGTCCGTCTGTCGTCGTCGGTCCGTCTGTCGTCTTCGGTCCGTCTGTCGTCTTCGGTCCGTCTGTCGTCCTTCGGTCCGTCTGTCCGTCTTCGGTCCGTCTGTCGTCTTCGGTCCGTCTGTCGTCTTCGGTCCGTCTGTCGTCTTCGGTCCGTCTGTCGTCTTCGGTCCGTCTGTCGTCTTCGGTCCGTCTGTCGTCTCGGTCCGTCTGTCGCCTTCGGTCCGTCTGTCGCCTTCGGTCCGTCTGTCGCCTTCGGTCCGTCTGTCGCCTTCCGTCCGTCTGTCGCCTTCGGTCCGTCTGTCGCCTTCGGTCCGTCTGTGCCTTCGCGTCCGTCTGTCCGCCTTCGGTCCGTCTGCCGCCTTCGGTCCGTCTGTCGACTTCGGTCCGTCTGTCGCCTTCGGTCCGTCTGTCGCCTTCGGTCCGTCTGTCGCTTCGGTCCGTCTGTCGCTTCGGTCCGTCTGTCGCCTTCGGTCCGTCTGTCGTCTTCGGTCCGTCTGTCGTCTTCGTCCGCTGTCGTCTTCGGTCGTCTGTCGTCTTCGGTCCGTCTGTCGTCTTCGGTCCGTCGTCGTCTTCGGTCCGTCTGTCGTCTTCGGTCCGTCTGTCGTCTTCGGTCCGTCTGTCGTCTTCGGCTCCTGTCGGTCGTCTTCGGTCCGCTCTGTCGTCCTTCCGTCCGTCTGCTCGTCTTCCGTGTACAACGATAGCGAGTAAACCGTTTCAGGCTGATTTTACTCCAAATTGATACTCCACCGAGCGATTCTGACTGACTCTCCGCGCCCCCTTGCATTTGAAACCGATATTTTAATTTGGGGGTACTTGACGTGAACCCCGGGACAAAATTTTCAAAAATATGGCGCCAACAATTTTGACTAAATTTTTTTTGGTTGGATATCTGAAGATCATTTAAGAACATGGCGTAGGTCCCCATATTGGTTGAAAAGATTTTTCGAAAATGAAAAAAATTAATTTTTTTTCTGCATCTTCCTACGACTAATCTTAAGAAAGATACATTTCTTTATAAATGAAATGTGTTTATAAAAAACAGATCAAGTAAGGTCATGTTCAATGTTTCAAAAAGTATTTGTTCGAAAATTTGTGCCAAACATAGCCAATTTTTTATTTTCTTTTAAACATTTTTTCATAAAAAAACCGCACAATGTTTTTTGATTAAATTGGAACGTGAGATAGCATAAAGGAAGCTGAAGAGAATGGTGCAGGTTTGATGTTCATTGAAATGCCTGATTTTGCAAACATTTTTAAAAATTAAAAAATTTTCGTTTTTCTACAGCTACAATTCTGAAGAGACAATTGTTTTTCTTAATGAAATATGCTCATCAAAAACAGATAATCATAAAGTCATGATGAATTTTTTGAAAATATATGGAGCTTTTCTATAATTTCCTGACAAACATAATAGCCCGCTCAGAAATGACTGCGCCTTGTTTTCGTCGTTTTTTTACTACTACTATTTGGAAAATACAATTTTTTCTCAATAAAATGTATATATCAAAACTATATCTTCAAATGGGGTCTTAAGTTTTGGAAAATACGAGTAGATTTTGCGTCGTAAATTAGAATTTGCAATTTTGTATATTATTTCTTTGTCCGTTTCTTACATTCGACCTTTTGGTATACATTTACAAATTAATCTTTTAAATATTAATTTTGAAATTTTTGAAATAAAAATTACTAGATCTCAAAATATCGACAATGCAGGGAATGCAACAATGAAATTCCGTTTCGCGCTCGCGAATTTGTGAATTAAATGATTGTTGTGACTTGATGCAGCTGTATGAAAAGGAGTTATAATTGTGAAATTTATGTTGATATTTGCATGAAAATATTTAGTTTTTGCACCAAATGCTGTACCATTTGTAGTGAGTAGAGTATTTTTGCATGGTTTTAGAATTTCTCTAATCATGACCCTGTGAAATGCATTTCTATATTGTCCGCGGTATCAGGCTTCTGTAAATGTAACTTCATTCTTTGTGCACGTCTTCTAAATTTCAGTGGGAAATATAGTTATTCAAATTATCGTTTTCCATATTATCGCGGCAAAAAGTATTATTCTTTCATGAAGAATATGAGGGTTCAGGGCGTGAATTTATAGCTAATTTACCCTTTGAAAATATATATTATTATATAGGAGCTAATATTTTGTCAAGAAAACTTGAATGAAAAACGCTCTTTTCTGTATTCAAAATTCGACTAGAATATGGTTTAGGATAGAGATCACAGAATTATGAAAACGTGCACAAAATTCACTTCTCCCCATAGCTTTAAACTGTTTTTGACGTAAATAAATAAATAAAATAAATAAACATAGATTTAATACAATTAAAACTTTCATGTACCTTACTTACAAAACACCAACATTCAGCACATAAGTCGGCAGAGATGGAAGTTTCATATCTATTACTTATTTTCCTGACGTAAGGGTCTCTATTAAGTGATCACAGCACCAATGAATTACTCTGGGGAGATCTTACCCCGCTCAAAAGGCTAGCCAAAAATAATTTATTGGACTGTGAATGATAGGCAACGTTGAGTGAATAAGATTAGCGGGAGATACGATTTTTTCTTTTTCACAATGTTATCCCGCTACTCACCAAGTTACCCCCGCTTACGGTATGGTTGCATTTGAAACAACAAAGTTACCACAAATATCTCGTAAAACACAAGTGATAAATTAGAATAAACCACGCGTAACAATTATCCCCATTCTCTCATGCACTTCTGTGTAAACTGCATTGCAATAACTTCAACCGTTCAAAAGTTACACGATGTGATGAAGTTACGTGACTCACCCTACGTAGTAATAATAATTTATGAAAATCGTGAAAAAACAATAAATTCAAAATTTAAGTGGTAATGCCCGGGACCATTTATGCCTTGGTGGGACTAGGATTACTATAATCTGTGTTTTAATTTAGAATTGGAAAAATAAACCTAAATATGAAAAAGCCTCCTCACTATTGAACGTCAAGGTCATGCTCAACAGACGAAAAGTCAGCTGCCTGGGAAACTACGTTTGTAAACTTTATTACATGGTAACGGATGGTTAAAGCTTTAGTTGAATACCTGAATTAAATAACTCTTTAAAGGTTAAAAATTTAAGCAATGTCCTCAGCAAAAATCTAATTGGTTATTCATCAGAGGCATGATAACGCCGAAATGATTTTCAAAAGTGCATTTTAAATTATCCAAAAAGAATGTGGATAATGTTTCTTTTCGCAGAAAAAAAATATTAGAAAATCTGAGTGGTATTAGAAAGTAAAACAATGTTAAAATTAGAAAAGCGAATGTTAGATAAGAAGGTAGGAATCAGCGGATTTTCTAGCGAATAGGAATATGTCCAGAATTACGGGTTGAAATATCTGGATAATTTAAAGTGTAGTAGCTTCGGTATTACATAAATTAGACTAAATGTGCATTTTGTAACACTATACTACATTAATTTACACATTTCGGTTGAGATTTTAAAGAAGCTGCGACCGTATACTTTACTAATTTATCAACAGTTTTATTATGAAAACACAATGATGTAAACCGATTTTTTCTGCATCAATTTCATTCTTCTAAATAAAACATAAATACCCGAAGAGCTCTGAGATGTGGCGAAGTAACAAGCCACAAGACGTTGAATGTTGTTCTTAAATTGCTTTACAGTACGCCAAAAATCTTGTTCACGTCTCAAAAGCAATAATGAGTAAATATTCGAAAGTGTTGAAGGCCAAATATTCAATAAACTAAAAAATGTGCCTATTGTGATGCGAAAGTTGTGAATAATAGTAAATAAATTTGCGCCTACCTGCGTTGGGTACTGCAGCGTAGATGAAAATCAACCTATTCTTTCCGAGGTGTACGATGCACTGCGGTTCTGCTTTCGGACATCGCTTCTCGCCTTTCGTTGGACGCAAAAATACATCTCCAGCGCGCTGGGTATCTGCTCGTCATTTGCGACTCGCAAACTTTATCGAGATCCCTTTAAATTCTAATTTTTGGCGTGATCAGGGAGTACATAAGAAAAACTAACATAGATAAAACAAATTAGTATATTCATGTGGTTTTATGAATGTTAATTCAGTCATGTTATTTCAATGAAGCAGGTACTACTTATATATTTCTTAATTTTGTCACGAGATAACTTTACCTTTGGTATCATGCTTCGAGAAGTAAATTAACGTATCTTATCCCAGAATTTCCCATAGCCCACGTATTCAAACAATAAATGCAGATCTGCCAACCCGCACACATTGGACATTAGAGACATGCATTCGTGGCCGATATCACAGCCGAGCTCAGATCTATCAATATTTTATCCTTGAAAGACATTCCTTTTTATATTCAATTCATTTTAATTCTTTTTCCGTCTTAGTCTGAACACACTAATTTCAATTTTCTAGCGGAAAGATCTGCATGGACGATTGAATGATTGCGATGGCAAGAGTAGTTTCGCTATCGGGTTCGCAGGAAACGCCTAAAGGATTTGGCTCTAGTTGGCCCTGTTACGCATTTCCACATTCTAATGCGAAGCGACATTCTGTAGATCGTGTTTTTCTAAGAAGACAAAAATTAAAATGGTTATTTACGCACCAAGGGCATTATAAGGGTTTCAATGATCGAGCAGCGACAGTGTTTCTGTCGCCCGAGATCATTAGAACCAGTCGTACATCATTTTATATTTTACCCAATTTTGATTCAGATTTACTTACTATTTACTAATTAACAAATGTTAAGTGACTCTGTTCGCGCTTTCATATTTCCCTCGCATAATTCTCTCTCATAATGCCCTCCGTAAGAAAGCATTCAACTGTTATCATGTTTTCCTCGTAACCCCAATCCTCTCGACGTTGGTAAGTTACGGAGTGTTTATCGAGCTCCATATCGAAGACAGTAGTAAGTTTTAACGTATCTAACTCATTGAACTGTATGGTACATAATCAGTGTTAACAACATTGCCATCCCGGAGCCATGTTAGAACAGGGCCGTCAGACAAACGAGCACGCGAATGGCCTTCGCAAAGGTTTGGGGCACGCGGCGATATTAGCCTAGCGAGGCCACTTGTGTCACAGGCGGGAAGCAGGGGTGAGAAAATTTCGTGCGAATGCGGCGGGTTGGTCAAGGAGACGAGTTGGTACATCATACACATTTATTAAATTTTACCAACTTTCAATGGAAATTGACATGTAAACAGAAACTGCAGTTGTACAACCATTGATCATTACAGCAAGGAAATATTAACGCACATTTCTACTTAGTGTTAGATAATGAAATATATGAGAACTATTAACACTAATTACAAATAACTCAAATGAATATTTTGAAGAAAATATATATAAATCAATATAAGTATATATAACATAATTTCCGAAAAACACTGTTACTGGAAGTAAACATTTAAAGAAATTATATGTTCATAACTTTCGTGCGAAAATACACTTAATAAACCACTTCAAAAATTATATAGTAATGATGAACATTCATTAAACAAGGTGCATCACCTCCGCACTCACTGCACACGAAATCAAGAGCCCATTCGGACTGAAACTTGTTGTCTTCTTGCGTCCCGCCATGCCTGCCTTCTATGCATCCCTGAGAAATCGGTGCGCGGGCTTCCCTCCACCGCGGGCGTTGCGTGTCGTTGCACAAGCGCGCTCCGAGCACATATGTGCTCCCGTTTGGCAGCACTGCTTTAGAACCTCCAAAGAAGTGGTGACACGGTGTCGGACGCTTGTATTATTAGGAGACTATTCCGGCAGGTAGTGCATGATCGAAAACGCATGAAGTCAAATTTTAAAGTGCTTTTGTCTATTAACATACGACTTATAAACTAAAATATGAAGTTTCAGACAGTCACAATCGACCGGTAGGCGGGCAGAATCGGGAGATGGAGCCCGGGCCTCTCCTCGCATTTTAATCTGATTAGAAACAATTTAATAATAGGAAATATTGAAATGTGGTAACATTAAAATTCACATTAAATTATAAAATTATACAATTAAATTAATTTGCTTTCAAGTTACGATTTGTAAGGCAAATTTTTAGAAAATTCGTAATGTCCAGTGCGAGTCCAGTCCAGTAATTCGTAATCGTTATTCCAGTGCGTTTTCGATCATGCATGATCATAGAAATAATATACGTAACCAACACTATAATGATATCAGCGATTTTTGTCTCTGTTAATTATTCTGTGTACACTGTAAACAAAATTACATAGTTGTAAAATGGGAGTATATACCCAAATAAATATAAGGCTTTATTTGGAATCCAATGCCCCAGTAACTTCTCTCTTGTGCACTTTGGAGATGAAGAACCTGGTTGCAACGGTCTGGATTGATCCAAGGTCGCGCTCGTTGAAGTCACAACCGTAGAAGGCTCCGTGGCCTCCTCCACCCCTTGCTCGTGCCCACTGAACTGCCGACAGAGACCTGCCAAACTTACACTGCGGTTTTTCTAACTTTGCCCTTCAAGGCCCGTCTTCACGATGGAATGTTCACAATATTTCGCGACATTCTCAGTCGTGCTGCCAGATATCGCATGATCGCGACCGTATCAAACAGTGTTTGCGATCATGCGACTTCTAGCGGCACGACGGAGAAAGACGCGAAATGCCGTGATATTCCATCGTGGCCATAGGGGCTTGAGGGGAAGAGAGAAAAATCGCACTATAATATTTTTGCTGATATTAGCTCTTCCTATAAATATCAAAAGACTGAAATTTCACTGTTTTACGTTTTCGATTATGCACTATTGGCTGACGAAGTTTCATAAAAATCAGTCCAACGTGATGAGTGTTGCGTCTAAGAAAGTAAGTTATATTATTCACTTCATTGTATAAGTTATATTCACAGCTCATGTGCAGTTCAATAATAAGGAAATATTGGGATATTGTACTACATAGTTTTATCTAGCTGATATTTTTCCATTAGAGTTTTTGTCATAGAGATTTCTATACCAGATTTTTTTTGTTTTCAGTATTACCCATGGCAGACAATACCATCAAGCAATCATTGTCGGCCACATCGTCGCGGACACTTTCCATCGAGTAAGTATAATATTTGCGAGCCCGTTCAAAGCAGCGCAATTCTCATGTGTTACTTTCCCCTTCGTCCATTCCCTTGTTCTCTATTCCATATGCCCTCTTTTCTTTATTAGCCTTCTCACCGACATGGTGGCTCAGTTCATCAATTGATGTCACTGCAATGCCTCTGATCGGGTGGTCTTAGGGTTCAAGTCGATGGTGGCAGGATGTTCTACACTACCGACGTTGCTAGGTCGAATTCAGCCTCTGTCTAGAGGAGAATTCTAGCGGCCGGTTTCTCTGATAGGTAGCTTTCTGTGATTTCTCCGAGGAACACTAGGGGAATATTGGAGCACTACCCTAACGTACGCGCCACGAACCGCACACGATCTTTCCTTCCTCTTCCTTGTCCTATTCTCGTTTGTCAATCCTCACCCCCTTACACACACATACTTACTTGCACTACACTACCACACAGACTGGGAGATCAGCCGGGAGCTTAGAGCTTGTCTTGGCTGGGCAGTGCCCGGCTGGTGAGAGATACCTGGTCTAGGGAAATCTTCAAGCCGACGGGTAGGTTGGCTCCGTCTTTCACCATTCAGGAAGAAAGATGATCTCGCGAAAACTGCCACTTCCCGCGATAAAAACGTGCACATCACTTACGGGACTAATGAACTTCGCAAGGTGACGCGCCCGGAATCCCTAATCCATCAATTTGCTAGCCTTCTATGTTGAATGACCACCCATGTGATTGCCGTGCACGGCGACTCGTGTCGGAGGGAAGGGATGTCCTGGTAGTAGAGACCTCTGTTTGTTTCCTATTTTTCTTCCTGGAGCTATACTCCAACCAAAGCTCCTAGGAGTACATCCTAATTAGGGTACCATTCGCCGTGCTCCAATACACAGGCCAAGGGTCTCGGCCTCTTCTAGACGGGCAGTCAGGAACTAATCCATTCCCGATAAATCGGATTGATCAGTCTTTGATAGAACTCTAGCACGAGTGGGGGTGTCATGGGTTTTTCCTGGGAGTGGGCGGCGGGGAAAAGTCAATCCACTTCCTGCTATCCTTGACAACTTTGGCACCCCAACGAAGGCATCCAATTGTTAGGCTCTATGACGGGCTACCAGGGACTTGCTTTTTTACCATCTTCGGATATTAAACCCTGCCTGGCCCTCAAAGAAGTGGTGATTGAATGAAAATAATAGTTATATTTGCAAAGACATAGGCAAGCCAACAAGATCACATTTTCTTTGAGATCCTGCATCGAAGAACACAAGACGGTGTAAGTGCGATAAAGCTGGCAATTCAGAACGAGAAACTGGCAGGTTGCAGGTTGTTGTTCGTCAGTGCCCTGGAACCATTCTTTCAGAATGTCATTATAACGAATAGATTGTGAAAGAATTGTAAGTCGACAAAATACCGGCCACCAGGTCCAGGTGGTGTCGTCACACCCTACCTTAAACTATAAGAATGCGATAAATAACGAAGATTTCTCTACTCAAACAGAAAAATCTGAAAACAGTCTTCCAGTCGGAGGAGGTTAATGAAGTTTACAGGATTCAACAGAATGTGAATCAGATACTCAACCTCACTTAAACGCTGATCCACATTTTTTAAAAATATTTTTCATCAAAGACAATAAATAATGTGTGACGTGTGGGGGAGAAGTACAATCTGCGCACATTTTGTTGAGCTCCAGAAGCTCTTCCACACCCTTTTACTGTTTATTGTTAAATGATGAATAAAAGAATCAAGAAAGTGAGGTTAGCAATACTTGAAAACATAAAGCATCCGCTTCCGAGTTAGAGAGCCTATTTGCACTAAAAATTTACAATAATACTACAGAGATGATTTGATTTTATAGTGATGCAACACAAAATAGCAACCCACACCTCCGGCTCTATGCCCACCTCAATTAGCGAAAGGAGAGCTCAACAATGCACCATTTGAACAACCTTCAATCAGTATGCATATCGCTGTACCTACCATCCGTTTCGCAGAATGTGTGCAATACTTATATTCCTTCTGGACAAGCCATATTACAAGAACAATTTCATGTTATTTCCTAGCGGCTTGCGCCTTTTCTTATCGTTGGGAACTTCAACGGGCTCAATTCCGCCCAAGATGTCATAAGATCATGCCCAAGTGGTAATATTTTTTAAACTCCTTAACAGAACCTAACATTTTTATGAATTCTGACTATTACTCATTTTCTACGTCTTCCAACACTTTCTCGTCCCGATTATTCGCATTCCATAGTCCCCCCTCTCTTTCTAACATCTTAGTGTAATGTTCTTGATGCTGTGTACGTGAGTGACCATTTATCTTCAGTGGTCCTTTCGATATTTCTAAACGTTCTCCGCTCACCTCACATAATCCATCGAGCTGATTGGAATACTTTCGGAAAAGGAGTACGAGTCTCCGACAATTTTTCCAACGGTATCGATACGACGGTAGTCCCGTCGAGGTGGGTTGGTCCACGTCCTGACGGGGGGATGCAGAGAAGGCTGTCAAGTGTTCTCCATTTTTTTCATCTTCTTGCTTCTCATTTCATGTCATGTACGTTCTTTTCACTCCTTTTTCTTCCTCACTGGCCTTCTCTGTATGCTGAACGCCCACCCATGTGTTTGCCGTGCATGGCGACCCGTGTCGGAGGGAATGTGTGTCCTGGCAGTTGAGGGACCTGTTTGTTTCCCTATCTAGTCCTAGTGCTACTGTTCGCCTTGCACTAAGGAGTACGTTGATTACGTATTTTGGGGAACATTCCCTGTAGGTTCCAACACACTCTGCTTTGGCCCCGGACTCTTCTAGACGGGCGGTCGGGAGCTAACCCACTCCCGATCAATCGGCTCGGACTAGGTCTTGTACTGAACTCCAGGGTGAGCGGGGGAATCCACGGCGGTGCAGCGCTGTGTTATTCCCCCACTATATCCTCGTGGCAACCCTGGCACTCCGATGGAGTGTCCCCTTGTTGGGCTCCGTGGTGGGTGGGGACCACGAGGATGAACCTATTCCATCTATATGGATACTTCACCTTTCCCCCCGCCCTCTTCCGCAAGGAAGAGGAGATGTGCAGAGAGAACTATTGACTTGAATAGTTTTTTTTCTAAAGAAGAAGATCGACCCAAGAAGCCTCGTTTCCTCCTCATGGCATGTGCCGAGGAAGGTAAGACTTTTAAAACTGTGAGTACTGTCCGTCTGGCGCGAGCCATCGAAGAAGCCTACGGGAAGCTCCAAGCGGTCGTGCGACAAAGGAATGGAACCATTCTTTTTGATGCGCGTACCGACGAGCAGATTGTAAAAATTCAAAATACGAAGCAGATTGCCGGCCTCCAGGTAGTAGTCACGGTTCATCCCACCTTGAACCTGAGCAAAGGCGTAGTCAACCACGAGGACTTTGCTACAGAAACGGAGGAAGATCTTCTAAACTTTTTTAAGACCTTTGGCGTGACTGAGGTGTACAGGATCGGAAGGAAGGAGCATGGGAAAGTGATCCCTACTTCTACCCTGATCCTTACTTTTGACCGACCATCCCTCCCGGAAAGGATCGTTACCGCTTTCTACAACCTCTGTGTGCGGCAGTATGTGCCGAACCCTTTGCGCTGTTTCAAGTGTCAAAGGTTTGGGCATACTCAACAGCGATGTATGTCCGTAAACGCGGTTTGCGGGAAGTGCGGATCATCATTTCACGACCCACAACCCTGCGACAAACCACCGCACTGTGTGAATTGTGAAGGCGATCACCCAGCCAACGACAACCAGTGTCCCACGTTTCTCCGGGAAAGGGAAATCCAAAAAATAAGGGTAACCGAAAAGGTTTCCTTCCCTGAGGCGAAGCGTAGGTTCCAAATCAGGAATCCAGTGGACCTATCTCGATCTTTTTCCAGTGCTGTAAAACCTAAGTCCCCGGGGGTAACAGCGAGTTGTCAAACTCACTGTACCCCAGCGGTAGTTTCGCACTTTAGTTGTCAGGTGTCGCCGACAGACTTCCCCGAAGATTCGGCATGTATCCAAAGTGGGAAAATTATAATTCCCACAAAGTACAAAAAACCTGTGCAAAAACTCCACCAGAAATCGACCACTGAGACTTCTACTGAAATCGATCTTAAACAGACACCGCCTCCCAGGAAAAATACGTCATCCAAATCCCGTCCACCTCTTTCTGTCTCTGAGAATCACATCGGACGATCCTCCAGCCCCTGTAGATCTCGGTCACCCGTGGCCAAAAGTCGGCAAAACCCCCCGACCATATCCAGCAGCAGTCAGGATGACACTGCTGTTGATGAGGAACCCCACGAGAGTTCCTCTACAACCATTCAGAAGGTGAGAAAGAAAAAAAAGCAACCAAAGAAATAATTTCTCATAATGGCTCTCTCATGGAACTTAAATGGTCTTCGTGCTCACTCAGAAGAATTAAGATTAATAATTTCTCGCCACAAACCATTTATAGTCTGTCTTCAGGAAACTCATCTTCTCCCTCATCATCCCCTGTCTCTTCGCGGATTTAATATCTATCGGTTCGATCAAGACGACGGACTTCGTGCTCACGGTGCGACTCCCACGGTACTCATCCGCGACTCCCTGTTCTCGGAGGAACACAACGTTCGAACCGACCTCCAAACAGTTTGCATTCGGGTACACCTACCATCGTTCTCTTTTACGGTGTGTAGTATATACATTCCCCTGGCCAAGTCGTGTCACAAGAGGAACTCGAAGACGTTTTTTCTCAGTTGCCCGCCCCTTTTCTTATTGCGGGGGATTTTAATGCCCACAATCCCCTCTGGGGTGGCACGAGGACCTGCCCGAGAGGTTCTATCCTCGAAAATATTATTGACCAGCAAAACTAAATTCTTCTGAATTCCGGGAATCACACTTACTTCTCCATGGCGTCAAACTCCTCGTCAATCGATCTGGCACTCTGCAGTCCATCCCTGTCTACCATGGTAGAGTGGACTGTACTCGATGATCTACATGGGAGTGACCATTTTCCCACTTTGGTCCACTTTAATATCCCTAATTTAGACGGCATCCACCCTCCTCGCTGGCTATTCCATCGTGCCGACTGGGATACATTCAGCGAGAAAATTATAATGCCAGACCACTTTTCAAATAATATCGATACCTTGGTGGCCCAATTCACCGACGCCCTTCTTCGCGCAGCCACCATTGCAATCCCGAAGTCTACGTGTCGGCCCCGACGCGTCCCAGTGCCTTGGTGGAATGCTGACTGTGCCACCGCGGTGCGTGACCGAAAGCTAGCACTCGCGAGGCTCAATAGGTTCCCCACCGCATCAAACCTGATCGATTTCAAAAGAAAGCGGGCCAGAGCCAGATTAGTAATACGGGAAAGTAAGACCGCTTCTGGAGAGCCTTTATTTCTTCTCTTTCTTGCCATACCCCGCCTAAAGTAGTATGGCGAAAGATCCGACAGATCGGAGGAAGATTTTCCCCACCATCTGTCCCAGGACTTCTTATTAATGGAAATCTTATTACTTCTCCAGAAAAAGTAGTTGAGGAATTGGCCTGTCATTATGAAAATACCTCCAGTTCCTTACACTACTCTCCTAGCTTCTTGAAAACGAAGAGTAGAATGGAGAAATGCAGATTGGACTTCTCAACCTGCCTGGAGGAAGATTATAACGCCCCTTTCTCCATGGATGAATTTTCCTGTGCGCTCACCCGTGGGAAAGATTCTGCTCCAGGACCAGACCTTCTCCTCCGTATCTTCAACAAGATTTGGATGGAACATACCTTCCCTAGAACCTGGCGCGAAGCGATTGTTATTCCTATTCCTAAAGAAGGAAAGGACAGGACAAAGCCGTCAACCTACCGTCCAATCTCGCTCACAAGCTGTATATGCAAACTTCTGGAGCGAATGGTGAATACGCGTTTGGTCTGGCACCTGGAACAGAGAAACCTACTTACCCCCATCCAATGTGGTTTCAGGAAGAACAGGTCAACCATGGACCACCTTGTCACCCTTACCACACAGATCTCCACTGCTTTCGTGCTACGTCAACACCTGGTAGCAATTTTCTTCGATATAGAGAAAGCTTATGATACTACCTGGAGGTAAGGCATTCTTCGCACCATCCATTCTTGGGGTCTTAGGGGCCGGCTCCCCCTTTTTTTAGTAGCCTTTCTTTCCTCAAGATACTTCCGCGTTCGCCTTGGTGACAGGGTATCCGCCAGCCACCATTTAGAAAACGGAGTCCCTCAAGGCTCAATTCTGAGTGTCACTCTGTTTGCCATCGCTATCAATAGTATAGCGTCGATAATCCGAGAGCCGGTGAAAGCATCGCTCTTCGTTGACGACTTCGCCATTTTCTGCTCTTCCAAGAGTATTCAAGTGATAGAGAGACAATTACAACTTGCTCTCAACAAATTGCAGGAATGGAGTGATGCTACAGGTTTTAAATTCTCCGCATCAAAAACTAACTGTATGCACTTCTGCAGGATTTATCATCTTCATAACCACCCCGATCTTTTTCTTGGAAGCCATCTTCTACCTTTTGTGGACTCTGCAACTTTCCTTGGGCTTACTTTCGATAAGAGCCTAACTTGGCGAAATCATATACGTAAACTGAAAAGCCAATGTGTCTCACCTCTGAACCTCCTCCGCACCCTTACAGGCAGCTCTTGGGGAGCAGACCGTGTTTGTCTCTTGCGTTTGTATAGAACCCTCATCCGCTCTATTTTGGATTATGGATGTATTGTATATGGGTCAACGTCACCATCAACCCTCCGGCCATTAAATACCATTCACAACGCCGGTATAAGAATTAGTACAGGCGCCTACCGCACGAGTCGCATCGAATGCCTCTTGGCCGAAGCTGGAGAACCATCTCTGAGCCGAAGGCGAGATATTTTATTAGCCTCTTAAGGGGCTAAAGTGTCGGGACTGGTTGACCACCCTTGTCGTCGTATAATCATCCACCCAAAGTATGAGTCCTCGTACATTCTTCGAACATCGTTACCCCATCCCCCAGGTATTAGATTACGAAACCTTCTCCGGGAATTAAATGTAGAACTTCCCACCCCTGTGAAACCCACAAGTGACCAGATCCCCCCTTGGAAACTCCTCCTTCCCAGTATTGACTTCAGACTCTCCCATCTGCCCAAACAAACTACTAGACCTCTGGTTTACCAGAAGCAGTTTCTGGATATGAGAGAATCCTATCCGGATCATTTATTCTTATACACGGATGGTTCATCGTGCAGCGACGCGGTGGCATGTGGTTTTTACTGTATCAGGGCCACCAAATCATTTCGGCTTCACTCCAAATGCAGTATTTTCACTGCCGAAATGTACGCAATCTTTGAGGCCCTAAAATACATTGAATCAGCGACGTTGCGGCGAGTAGTTATCTGTTCCGATTCTCTCAGCTCTCTTCAAGCTCTCTCCCGTTCTTCGTCAGACTACTTGACTTTATCCGTTCAAAGCCTGATTCATCGTCTTCTGTCCCGCCGCTATGACCTGGTACTTAGTTGGGTCCCAGGCCACGTGAGTATCAGAGGGAACGAACTGGCCGACCAGGCGGCGAAATCAGCGACTCGTAAAACTCGTATCGACATCCCTTCTGTGCCATTGTCCGATGTTCAGGCTTTCTTGAAACGATCCGTGCTTAGAGCGTGGCAAACAGAGTGGCACAATAGCACTTTCAAACTAAGTGCGATAAAGAATTCTCTGTATCCCTGGCGCTCCTCATCACGGTCCTGTAGGCGCGAGGAAGTTATTTTAACCCGTCTTCGTATCGGACACTGCCATTTCTCTCACGGTTTCATTCTTCGAAATGAAACTCCCCCCATCTGTGACTCGTGCAAGACTGTTCTTTCCGTGGAACACGTCCTGCTGTACTGTAGGAAATTTGTTGGCAGTCGAACGAAGACATGACCTGGGCAACTCGCTACAAGTGGTGCTCGGGGATGACGATCTGCGCTCTCAAAACTTTTTTGTTTTTTGAGAGAATGCAGAATATATTAATTTTATTTGAAAGATAACAGCCAATTTTACGTTTTAAGATAAATTTTACGCGCCCTTTTTCTATTTTCTT